>CM049430.1:5056893-5421774 GCA_026929855.1 Poa annua
AGGATTTTGATGCCCCGTGAACACCGGTAGACGACTCTAGCGGCATCGTTAAAACTCCTGATTTCGGGCATTTCTGGCCGTTTTCGTGGGCTATATTGTCCACGGTATTCGGGTCCCGGAAGGATTTCGATGCACCGTGACCCCCCGGTACACGATTCTAGCGACATCATCAAAACTCCTGATTTCGGGCATTTCTGGCCAATTTCGTGGGCTATAGTCCACGGTTTTTGGGTCCTGGGAGGATTTCGATGCCCCGTGACCCCCGGTACATGACTCTAGCGGCATCGTCAAAACTCGTGATTTCGGGCATTTCTGGCTGTTTTCGTGGGCTATAGTCCACGGTTTTTGTGTCCCGGGAGGATTTCGATGCATCGTGACCCCCGGTACACGACTCTAGCGGCATCGTCAAAACTCGTGATTTCGGGCATTTCTGGCCGTTTTTGTGGGCTATATTGTCCCCTTTATTCGGGTCCCGGAAGGATTCCGATGCACCGTGACCCCCGGTAGACGATTCGAGCGGCATCATCAAAACTCCTGATTTCGGGCATTTCTGGCCGTTTTCGTGTGCTATAGTCCACGGTTTTTGGGTCCCGGGAGGATTTCGATGCCTCGTGACACATGGTACACGACTCTAGCGGCATCGTCAAAACTCGTGATTTCGGGCATTTATGGCCGTTTCCGTGGGCTATAGTACACGGTTATCGGGTCCCGAGAGGATTTCGATGCCCCTTGAACACCGGTAGACGACTCTAGCGGCATCGTCAAAACTCCTGATTTCGGTCATTTCTGGTCGTTTTCGTGGGCTATATTGTCCACGGTATTCGGGTCCCGGAAGGATTTCGATGCACCGTGACCCCCTGTACACGATTCAGGCGGCATCATCAAAACTCCTGATTTCGGGCATTTCTGGCCGTTTTCGTGGGCTATAGTTTACGGTTTTTGGGTCCCAGGAGGATTTCGATGCACCGTGACCCCCGGTACACGACTCTAGCGGCATCGTCAAAACTCGTGATTTCGGGCATTTCTGGCCGTTTTCGTGCTCTATAGTCCATGGTTTTTGGGTCCCGGGAGGATTTCGATGCCCCGTGACCCCTGGTCCAGGACTGTAACGGCATTGCCAAAACTCGTGATTTCGGGCATTTATGGCCGCTTCTGTGGGCTATAGTACACAGTTATCGCGTCCCGGGAGGATTTTGATGCCTCGTGAACACCGGTAGACGACTCTAGCAGCATCGTCAAAACTCCTGATTTCGGGCATTTCTGGCCGTTTTCATGGGCTATATTGTCCACGGTATTCGGGTCCCGGAAGGATTTCGATGCACCGTGACCCCCGGTACACGATTCTAGCGGCATCATCAAAACTCCTGATTTCGGGCATTTCTGTCCGTTTTCGTGGGCTATAGTCCACGGTTTTTGGGTCCCGGTAGGATTTCGATGCCCCGTGACCCCCGGTACACGACTCTAGCGGCATCGTCAAAACTCGTGATTTCGGGCATTTATGGACGTTTCCGTGGGCTATAGTACACGGTTATCGGGTCACGAGAGGATTTTGATGCCCCTTGAACACCGGTAGACGACTCTAGCGGCATCGTCAAAACTCCTGATTTCGGTCATTTCTGGTCGTTTTCGTGGGCTATATTGTCCACGGTATTCGGGTCCTGGAAGGATTTCGATGCACCGTGACCCCCTGTACACGATTCGAGCGGCATCATCAAAACTCCTGATTTCGGGCATTTCTGGCAGTTTTCGTGGGCTATAGTCTACGGTTTTTGGGTCCCGGGAGGATTTCGATGCCCCGTGACCCCCGGTACACGACTCTAGCGGCATCGTCAAAACTCGTGATTTCGGGCATTTCTGGTTATTTTCATGGGCTATAGTCCACGGTTTTTGGGTCCCGAGAGGATTTCGATGCACCGTGACCCCCGTTACACGACTCTAGCGGCATTGTCAAAACTCGTGATTTCGGGCATTTCTGGCCGTTTTCATGGGCTATAGTCTACGGTTTTTGGGTCCCGGGAGGATTTCGATGCCCCGTGACCCCCGGTACACGACTCTAGCGGCATCGTCAAAAATCGTGATTTCGGGCATTTTTTACCATTTTCGTGGGCTATAGACCACAATTTTCGGATCCCTCGAGGATTTTGATGCCCCGTGAAGCCCGGTACAAGATTCGAGCGGGATCGTCAAAACTCATGATTTCGGGCATTTCTAGCCGTTTTCGTGGGATATAGTACACGGTTATCGGGTCCCGGGAGGATTTCGATGCCCCGTGAACACCGGTAGACGACTCTAGCGGCATCGCCAAACTCCTGATTTCGGGCATTTCTGGCCGTTTTTGTGGGCTATATTTTCCACGGTATTCGGGTCCTAGAAGGATTACGATGCACCGTGACCCCCGGTACACGATTCGAGCGGCATCATCAAAACTCCTGATTTTGGGCATTTCTGGCCGTTTTCGTGGGCTTTAGTCCACGGTTTTTGGGTCCCGGGAGGATTTCGATGCCCCGTGACCCCCGGCACACGACTCTAGCGACATCGTCAAAACTCGTGATTTCGGGCATTTCTGTCTGTTTTCGTGGGCTATAGTCCACGGTTTTTGGGTCCCGGGAGGATTTCGATGCATCGTGACCCCCGGTACACGACTCTAGCGGCATCGTCAAAACTCGTGATTTCGGATATTTCTGGCCGTTTCCGTGGCCTATATTGTCCACTTTATTCGGGTCCCGGAAGGATTCCGATGCACCGTGACCCCCGGTAGACGATTCGAGCGGCATCATCAAAACTCCTGATTTCGGGCATTTCTGGCCGTTTTCGTGGGCTATAGTCCACGGTTTTTGGGTCCCGGGAGGATTTCGATGCTCCGTGACCCATGGTACAAGACTCTAGCGGCAAGGTCAAAACTCGTGATTTCGGGCATTTATGGCCGTTTCCGTGGGCTATAGTGCACGGTTATCGCGTCTCGGGAGGATTTTGATGCCCCGTGAACACCGGTAGACGACTCTAGCGGCATCGTTAAAACTCCTGATTTCGGGCATTTCTGGCCGTTTTCGTGGGCTATATTGTCCACGGTATTCGGGTCCCGGAAGGATTTCGATGCACCGTGACCCCCCGGTACACGATTCTAGCGACATCATCAAAACTCCTGATTTCGGGCATTTCTGGCCAATTTCGTGGGCTATAGTCCACGGTTTTTGGGTCCTGGGAGGATTTCGATGCCCCGTGACCCCCGGTACATGACTCTAGCGGCATCGTCAAAACTCGTGATTTCGGGCATTTCTGGCTGTTTTCGTGGGCTATAGTCCACGGTTTTTGTGTCCCGGGAGGATTTCGATGCATCGTGACCCCCGGTACACGACTCTAGCGGCATCGTCAAAACTCGTGATTTCGGGCATTTCTGGCCGTTTTTGTGGGCTATATTGTCCCCTTTATTCGGGTCCCGGAAGGATTCCGATGCACCGTGACCCCCGGTAGACGATTCGAGCGGCATCATCAAAACTCCTGATTTCGGGCATTTCTGGCCGTTTTCGTGTGCTATAGTCCACGGTTTTTGGGTCCCGGGAGGATTTCGATGCCTCGTGACACATGGTACACGACTCTAGCGGCATCGTCAAAACTCGTGATTTCGGGCATTTATGGCCGTTTCCGTGGGCTATAGTACACGGTTATCGGGTCCCGAGAGGATTTCGATGCCCCTTGAACACCGGTAGACGACTCTAGCGGCATCGTCAAAACTCCTGATTTCGGTCATTTCTGGTCGTTTTCGTGGGCTATATTGTCCACGGTATTCGGGTCCCGGAAGGATTTCGATGCACCGTGACCCCCTGTACACGATTCAGGCGGCATCATCAAAACTCCTGATTTCGGGCATTTCTGGCCGTTTTCGTGGGCTATAGTTTACGGTTTTTGGGTCCCAGGAGGATTTCGATGCACCGTGACCCCCGGTACACGACTCTAGCGGCATCGTCAAAACTCGTGATTTCGGGCATTTCTGGCCGTTTTCGTGCTCTATAGTCCATGGTTTTTGGGTCCCGGGAGGATTTCGATGCCCCGTGACCCCTGGTCCAGGACTGTAACGGCATTGCCAAAACTCGTGATTTCGGGCATTTATGGCCGCTTCTGTGGGCTATAGTACACAGTTATCGCGTCCCGGGAGGATTTTGATGCCTCGTGAACACCGGTAGACGACTCTAGCAGCATCGTCAAAACTCCTGATTTCGGGCATTTCTGGCCGTTTTCATGGGCTATATTGTCCACGGTATTCGGGTCCCGGAAGGATTTCGATGCACCGTGACCCCCGGTACACGATTCTAGCGGCATCATCAAAACTCCTGATTTCGGGCATTTCTGTCCGTTTTCGTGGGCTATAGTCCACGGTTTTTGGGTCCCGGTAGGATTTCGATGCCCCGTGACCCCCGGTACACGACTCTAGCGGCATCGTCAAAACTCGTGATTTCGGGCATTTATGGACGTTTCCGTGGGCTATAGTACACGGTTATCGGGTCACGAGAGGATTTTGATGCCCCTTGAACACCGGTAGACGACTCTAGCGGCATCGTCAAAACTCCTGATTTCGGTCATTTCTGGTCGTTTTCGTGGGCTATATTGTCCACGGTATTCGGGTCCTGGAAGGATTTCGATGCACCGTGACCCCCTGTACACGATTCGAGCGGCATCATCAAAACTCCTGATTTCGGGCATTTCTGGCAGTTTTCGTGGGCTATAGTCTACGGTTTTTGGGTCCCGGGAGGATTTCGATGCCCCGTGACCCCCGGTACACGACTCTAGCGGCATCGTCAAAACTCGTGATTTCGGGCATTTCTGGTTATTTTCATGGGCTATAGTCCACGGTTTTTGGGTCCCGAGAGGATTTCGATGCACCGTGACCCCCGTTACACGACTCTAGCGGCATTGTCAAAACTCGTGATTTCGGGCATTTCTGGCCGTTTTCGTGCTCTATAGTCCATGGTTTTTGGGTCCCGGGAGGATTTCGATGCCCCGTGACCCCTGGTCCAGGACTCTAACGGCATTGCCAAAACTCGTGATTTCGGGCATTTATGGCCGTTTCCGTGGCTATAGTACACAGTTATCGCGTCCCGGGAGGATTTTGATGCCCCGTGAACACCGGTAGACGACTCTAGCGGCATCGTCAAAACTCCTGATTTCGGGCATTTCTGGCCGTTTTCATGGGCTATATTGTCCACGGTATTCGGGTCCCGGAAGGATTTCGATGCACCGTGACCCCCGGTACACGATTCTAGCGGCATCATCAAAACTCCTGATTTCGGGCATTTCTGGCCGTTTTCGTGGGCTATAGTCCACGGTTTTTGGGTCCCGGGAGGATTTCAATGCCCCGTGACCCCTGGTCCAGGACTCTAACGGCATCGCCAAAACTCGTGATTTCGGGTATTTCTGGCCGTTTTCGTGGGCTATATTGTCCATGGTACTCGGGTCCCTGAAGGATTTCGATGCACCGTGACCCCCGGTACACGATACGAGCGGCATCATCAAAACTCCTGATTTCGGGCATTTCTGGGCGTTTTCGTGGGCTATAGTCCATGGTTTTTGGGTCCCGGGAGGATTTCGATGCCCCGTGACGCATGGTAAACGACTCTAGCGGCATGGTCAAAACTCGTGATTTCGGGCATTTATGGCCGTTTCCGTGGGCTATAGTACACGGATATCGGGTCCCGGGAGGATTTTGATGCCCCGTGAACACCGGTAGACGACTCTAGCGGCATCGTCAAAACTCCTGATTTCAGGCATTTCTGGCCGTTTTCGTGGGCTGTATTGTCCACGGTATTCGGGTCCCGGAAGGATTTCGACGCACCGTGACCCCCGTTACACGATTCTAGCGGCATCATCAAAACTCCTGATTTCGGGCATTTCTGGCCGTTTTCGTGGGCTATAGTCCACGGTTTTTGGGTCCCGGGAGGATTTCGATGCCCCGTGACCCCCGGTGTAACAGCCCCAGGTTTAAAACCTGAAAACCTCTGTAATTTTTCCACTTTTGTGAAATTGCATCTTGGCATACATCTCAACTTGCTACTACTGTGTCAATTGCAATCAAACCATTTGAATCTTGGATATTTGTCAAGGAAGTTCCAAGGGTTCCCAATATTATATTTGCATTGTCTCCAAATCATTAAAGTGGCAACTTATGGAAATATCAACAAAATGCCCTTTTTAACACCTAAGAACAAAAGTGCACCAAAACATTTTATTTTGAGGAGCCAATTTATGTGGTGCCTCTACATGGTATGGGGAAGCTCCCTGAATTTTCTCAAATTTTTATTAAATGTTTAACTGCCTCAATTAAATCAAAACAGTGCACTGGTTTTAAAAGAAAGGAAAAAGGACCTGTTTGCGAGGAGAAATAAATCGGGCAGGGGGTTTCTGCAAAAACTTCATCTTCTTCGCTGTAGCGACCGAGCGCACCCGTCGCTGCCGAACCAGTCGCCATGCCGTGCGCCGCGCCCGGACCCCCCCTCTCCTCCTCTGCTGCCGCGAGTGGATAAGAACGCCACGGCCGTCGCTCTGCTCTCTCTCCCCCGGATTTTTCCTCTGTTCCCTCACGAGCCCGAACCCTAGCCATGGATGTCGAGCTCGCCGCCGGCGATTGAGTGCGCCCCGAGCCCAGCTAGGACACCCGCGAGGACCGCCGCAACGCCTGCTCCCTCTCCGCCGAAAGAATCGTGCCGGGGAGCTCGGGATCGACCGCCCCGTCCTCGTCTTCCTCCTCTCCGACCGCCGCGCCTCGGGCAAGCTCGCCGCCGTTCTCGACCTCCTCCCTCTCCTCCGAGCAGCCGCACGCATCGAGGGTGAGCTCGCGGTCCTAATGGGCATCCCCGCTCGTCTCCTCTCCCCCTAGAACGCGTAGACACCCGTAGCTCGCCGCCGGCCGCCGCTCGCCGTTGCTGCTCACCGCGCGCCGGCGACCTGTAGGTAGCGGCGCCGCCCGCGTTTTGCTCCCCGTACACGTACGCGTCGAATGCGCCCCGCCGCGAGCTCCCTAGCGCCGTAGAACTCCGCAGCCGTGCACCTCGCCGCCGGCGACCACCACGGCCACGCGCGCCGGCGTGCGCTGACAGCCTGGGCCCACGCGCCAGTGGCCCAGCAAACGCCCCGCGCCGCGTCAGCGCCACCCTGGCCCCCTGGCCCGCACGTCAGTGGCTCGGGTTAGCCCAGCCTCGGTGAAAAACGCCCGAACGATTTTCCTGCGATTAATAAAAAGCCAGAAAATGGTTAAAACTTCAAAAATTCATAACTTTCAAAATACTTATCCAAATTTAGCAAATAATATACCAAAATGCTCAGAAAAATAAATGCTATCTAATAGAATGGTTTGCCCTTCCATTACTGATACTGTATTTTTCTGTTTTGCTAAAATGAAGAAAGGGATAGAAATAAAAAGGTGTAGTTTAAATTCATAATAAATTCCTCAAATTGCTAGAATTATACCCTCTAAGTAAAAATGCTAATAAGCACTGGTTCTACACATTCAGAATCAGTTCAAGCATGTTACCTAAATTAAAAGGGTAAGGGGGCATAAAAACAAAGAGGAAAATATATTTCCTATATCGTTGAATAATTATTCCTAGCATCTCATTTAAAAGTCATATAATTGTTATAATAATGCAGTGCATTAAAATATCATACCATCATGTGTTTGCGCATTGCATATGAATTGCTTGTATTGATTGTGTTCTTTCCGGTGTTTTTAAACATCGATAGATCAAGGAACCGGGGTCTCGCCACATTACCCCGACGATCAGTATTACCCGCCTGTTGAGCAAGGCAAGCGTGATCCCCACCCTCTTGCATATCTTATCCTATTTTCCGCAAATTATTTTCTCCACTATAATATTGCATGCGGTTCCAAATGTCAATTTTGTTGGATTAGAGTATCCTATAGTTGCATTAAGTTCCCGATGCCATTACCTGTTTCCCTCCTATTATCCATAGGTTTGTATTGATAGCCTGAAATAATGCACTATGCTATGTTGTTGCTTAGCTATGCTTAGTTAACTGCTTAGTGGTCCGATGGATATTCATGTCGGGATCAGATGTGGAATTTCCGCGGAGGATGGTGGAGAATTGTGGTAATAATTGATAAAATGCTAAAAGGGGGGGATGAGAGGCCACATGGTATGTGGTGGGTTGTCTCGTTCTCGCCGCCTCGGTGCGAGTTCTCGCCTTCGAGCCAAGTTGAGCGTGCTACCATGCGTGGGCATATGGAACCTCATCGACCGACTAACTTGTGTCGGACTAGCCGAGGGTCCTCTAGTTTGGCTTTCCATTTGCGCGTGTGTTGAGATGGTGGCCAAGACTGAGATGAGGATTATGGTGGTAGGAAAATGAGTGGCCGCGGGGCAGGGTGTTGGAGGCACTGAACTTGTCCTACGGTCACTGATGATCCTAGGTTAGTCCAAAGCGAGGTAAAGGTCGTAGCCGCTCCCACCCAGCCGGCTTTTCCCGGAAGAGAGCTAGTTGTACAGGCAATGGGCCGGACGGTACGCATGGATAAGGAGCTAGGAGGTCCCTCGGGAACCTGGCGACTTTCACATTGTACACCCCCTGCAGGGATAAATCTTTTCGAAAAGCCGTGTCCACGGTTAAGGACGACTTGGTGACAAATTCAGGGATCATAGAATAACTTTAACGGAATGACTAAAAACTGGGTACTAAAGGTACCACTCACGATTGTAAGGTTGACTTCCTCGAGGGTGATTCGGGGAGGTGCCTTTGAAGAACAGGTACAGTGGTGGAAGAGGATGAGAAGTGAATCAAAAGAAAAGAGTTACTTCTTACCCCTCTTTAAAAATATCCTGATAGTCGATGCCTTGGAGTCATATTTTATGAACAAAATCAGCTTTACGCAAAACAGCCATAAAACCTTGAAAGCCAATCATGGAGCAGATAGCTCAAAATCTTGTTGAGTTCGTTGAACTCACCCTTGTTTATTTTTGTTTCAGAGGAGGACTTTACCTACCCCGAAGGTGGGTTCTATATTGACATCGACGAGTAGTCTGGGGTTCCCGGGTGGCAGCCTGGGGCAACTAGGAACCAGCTGGCACGGGACTGTTTATCTGTAGGCCTCTTAGGCCATATTTGGATCTTGTTGTTTAGAACAACTTAATTTGCTTCCGCTTGATGTACCGATGGGTCTGTGACCTTGGATTGTAATATTTACTATCTTTCTCTACTAAGAGTTGAACTATATTATCTTGAGTCGTAGGGTCTGTCATGTGCCACGTGTTCCGGTGTCTTAGTCTCTTTATTATATTTTGAGGGCTATGCTTTGGATATGGCATGATTGAAGGGTTGTGTTGCCGATGATCCATGCCGAGCACGCCTGCCGATGTTTACTCGGCCTGGGAGTGGTAACCCCAGTAACCTTCGATTATGTAGCATGACCACCGACACATAGCATCACTGTATAATTTATGGATTGGGGCATTACAACTTGGTATCAGAGCAGTACCGCCTGTAGGAAACCCTTACTACTGGTCGACGTTGAGTCTAGTGTTGGTAAAAATATTTTTAACCTAAAAATGAGTTGTGAAAACCATCTTCGGATTCTTTTTACTCCTTATCTGGTTACCCTCTAATCTCGGAGCAATCTTACCTCTATTTGTTTTGTGCCTTATCACGTGTCGCTTCCGCCGCGCATGACGTGCCATACACTTACTCACTCTGTGTTTCAGGGCGAGGGGCGACCAGCTTCTGGGGCTCCCGTCCCTCTTTTTGCTTTCAGGATCATTTTCCTTGTTGTTCCTAGTCTCTACCCGAGTTCTACTTTCATTCCTGAATCTAGAGTCTCCGTACCTGACATTTGAATTATCCTTGCTACAGATGACTGGTTCGGGCTTGGTTGTTCGCCTCACTCGATGTGAGGGTGTTCGAGGGTTCCCCGCCTTGTTTGCCGCAGCTTTGGCCAGCCAGGGTTGTAGGTGGTACCCGGAGTACACGGTGTATGAGGAGTATGCACCGTACAGCCAGGCGCAGTTCTTCTGTAAGGTGCGCGTGCTCAACGACGAGGGTGGCGTTGAGAACGTAGCTGGAGGCGTGGGTATGACCGTGGAGCAGGCGGTTCAGGAGGCCGCGTATAACGGCCTCTCTATTTACCGCAGCTACTGTCCGTACCTCGCTAACCAGGCGTCGGATTTCTGCCACTTCCCCGCTGCCGACGACAGCACGTCGGGTGTTTACCGAGCTGTGTACATCAGCGGCGAGATGGAGTCGGACAGCAGGCACCGGGCACTGATTGAGCTAGTCCGAGCGTTGGACCGTCGAGCCCGGCAGTGGTACCTCTACGCTGTTTCGGCGCGCGCTAGTCACCGTCATACTCTGATGAGTGTGCGCCCGTATGTCATGGATGGGACGCTTCCTCTCACACTACTTCGCCCACCCCCGTTGGAGGAGTTGCCTACCGACGTTTGCAGTCCGGGAGTTGGTGGCGTAACCCCGCCTACCGGTCCTCACCGAGACCCGAGGCTTACTGCACTCGAGTCGCCGTATGGCAACCAGCCTGCCAGTGCGCGCCGCTTCCACACTCCCCCGGCGCCACTTGATGAGGATGTCATGGCGTACTACTAGCCTTGTGTGATACCAGGAGATGCTCGAGTAATTGTGCCTACCTGCGAGTTGTGCCAAATACTCCCTTGCTTGTATCTCTTGAGCCTGGAGCAGTAGAGCTTGTTATGTAATAGACTCGTCACTGTTATCTTCATAGTACCCATCCGGTGTAATATGTATGAGGCTTGTACCTCTCTTTCAGCAAACTGTGGCTTGTACTAGAACCAATATTTGTGAACTCAGTTCCATCTATGCGTGCGTCAAGTGATGTGCATGTTGTTCTATCTGTTGCTACTACCCGTTTTGCTGTCCATATTGCTGTGTACAAGGATGACACGATGGGATTCTAACTGTGTCCTTGGTAATATCCAGAATGACGGGCCGTCGCCGCGGCGAAGATTTACCGCCACCTCCCACCATGGCGGAGGTCCTCCTGCTGATGGAGGAGGGCCGTGTGCGCAGCGACCGACTCCTCGAGCAGTTGGTGCACCAAGGGAACCGGAGGAATAATGATTGTCATACTCTCACTGAGTTCCTGCGGTCCCAGCCACCGTCCTTCTCCGATGCTAAGGAGCCCTTGGACGCAGATGACTGGCTGCGTGCACTGGAGCGCAAGTTCGCTGCCCTGCATGTTCCAGCTGTGGAACAAGCCAACTTCGCCACTTACCTGTTGGCGGGTGCAGCGGGCGCGTGGTGGGAAAGCCACCAGGCGATGTTCGCTGCTGGGCATGTTTTCACCTGGGAGGAGTTTCGCACTGCCTTCCGCGCTGCCTACATCCCCAAGCCCCTCATGGACTTGAAGAGGAGGGAGTTCCTGGACTTGCATCAGGGACGGATGGACGTTCCAGTCTATGGTCATGAGTTCAGCCGTCTCTCCCGTTACGCCCCTCGGGATGTGACCAATGATGCGGACAAGCAGGAGTTGTTCCGCAAGGGGATCAATCCAAGGCTTCGTTACGAGTTGCTGCCCTTCAAGTTCCCGAGCTACCAGGAACTGTACAACCAGGCTCTCACCCTGGAACAGGGAAGGAAGGAACTAGAGGCCACTAAGAGGCCACTTCAGGGGGATCATCAGAGCTCCTCGGCTGCTGACGGCAAGAAGCGTAGGGTCTTCGTTCCCTATAGCTCCGTGCCCCGTCCTCCGTTCGTGCCGAGGACCTCGGAGTACAGACCACCTCCGCCGCGCCCTCCTACTCCAAAAATGGGCCCGGGCGGAAGTGGTTATCGTCCTCAACTCCCTGCACCACCGACAAGCACGTGCTACAGCTGTGGCCAGCCCGACCACTACTCCAGAGAATGCCCTAGGAAGGCGCCACCACCAGCCCCTGCCACGCCCGTAGCCAAGACGGGTACGGCTAGTCGTGGTCGCCTGAACCACATCACTGTTGAAGACGTGGAGGACGACCCCAGTGTTCTCATGGGTACGCTTCGAATTGCTAAAGCTCTAGCTACAGTACTGTTTGATTCTGGAGCATCACATTCATTCATTTCGGTAGCATTTGCACAACGAAACAATATACCGTTTGAAGAGTTGGAAGCACCGTTATATGTCACCAGCCCTGGTACTCGTTGGCAAACCAAAAGGGTGACCCCTGAAGTTTCAATTAATATAGGCTCATTCCCCTTCCCGTTTCCGCTGATAGCCTTCAATTCAACCGGCTTTGATGCCATACTGGGCATGAACTGGCTAGGGAAATACAAGGCTAACCTCGACTGTGCTGCCAGAACCATCACCGTGACCACATCTTCCGGCGAAATTGTGGAGTATGGTTTGCACAGTCCAGACCTCCATCTCCATCCATGCCCCACTCACCTGAGCTTCTCCTTTGCCTTATGGAAGGCTTATCCCCTCCTGAAATCCAAGACATCCACGTTGTGTGTGACTTCCCGGATGTGTTCCCGGAGGAATTGCCTGGCATGCCACCTGATCGAAGTGTGGAGTTCGTCATAGAGTTGCTTCCCGGTACCGCGCCGGTTGCCAAGAAGCCCTACCGGATGCCGGTGGAGGAGCTGGCGCTGTTAAAGGAGCAAATTGTTGAACTGTTAGCGAAAGAGTTCATTCGGCCAAGCAGTTCACCTTGGGGCTGTCCCGTACTCTTCGTCAAGAAGAGGGATTCCACCGTGCCTCGTCTAGTCTCTGACTACAGGCCGTTAAATGCGGTGACAATCAAAAACAAGTACCCTATTCCTCGCATCAATGATCTATTGGATCAACTAGCTGGGGCAACGGTATTTTCCAAGATGGACCTGAGATCAGGGTACCATCAGATCAAGATCAGAGAGCGGGATATCCCAAAGACGGCATTTGTTACTCGCTATGGCTCCTACGAGTATACCGTTATGTCCTTTGGTCTCACCAATGCTCCTGCGACGTTCATGAGGCTCATGAACTCCGTCTTCATAGATTATCTCGACAAGTTCGTTGTCATTTACATCGATGACATTCTCGTCTACTCCAAAACCGATGAAGAGCATGCCGAACATCTTCGTTTGATCCTGACACGCCTTCGAGAACACCGCCTCTAAGCCAAGTTCTCCAAGTGTGAGTTTTGGTTGGACAATCTCGTCTTCCTCGGCCATGTGATTTCCGCAAGTGGAGTGGATGTCGTTCCCGACAAGGTTCGAACTATTATGGATTGGGTTACTCCCATGTCTGTCAAGGACATCCGAAGCTTTCTGGGATTGGCAGGTTACTACCGCCGATTCATCGAAGGGTTCTCCAAAATAGCCAAGCCTCTGACCAACCTTCTCAAGAAGGATACAAGGTTCGTATGGACGGACCAAGCTGAAGAGAGCTTCAAAACCCTGAAGGCCAAACTCACTTCTGCTCCTGTGCTTGCCCTGCCAGACGCAAGCAAGGATTTCGTGGTCTTCTGTGACGCCTCTCTGCAAGGCTTGGGCTGTGTGTTAATGCAAGATGGCCATGCAGTGGCATATGCCTCTCGCCAATTGAAGCCACATGAGCAAAATTACCCAACTCATGATCTAGAGCTTGCCTCAGTGGTTTATGCTCTGAAGCAATGGAGACCATACCTGTTTGGTAACCGTTGCGAGATTTACTCGGATCACAAGAGTCTGAAGTACCTTTTCACTCAGCCGGATCTAAATCTCAGGCAAAGACGTTGGTTGGAGTTAATTAAAGACTATGATGTGAGTCTGAATTACCAACCCGGCAAGGCGAACGTCGTGGCTGACGCGCTAAGTCGAAAAGCTTATAGCAACAACCTGATGGTTGAGAAGTCTCAACCTGCTCTCCATGAAGAGTTCGCCCGTTTGAACCTAGAAATTGTTCCCTCTGGCTACCTCGCAAATCTGGAAATCAAATCTACTCTGGTAGACCAGATAAAGGAGGCGCAGAAACTAGATACTGGCATTCTTAATATCAGAAAGAACATTGCTAGTGGAAAGGCCAAATGCTTCTCTGAGGATGAAGCGGGAATCGTGTACTTTCGTGACCGTCTGGTGGTGCCAAAGGAGCAGAATCTGAAGGAGTTGATCCTCAAAGAAGCGCATGATTCCCCTCTCTCTATTCATCCCGGTAGTACCAAAATGTACCAAGACCTCCGACCCCTATTCTGGTGGACTCGGATGAAAAGAGAAATCGCCAAGTATGTTGCTGAATGCGACACCTGTCGTCGTGTAAAGGCTGAACATCAAAGGCCTGCTGGCACTCTTCGCCCTATTGCGATTCCCGAATGGAAATGGGACGAGATTGGTATGGACTTTATTACGGGTCTGCCGAAGTCTCCCAAGGGCAACGATGCCATATGGGTAATCATCGATCGACTATCCAAAGTGGCCCACTTCCTCCCAGTGCGAGTCGACATCACAGCTGCTAAGCTGGCTGACCTGTATGCTTCCCGGATCATCGTACTTCACGGTGTTCCCAAGAGGATAATCTCTGATCGTGGCAGCTTGTTTACCTCGAAATTCTGGACGAGTTTCCAACAAGCCATGGGAACCCGCCTCAACTTCAGCACAGCTTTCCATCCCCAAACTGACGGACAGACCGAAAGGGTGAACCAAGTTCTAGAGGACATGCTTCGAGCTTGTGTAATCTCTTTTGGAAAGGGGTGGGAAAAATACCTTCCCTTCGCTGAGTTCTCCTAATACAATAGCTATCAAGCGAGTCTGGGTATGGCCCCATTCGAGGTTCTGTATGGACGAAAATACCGAACTCCGCTAAATTGGTCCGAGACCGGAGAGAGGCAACTCTTAGGTCCGGATGTGATCAATGAAGCTGAGCAGACGGTAAAAATCATACGAGAGAATCTGAAGATTGCCCAGTCTAGGCAGAAGAGCTACTATGATAAGCACCATCAGGAGGTCCATTATGAAATTGGTGACAAGGCCTATCTACGCGTCTCTCCTCTTCGTGGTGTTCGTCGCTTTGGAATCAAGGGAAAATTGGCCCCTCGTTATGTTGGCCCTTTCACCATTCTGGCCAAAGGAGGAGATCTATCCTACCAGCTAGAACTCCCAACCAACTTCCCGGATGTGCATGATGTGTTCCATGTATCCCAACTCTGCCGTTGCTTAAAGGATCCTATCCGTGGAGTCAGTCATGAGGAGCTGGATATCCAGGCGAATCTCACCTATCGCGAGCATCCCATATGTATCCTCGATGAAGCAGAAAGGAAGACTCGAAACAAGACTACCAAATTCATCAAAGTTCAGTGGTCTCACCATTCCGAAGAAGAAGCTACCTGGGAAAGAGAGTCTAGTCTTCGTGAGGAGTATCCCGACTTTCTTCCGCAACTTTAGAATCTCGGGACGAGATTCCTGTAAGGGGGGTAGATTTGTAACAGCCCCAGGTTTAAAACCTGAAAACCTCTGTAATTTTTCCACTTTTGTGAAATTGCATCATGGCATACATCTCAACTTGCTACTATTGTGTCAATTGCAATCAAACAATTTGAATCTTGGATATTTGTAAAGGAAGTTCCAAGGGTTCCCAATATTATATTTGCATTGTCTCCAAATCATTAAAGTGGCAACTTATGTAAATATCAACAAAATGCCCTTTTTAACACCTAAGAACAAAAGTGCACCAAAACATTTTATTTTGAGGAGCCAATTTTTTGTGTTGCCTCTACATGGTATGGGGAAGCTCCCTGAATTTTCTCAAATTTTTATAAAATGTTTAACTGCCTCAATTAAATCAAAACAGTGCACTGGTTTTAAAAGAAAGGAAAAAGGACCTGTTTGTGAGGAGAAATAAATCGGGCAGGGGGTTTCTGCAAAAACTTCATCTTCTTCGCTGTAGCGACCGAGCGTGCCCGTCGCTGCCGAACCCGTCGCCATGCCGTGCGCCGCGCCCGGACCCCCCCTCTCCTCCTCTGCTGCCGCGAGTGGATAAGAACGCCACGGCCGTCGCTCTGCTCTCTCTCCCCCGGATTTTTCCTCTGTTCCCTCACGAGCCCGAACCCTAGCCATGGATGCCGAGCTCGCCGCCGGCGATTGAGTGCGCCCCGAGCCCAGCTAGGACACCCGCGAGGACCGCCGCAACGCCTGCTCCCTCTCCGCCGAAAGAATCGTGCCGGGGAGCTCGGGATCGACCGCCCCGTCCTCGTCTTCCTCCTCTCCGGCCGCCGCGCCTCGGGCAAGCTCGCCGCCGTTCTCGACCTCCTCCCTCTCCTCCGAGCAGCCGCACGCATCGAGGGTGAGCTCGCGGTCCTAATGGGCATCCCCGCTCGTCTCCTCTCCCCCTAGAACGCGTAGACACCCGTAGCTCGCCGCCGGCCGCCGCTCGCCGTTGCTGCTCACCGCGCTCCGGCGACCTGTAGGTAGCGGCGCCGCCCGCGTTTTGCTCCCCGTACACGTACGCGTCGAATGCGCCCCGCCGCGAGCTCCCTAGCGCCGTAGAACGCCGCAGCCGTGCACCTCGCCGCCGGCGACCACCACGGCCACGCGCGCCGGCGTGCGCTGACAGCCTGGGCCCACGCGCCAGTGGCCCAGCAAACGCCCCGCGCCGCGTCAGCGCCACCCTGGCCCCCTGGCCCGCACATCAGTGGCTCGAGTTAGCCCAGCCTCGGTGAAAAACGCCCGAACGATTTTCCTGCGATTAATAAAAAGCCAGAAAATGGTTAAAACTTCAAAAATTCATAACTTTCAAAATACTTATCCAAATTTAGCAAATAATATACCAAAATGCTCAGAAAAATAAATGCTATCTAATAGAATGATTTGCACTTCCATTACTGATACTGTATTTTTCTGTTTTGCTAAAATGAAGAAAGGGATAGAAATAAAAAGGTGTAGTTTAAATTCATAATAAATTCCTCAAATTGCTAGAATTGTACCCTCTAAGTAAAAATGCTAATAAGCACTGGTTCTACACATTCAGAATCAGTTCAAGCATGTTACCTAAATTAAAAGGGTAAGGGGGCATAAAAACAAAGAGGAAAATATATTTCCTATATCGTTGAATAATTATTCCTAGCATCTCATTTAAAAGTCATATAATTGTTATAATAATGCAGTGCATTAAAATGTCATACCATCATGTGTTTGCGCATTGCATATGAATTGCTTGTATTGATTGTGTTCTTTCCGGTGTTTTTAAACATCGATAGATCAAGAAACCGGGGTCCCGCCACATTACCCCGACGATCAGTATTTCCCGCCTGTTGAGCAAGGCAAGCGTGATCCCCACCCTCTTGCATATCTTATCCTATTTTCCGCAAATTATTTTCTCCACTATAATATTGCATGCGGTTCCAAATGTCAATTTTGTTGGATTAGAGTATCCTATAGTTGCATTAAGTTCCCGATGCCATTACCTGTTTCCCTCCTATTATCCAGAGGTTTGTATTGATAGCCTGAAATAATGCACTATGCTATGTTGTTGCTTAGCCATGCTTAGTTAACTGCTTAGTGGTTCGATGGATATTCATGTCGGGATCAGATGTGGAATTTCCGCGGAGGATGGTGGAGAATTGTGGTAATAATTGATAAAATGCTAAAAGGGGGGATGAGAGGCCACATGGTATGTGGTGGGTTGTCTCATTCTCGCCGCCTCGGTGCGAGTTCTTGCCTTCGAGCCAAGTTGAGCGTGCTACCATGCGTGGGCATATGGAACCTCATCGACCGACTAACTTGTGTCGGACTAGCCGAGGGTCCTCTAGTTTGGCTTTCCATTTGCGCGTGTGTTGAGATGGTGGCCAAGACTGAGATGAGGATTATGGTGGTAGGAAAATGAGTGGCCGCGGGGCAGGGTGTTGGAGGCACTGAACTTGTCCTACGGTCACTGATGATCCTAGGTTAGTCCAAAGCGAGGTAAAGGTCGTAGCCGCTCCCACCCAGTCGGCTTTCCCCTGAAGAGAGCTAGTTGTACAGGCAATGGGCCGGACGGTACGCATGGATAAGGAGCTGGGAGGTCCCTCGGGAACCTGGCGACTTTCACATTGTACACCCCCTGCAGGGATAAATCTTTTCGAAAAGCCGTGTCCACGGTTAAGGACGACTTGGTGACGAATTCAGGGATCATAGAATAACTTTAACGGAATGACTAAAAACTGGGTACTAAAGGTACCACTCACGATTGTAAGGTTGACTTCCTCGAGGGTGATTCGGGGAGGTGCCTTTGAAGAACAGGTACAGTGGTGGAAGAGGATGAGAAGTGAATCAAAAGAAAAGAGTTACGTCTTACCCCTCTTTAAAAATATCCTGATAGTCGATGCCTTGGAGTCATATTTTATTAACAAAATCAGCTTTACGCAAAACAGACATAAAACCTTGAAAGCCAATCATGGAGCAGATAGCTCGAAATCTTGTTGAGTTCGTCGAACTCACCCTTGTTTATTTTTGTTTCAGAGGAGGACTTTACCTACCCCGAAGGTGGATTCTATATTGACATCGACGAGTAGTCTGGGGTTCCCGGGTGGCAGCCTGGGGCAACTAGGAACCAGCTGGCACGGGACTGTTTATCTGTAGGCCTCTTAGGCCATATTTGGATCTTGTTGTTTAGAACAACTTAATTTGCTTCCGCTTGATGTACTGATGGGTCTGTGACCTTGGATTGTAATATTTGCTATCTTTCTCTACTAAGAGTTGAACTATATTATCTTGAGTCGTAGGGTCTGTCATGTGCCAGGTGTTCCGGTGTCTTAGTCTCTTTATTATACTTTGAGGGCTATGCTTTGGATATGGCATGATTGAAGGGTTGTGTTGCCGATGATCCATGCCGAGCACGCCTGCCGATGTTTACTCGGCCTGGGAGTGGTAACCCCAGTAACCTTCGATTATGTAGCATGACCACCGACACATAGCATCACTGTATAATTTATGGATTGGGGCATTACAACTTGGTATCAGAGCAGTACCGCCTGTAGGAAACCCTTACTACTGGTCGACGTTGAGTCTAGTGTTGGTAAAAATATTTTTAACCTAAAAATGAGTTGTGAAAACCATCTTCGGATTCTTTTTACTCCTTATCTGGTTACCCTCTAATCTCGAGGATTTTGATGCCTCGTGAACACCGGTAGACGACTCTAGCGGAATCGTCAAAACTCCTGATTTCGGGCATTTCTGGCCGTTTTCATGGGCTATATTGTCCACGGTATTCGGGTCCCGGAAGGATTTCGATGCCCCGTGACCCCCGGTACACGACTCTAGCGGCATCGTCAAAAATCGTGATTTCGGGCATTTCTGGCTGTTTTCGTGGGCTATAGTCCACGGTTTTTGTGTCCCGGGAGGATTTCGATGCATCGTGACCCCCGGTACACGACTCTAGCGGCATCGTCAAAACTCGTGATTTCGGGCATTTTTGGACGTTTTCGTGGGCTATATTGTCCACTGTTTTCGGGTCCCGGAAGGATTCCGATGCACCGTGACCCCCGGTAGACGATTCGAGCGGCATCATCAAAACTCCTGATTTCGGGCATTTCTGGCCGTTTTCTAGGGCTATAGTCCACGGTTTTTGGGTCCCGGTAGGATTTTGATGCCCCGTGACACATGGTACACGACTCTAGCGGCATCGTCAAAACTCGTGATTTCGGGCATTTATGGCCGTTTCCGTGGGCTATAGTACACGGTTATCGGGTCCCGAGATGATTTTGATGCCCCTTGAACACCGGTAGACGACTCTAGCGGCATCGTCAAAACTCCTGATTTCGGTCATTTCTGGTCATTTTCGTGGGCTATATTGTCCACGGTATTCGGGTCCCGGAAGGATTTCGATGCACCGTGACCCCCTGTACACGATTCGAGCGGCATCATCAAAACTCCTGATTTCAGGAATTTCTGGCAGTTTTCGTGGGCTATAGTCTACGGTTTTTGGGTCCCGGGAGGATTTCGATGCCCCGTGACCCCCGGTACACGACTCTAGCGGCATCGTCAAAACTCGTGATTTCGGGCATTTATGGCCGTTTCCGTGGGCTATAGTACACAGTTATCGCGTCCCGGGAGGATTTTGATGCCTCGTCAACACCGGTAGACGACTCTAGCGGCATCGTCAAAACTCCTGATTTTGGGCATTTCTGGCCGTTTTCATGGGCTATATTGTCCACGGTATTCGGGTCCTGGAAGGATTTCGATGCACCGTGACCCCCGGTACACGATTCTAGCGGCATCAACAAAACTCCTGATTTCGGGCATTACTGGCCGTTTTCGTGGGCTATAGTCCACGGTTTTTGGGTCCCGGGAGGATTTCGATGCCCCGTGACCCCCGGTACATGACTCTAGCGGCATCGTCTAAACTCGTGATTTCGGGCATTTCTGGCTGTTTTCGTGGGCTATAGTCCACGGTTTTTGGGTCCCAGGAGGATTTCGATGCCCCGTGACCCCTGGTCCAGGACTCTAACGGCATTGCCAAAACTCGTGATTTCGGGCATTTATGGCCGTTTCCGTGGGCTATAGTACACAGTTATCGGGTCCCGGGAGGATTTTGATGCCTCGTGAACACCGGTAGACGACTCTAGCGCCATCGTCAAAACTCCTGATTTCGGGCATTTCTGGCCGTTTTCATGGGCTGTATTGTCCACGGTATTCGGGTCCCGGAAGGATTTCGATGCCCCGTGACCCCCGGTACACGACTCTAGCGGCATCGTCAAAACTCGTGATTTCGGGCATTTCTGGCTGTTTTCGTGGGCTATAGTCCACGGTTTTTGTGTCCCGGGAGGATTTCGATGCATCCTGACCCCCGGTACACGACTCTAGCGGCATCGTCAAAACTCCTGATTTCGGTCATTTCTGGTCGTTTTCGTGGGCTATATTGTCCACTTTATTCGGGTCCCGGAAGGATTCCGATGCACCGTGACCCCCGGTAGACGATTCGAGCGGCATCATCAAAACTCCTGATTTCGGGCATTTCTGGCCGTTTTCTAGGGCTATAGTCCACGGTTTTTGGGTCCCGGTAGGATTTTGATGCCCCGTGACACATGGTACACGACTCTAGCGGCATCGTCAAAACTCGTGATTTCGGGCTTTTATGGCCGTTTCCGTGGGCTATAGTACACGGTTATCGGGTCCCGAGAGTATTTTGATGCCCCTTGAACACCGGTAGACGACTCTAGCGGCATCGTCAAAACTCCTGATTTCGGTCATTTCTGGTCGTTTTCGTGGGCTATATTGTCCACGGTATTCGGGTCCCGGAAGGATTTCGATGCACCGTTACCCCCTGTACACGATTCTAGCGGCATCATCAAAACTCCTGATTTCGGGCATTTCTGGCAGTTTTCGTGGGCTATAGTCTACGGTTTTTGGGTCCCGGGAGGATTTCGATGCCCCGTGACCCCCGGTACACGACTCTAGCGGCATCGTCAAAACTCGTGATTTCGCGCATTTCTGGTTATTTTCGTGGGCTATAGTCCACGGTTTTTGGGTCCCGGGAGGATTTCGATGCACCGTGACCCCCGTTACACGACTCTAGCGGCATTGTCAAAACTCGTGATTTCGGGCATTTCTGGCCGTTTTCGTGCTCTATAGTCCATGGTTTTTGGGTCCCGGGAGGATTTCGATGCCCTGTGACCCCTGGTCCAGGACTCTAACGGCATTGCCAAAACTCGTGATTTCGGGCATTTATGGCCGTTTCCGTGGCTATAGTACACAGTTATCGTGTCCTGGGAGGATTTTGATGCCCCGTGAACACCGGTAGACGACTCTAGCGGCATCGTCAAAACTCCTGATTTCGGGCATTTCTGGCCGTTTTCATGGGCTATATTGTCCACGGTATTCGGGTCCCGGAAGGATTTCGATGCACCGTGACCCCCGGTACAGGATTCTAGCGGCATCATCAAAACTCCTGATTTCGGGCATTTCTGGCCGTTTTCGTGGGCTATAGTCCACGGTTTTTGGGTCCCGGGAGGATTTCGATGCCCCGTGACCCCTGGTCCAGGACTCTAACGGCATCGCCAAAACTCGTGATTTCGGGTATTTCTGGCCGTTTTCGTGGGCTATATTGTCCATGGTACTCGGGTCCCTGAAGGATTTCGATGCACCGTGACCCCCGATACACGATACGAGCGGCATCATCAAAACTCCTGATTTCGGGCATTTCTGGGCGTTTTCGTGGGCTATAGTCCATGGTTTTTGGGTCCCGGGAGGATTTCGATGCCCCGTGACGCATGGTAAACGAGTCTAGCGGCATGGTCAAAACTCGTGATTTCGGGCATTTATGGCCGTTTCCGTGGGCTATAGTACACGGTTATCGGGTCCCGGGTGGATTTCGATGCCCCGTGAACACCGGTAGACGACTCTAGCGGCATCATCAAAACTCCTGATTTCAGGCATTTCAGGCCGTTTTCGTGGGCTGTATTGTCCACGGTATTCGGGTCCCGGAAGGATTTCGATGCACCGTGACCCCCGGTACACGATTCTAGCGGCATCAACAAAACTCCTGATTTCGGGCATTTCTGGCCGTTTTCGTGGGCTATAGTCCACGGTTTTTGGGTCCCGGGAGGATTTCGACGCCCCGTGACCCCCGGTACATGACTCTAGCGGCATCGTCTAAACTCGTGATTTCGGGCATTTCTGGCTGTTTTCGTGGGCTATAGTCCACGGTTTTCGTGTCCCGGGAGGATTTCGATGCATCGTGACCCCCGGTACACGACTCTAGCGCCATCGTCAAAACTCGTGATTTCGGGCATTTCTGGCCGTTTCCGTGGGCTATAGTACACGGTTATCGGGTCCCGGGAGGATTTCGATGCCCCGTGAACACCGGTAGACGACTCTAGCGGCATCGTCAAAACTCCTGATTTCAGGCATTTCTGGCCGTTTTCGTGGGCTGTATTGTCCACGGTATTCGGGTCCCGGAAGGATTTCGATGCACCGTGACCCCCGGTACACGATTCTAGCGGCATCATCAAAACTCCTGATTTCGGGCATTTCTGGCCGTTTTCGTGGGCTATAGTCCACGGTTTTGGGGTCCCGGGAGGATTTCGATGCCCCGTGACCCCCGGTACACGACTCTAGCGGCATCGTCAAAACTCGTGATTTCGGGCATTTATGGCCGTTTCCGTGGGCTATAGTACACGGTTATCGGGTCCCGAGAGTATTTTGATGCCCCTTGAACACCGGTAGACGACTCTAGCGGCATCGTCAAAACTCCTGATTTCGGTCATTTCTGGTCGTTTTCGTGGGCTATATTGTCCACGGTATTCGGGTCCCGGAAGGATTTCGATGCACCGTTACCCCCTGTACACGATTCGAGCGGCATCATCAAAACTCCTGATTTCGGGCATTTCTGGCAGTTTTCGTGGGCTATAGTCTACGGTTTTTGGGTCCCGGGAGGATTTCGATGCCCCGTGACCCCCGGTACACGACTCTAGCGGCATCGTCAAAACTCGTGATTTCGCGCATTTCTGGTTATTTTCGTGGGCTATAGTCCACGGTTTTTGGGTCCCGGGAGGATTTGGATGCACCGTGACCCCCGTTACACGACTCTAGCGGCATTGTCAAAACTCGTGATTTCGGGCATTTCTGGCCGTTTTCGTGCTCTATAGTCCATGGTTTTTGGGTCCCGGGAGGATTTCGATGCCCTGTGACCCCTGGTCCAGGACTCTAACGGCATTGCCAAAACTCGTGATTTCGGGCATTTATGGCCGTTTCCGTGGCTATAGTACACAGTTATCGTGTCCTGGGAGGATTTTGATGCCCCGTGAACACCGGTAGACGACTCTAGCGGCATCGTCAAAACTCCTGATTTCGGGCATTTCTGGCCGTTTTCATGGGCTATATTGTCCACGGTATTCGGGTCCCGGAAGGATTTCGATGCACCGTGACCCCCGGTACAGGATTCTAGCGGCATCATCAAAACTCCTGATTTCGGGCATTTCTGGCCGTTTTCGTGGGCTATAGTCCACGGTTTTTGGGTCCCGGGAGGATTTCGATGCCCCGTGACCCCTGGTCCAGGACTCTAACGGCATCGCCAAAACTCGTGATTTCGGGTATTTCTAGCCGTTTTCGTGGGCTATATTGTCCATGGTACTCGGGTCCCTGAAGGATTTCGATGCACCGTGACCCCCGATACACGATACGAGCGGCATCATCAAAACTCCTGATTTCGGGCATTTCTGGGCGTTTTCGTGGGCTATAGTCCATGGTTTTTGGGTCCCGGGAGGATTTCGATGCCCCGTGACGCATGGTAAACGAGTCTAGCGGCATGGTCAAAACTCGTGATTTCGGGCATTTATGGCCGTTTCCGTGGGCTATAGTACACGGTTATCGGGTCCCGGGAGGATTTCGATGCCCCGTGAACACCGGTAGACGACTCTAGCGGCATCATCAAAACTCCTGATTTCAGGCATTTCAGGCCGTTTTCGTGGGCTGTATTGTCCACGGTATTCGGGTCCCGGAAGGATTTCGATGCACCGTGACCCCCGGTACACGATTCTAGCGGCATCAACAAAACTCCTGATTTCGGGCATTTCTGGCCGTTTTCGTGGGCTATAGTCCACGGTTTTTGGGTCCCGGGAGGATTTCGATGCCCCGTGACCCCCGGTACATGACTCTAGCGGCATCGTCTAAACTCGTGATTTCGGGCATTTCTGGCTGTTTTCGTGGGCTATAGTCCACGGTTTTTGTGTCCCGGGAGGATTTCGATGCATCGTGACCCCCGGTACACGACTCTAGCGCCATCGTCAAAACTCGTGATTTCGGGCATTTCTGGCCGTTTCCGTGGGCTATAGTACACGGTTATCGGGTCCCGGGAGGATTTCGATGCCCCGTGAACACCGGTAGACGACTCTAGCGGCATCGTCAAAACTCCTGATTTCAGGCATTTCTGGCCGTTTTCGTGGGCTGTATTGTCCACGGTATTCGGGTCCCGGAAGGATTTCGATGCACCGTGACCCCCGGTACACGATTCTAGCGGCATCATCAAAACTCCTGATTTCGGGCACTTCTGGCCGTTTTCGTGGGCTATAGTCCACGGTTTTTGGGTCCCGGGAGGATTTCGATGCCCCGTGACCCCCGGTACATGACTCTAGCGGCATCGTCTAAACTCGTGATTTCGGGCATTTCTGGCTGTTTTCGTGGGCTATAGTCCACGGTTTTTGTGTCCCGGGAGGATTTCGATGCATCGTGACCCCCGGTACACGACTCTAGCGGCATCGTCAAAACTCGTGATTTCGGGCATTTCTGGCCGTTTCCGTGGGCTATAGTACACGGTTATCGGGTCCCGAGAGGATTTCGATGCCCCTTGAACACCGGTAGACGACTCTAGCGGCATCGTCAAAACTCCTGATTTCGGTCATTTCTGGTCGTTTTCGTGGGCTATATTGTCCACGGTATTCGGGTCCCGGAAGGATTTCGATGCACCGTGACCCCCTGTACACGATTCAGGCGGCATCATCAAAACTCCTGATTTCGGGCATTTCTGGCCGTTTTCGTGGGCTATAGTTTACGGTTTTTGGGTCCCAGGAGGATTTCGATGCACCGTGACCCCCGGTACACGACTCTAGCGGCATCGTCAAAACTCGTGATTTCGGGCATTTCTGGCCGTTTTCGTGCTCTATAGTCCATGGTTTTTGGGTCCTGGGAGGATTTCGATGCCCCGTGACCCCTGGTCCAGGACTCTAACGGCATTGCCAAAACTCGTGATTTCGGGCATTTATGGCCGTTTCCGTGGGCTATAGTACACAGTTATCGCGTCCCGGGAGGATTTTGATGCCTCGTGAACACCGGTAGACGACTCTAGCGGCATCGTCAAAACTCCTGATTTCGGGCATTTCTGGCCGTTTTCATGGGCTATATTGTCCACGGTATTCGGGTCCCGGAAGGATTTCGATGCACCGTGACCCCCGGTACACGATTCTAGCGGCATCATCAAAACTCCTGATTTCGGGCATTTCTGTCCGTTTTCGTGGGCTATAGTCCACGGTTTTTGGGTCCCGGGAGGATTTCGATGCCCCGTGACCCCCGGTACACGACTCTAGCGGCATCGTCAAAACTCGTGTTTTCGGGCATTTCTGGCTGTTTTCGTGGGCTATAGTCCACGGTTTTTGTGTCCCGGGAGGATTTCGATGCATCGTGACCCCCGGTACACGACTCTAGCGGCATCGTCAAAACTCGTGATTTCGGGCATTTTTGGCCGTTTTCGTGGGCTATATTGTCCACTTTATTCGGGTCCCGGAAGGATTCCGATGCACCGTGACCCCCGGTAGACGATTCGAGCGGCATCATCAAAACTCCTGATTTCGGGCATTTCTGGCCGTTTTCTAGGGCTATAGTCCACGGTTTTTGGGTCCCGGTAGGATTTTGATGCCCCCTGACACATGGTACACGACTCTAGCGGCATCGTCAAAACTAGTGATTTCGGGCATTTATGGCCGTTTCCGTGGGCTATAGTACACGGTTATCGGGTCCCGAGAGTATTTTGATGCCCCTTGAACACCGGTAGACGACTCTAGCGGCATCGTCAAAACTCCTGATTTCGGTCATTTCTGGTCGTTTTCGTGGGCTATATTGTCCACGGTATTCGGGTCCCGGAAGAATTTCGATGCACCGTTACCCCCTGTACACGATTCGAGCGGCATCATCAAAACTCCTGATTTCGGGCATTTCTGGCAGTTTTCGTGGGCTATAGTCTACGGTTTTTGGGTCCCGGGAGGATTTCGATGCCCCGTGACCCCCGGTACACGACTCTAGCGGCATCGTCAAAACTCGTGATTTCGGGCATTTCTGGTTATTTTCGTGGGCTATAGTCCACGGTTTTTGGGTCCCGGGAGGATTCGGATGCACCGTGACCCCCGTTACACGACTCTAGCGGCATTGTCAAAACTCGTGATTTCGGGCATTTCTGGCCGTTTTCGTGCTCTATAGTCCTGGTTTTTGGGTCCCGGGAGGATTTCGATGCCCCGTGACCCCTGGTCCAGGACTCTAACGGCATTGCCAAAACTCGTGATTTCGGGCATTTATGGCCGTTTCCGTGGGCTATAGTACACGGTTATCGGGTCCCGGGAGGATTTCGATACCCCGTGAACACCGGTAGACGACTCTAGCGGCATCGTCAAAACTCCTGATTTCAGGCATTTCTGGCCGTTTTCGTGGGCTGTATTGTCCACGGTATTCGGGTCCCAGAAGGATTTCGATGCACCGTGACCCGCGGTACACGATTCTAGCGGCATCATCAAAACTCCTGATTTCGGGCATTTCTGGCAGTTTTCGTGGGCTATAGTCCACGGTTTTTGGGTCCCGGGAGGATTTCGATGCCCCGTGACCCCCGGCACATGACTCTAGCGGCATCGTCTAAACTCGTGATTTCGGGCATTTCTGGCTGTTTTCGTGGGCTATAGTACACGGTTATCGGGTCCCGAGAGTATTTTGATGCCCCTTGAACACCGGTAGACGACTCTAGCGGCATCGTCAAAACTCCTGATTTCGGTCATTTCTGGTCGTTTTCGTGGGCTATATTGTCCACGGTATTCGGGTCCCGGAAGGATTTCGATGCACCGTTACCCCCTGTACACGATTCGAGCGGCATCATCAAAACTCCTGATTTCGGGCATTTCTGGCAGTTTTCGTGGGCTATAGTCTACGGTTTTTGGGTCCCGGGAGGATTTCGATGCCCCGTGACCCCCGGTACACGACTCTAGCGGCATCGTCAAAACTCGTGATTTCGCGCATTTCTGGTTATTTTCGTGGGCTATAGTCCACGGTTTTTGGGTCCCGGGAGGATTTGGATGCACCGTGACCCCCGTTACACGACTCTAGCGGCATTGTCAAAACTCGTGATTTCGGGCATTTCTGGCCGTTTTCGTGCTCTATAGTCCATGGTTTTTGGGTCCCGGGAGGATTTCGATGCCCTGTGACCCCTGGTCCAGGACTCTAACGGCATTGCCAAAACTCGTGATTTCGGGCATTTATGGCCGTTTCCGTGGCTATAGTACACAGTTATCGTGTCCTGGGAGGATTTTGATGCCCCGTGAACACCGGTAGACGACTCTAGCGGCATCGTCAAAACTCCTGATTTCGGGCATTTCTGGCCGTTTTCATGGGCTATATTGTCCACGGTATTCGGGTCCCGGAAGGATTTCGATGCACCGTGACCCCCGGTACAGGATTCTAGCGGCATCATCAAAACTCCTGATTTCGGGCATTTCTGGCCGTTTTCGTGGGCTATAGTCCACGGTTTTTGGGTCCCGGGAGGATTTCGATGCCCCGTGACCCCTGGTCCAGGACTCTAACGGCATCGCCAAAACTCGTGATTTCGGGTATTTCTAGCCGTTTTCGTGGGCTATATTGTCCATGGTACTCGGGTCCCTGAAGGATTTCGATGCACCGTGACCCCCGATACACGATACGAGCGGCATCATCAAAACTCCTGATTTCGGGCATTTCTGGGCGTTTTCGTGGGCTATAGTCCATGGTTTTTGGGTCCCGGGAGGATTTCGATGCCCCGTGACGCATGGTAAACGAGTCTAGCGGCATGGTCAAAACTCGTGATTTCGGGCATTTATGGCCGTTTCCGTGGGCTATAGTACACGGTTATCGGGTCCCGGGAGGATTTCGATGCCCCGTGAACACCGGTAGACGACTCTAGCGGCATCATCAAAACTCCTGATTTCAGGCATTTCAGGCCGTTTTCGTGGGCTGTATTGTCCACGGTATTCGGGTCCCGGAAGGATTTCGATGCACCGTGACCCCCGGTACACGATTCTAGCGGCATCAACAAAACTCCTGATTTCGGGCATTTCTGGCCGTTTTCGTGGGCTATAGTCCACGGTTTTTGGGTCCCGGGAGGATTTCGATGCCCCGTGACCCCCGGTACATGACTCTAGCGGCATCGTCTAAACTCGTGATTTCGGGCATTTCTGGCTGTTTTCGTGGGCTATAGTCCACGGTTTTTGTGTCCCGGGAGGATTTCGATGCATCGTGACCCCCTGTACACGACTCTAGCGCCATCGTCAAAACTCGTGATTTCTGGCATTTCTGGCCGTTTCCGTGGGCTATAGTACACGGTTATCGGGTCCCGGGAGGATTTCGATGCCCCGTGAACACCGGTAGACGACTCTAGCGGCATCGTCAAAACTCCTGATTTCAGGCATTTCTGGCCGTTTTCGTGGGCTGTATTGTCCACGGTATTCGGGTCCCGGAAGGATTTCGATGCACCGTGACCCCCGGTACACGATTCTAGCGGCATCATCAAAACTCCTGATTTCGGGCACTTCTGGCCGTTTTCGTGGGCTATAGTCCACGGTTTTTGGGTCCCGGGAGGATTTCGATGCCCCGTGACCCCCGGTACATGACTCTAGCGGCATCGTCTAAACTCGTGATTTCGGGCATTTCTGGCTGTTTTCGTGGGCTATAGTCCACGGTTTTTGTGTCCCGGGAGGATTTCGATGCATCGTGACCCCCCGGTACACGACTCTAGCGGCATCGTCAAAACTCGTGATTTCGGGCATTTCTGGCCGTTTCCGTGGGCTATAGTACACGGTTATCGGGTCCCGAGAGGATTTCGATGCCCCTTGAACACCGGTAGACGACTCTAGCGGCATCGTCAAAACTCCTGATTTCGGTCATTTCTGGTCGTTTTCGTGGGCTATATTGTCCACGGTATTCGGGTCCCGGAAGGATTTCGATGCACCGTGACCCCCTGTACACGATTCAGGCGGCATCATCAAAACTCCTGATTTCGGGCATTTCTGGCCGTTTTCGTGGGCTATAGTTTACGGTTTTTGGGTCCCAGGAGGATTTCGATGCACCGTGACCCCCGGTACACGACTCTAGCGGCATCGTCAAAACTCGTGATTTCGGGCATTTCTGGCCGTTTTCGTGCTCTATAGTCCATGGTTTTTGGGTCCTGGGAGGATTTCGATGCCCCGTGACCCCTGGTCCAGGACTCTAACGGCATTGCCAAAACTCGTGATTTCGGGCATTTATGGCCGTTTCCGTGGGCTATAGTACACAGTTATCGCGTCCCGGGAGGATTTTGATGCCTCGTGAACACCGGTAGACGACTCTAGCGGCATCGTCAAAACTCCTGATTTCGGGCATTTCTGGCCGTTTTCATGGGCTATATTGTCCACGGTATTCGGGTCCCGGAAGGATTTCGATGCACCGTGACCCCCGGTACACGATTCTAGCGGCATCATCAAAACTCCTGATTTCGGGCATTTCTGTCCGTTTTCGTGGGCTATAGTCCACGGTTTTTGGGTCCCGGGAGGATTTCGATGCCCCGTGACCCCCGGTACACGACTCTAGCGGCATCGTCAAAACTCGTGTTTTCGGGCATTTCTGGCTGTTTTCGTGGGCTATAGTCCACGGTTTTTGTGTCCCGGGAGGATTTCGATGCATCGTGACCCCCGGTACACGACTCTAGCGGCATCGTCAAAACTCGTGATTTCGGGCATTTTTGGCCGTTTTCGTGGGCTATATTGTCCACTTTATTCGGGTCCCGGTAGGATTCCGATGCACCGTGACCCCCGGTAGACGATTCGAGCGGCATCATCAAAACTCCTGATTTCGGGCATTTCTGGCCGTTTTCTAGGGCTATAGTCCACGGTTTTTGGGTCCCGGTAGGATTTTGATGCCCCGTGACACATGGTACACGACTCTAGCGGCATCGTCAAAACTAGTGATTTCGGGCATTTATGGCCGTTTCCGTGGGCTATAGTACACGGTTATCGGGTCCCGAGAGTATTTTGATGCCCCTTGAACACCGGTAGACGACTCTAGCGGCATCGTCAAAACTCCTGATTTCGGTCATTTCTGGTCGTTTTCGTGGGCTATATTGTCCACGGTATTCGGGTCCCGGAAGAATTTCGATGCACCGTTACCCCCTGTACACGATTCGAGCGGCATCATCAAAACTCCTGATTTCGGGCATTTCTGGCAGTTTTCGTGGGCTATAGTCTACGGTTTTTGGGTCCCGGGAGGATTTCGATGCCCCGTGACCCCCGGTACACGACTCTAGCGGCATCGTCAAAACTCGTGATTTCGGGCATTTCTGGTTATTTTCGTGGGCTATAGTCCACGGTTTTTGGGTCCCGGGAGGATTTCGATGCACCGTGACCCCCGTTACACGACTCTAGCGGCATTGTCAAAACTCGTGATTTCGGGCATTTCTGGCCGTTTTCGTGCTCTATAGTCCTGGTTTTTGGGTCCCGGGAGGATTTCGATGCCCCGTGACCCCTGGTCCAGGACTCTAACGGCATTGCCAAAACTCGTGATTTCGGGCATTTATGGCCGTTTCCGTGGCTATAGTACACAGTTATCGCGTCCCGGGAGGATTTTGATGCCCCGTGAACACCGGTAGACGACTCTAGCGGGATCGTCAAAACTCCTGATTTCGGGCATTTCTGGCCGTTTTCATGGTCTATATTGTCCACGGTATTCGGGTCCCGGAAGGATTTCGATGCATCGTGACCCCCGGTACAGGATTCTAGCGGCATCATCAAAACTCCTGATTTCGGGCATTTCTGGCCGTTTTCGTGGGCTATAGTCCACAGTTTTTGGGTCCCGGGAGGATTTCGATGCCCCGTGACCCCTGGTCCAGGACTCTAACGGCATCGCCAAAACTCGTGATTTCGGGTATTTCTGGCCGTTTTCGTGGGCTATATTGTCCATGGTACTCAGGTCCCTGAAGGATTTCGATGCACCGTGACCCCCGGTACACGATACGAGCGGCATCATCAAAACTCCTGATTTCGGGCATTTCTGGGCGTTTTCGTGGGCTATAGTCCATGGTTTTTGGGTCCCGGGAGGATTTCGATGCCCCGTGACGCATGGTAAACGACTCTAGCGGCATGGTCAAAACTCGTGATTTCGGGCATTTATGGCCGTTTCCGTGGGCTATAGTACACGGTTATCGGGTCCCGGGAGGATTTCGATACCCCGTGAACACCGGTAGACGACTCTAGCGGCATCGTCAAAACTCCTGATTTCAGGCATTTCTGGCCGTTTTCGTGGGCTGTATTGTCCACGGTATTCGGGTCCGAGAAGGATTTCGATGCACCGTGACCCGCGGTACACGATTCTAGAGGCATCATCAAAACTCCTGATTTCGGGCATTTCTGGCCGTTTTCGTGGGCTATAGTCCACGGTTTTTGGGTCCCGGGAGGATTTCGATGCCCCGTGACCCCCGGCACATGACTCTAGCGGCATCGTCTAAACTCGTGATTTCGGGCATTTCTGGCTGTTTTCGTGGGCTATAGTCCACGGTTTTTGTGTCCCGGGAGGATTTCGATGCATCGTGACCCCCGGTACACGACTCTAGCGGCATCGTCAAAAATCGTGATTTCGGGCATTTCTGGCCGTTTCCGTGGGCTATAGTAGACGGTTATCGGGTCCCAAGAGGATTTCGATGCCCCTTGAACACCGGTAGACGACTCTAGCGGCATCGTCAAAACTCCTGATTTCGGTCATTTCTGGTCGTTTTCGTGGGCTATATTGTCCACGGTATTCGGGTCCGGAAGGATTTCGATGCACCGTGACCCCCTGTAAACGATTCAGGCGGCATCATCAAAACTCCTGATTTCGGGCATTTCTTGCCGTTTTCCTGGGCTATAGTTTACGGTTTTTGGGTCCCGGGAGGATTTCGATGCACCGTGACCCCCGATACACGATACGAGCGGCATCATCAAAACTCCTGATTTCGGGCATTTCTGGGCGTTTTCGTGGGCTATAGTCCATGGTTTTTGGGTCCCGGGAGGATTTCGATGCCCCGTGACGCATGGTAAACGAGTCTAGCGGCATGGTCAAAACTCGTGATTTCGGGCATTTATGGCCGTTTCCGTGGGCTATAGTACACGGTTATCGGGTCCCGGGTGGATTTCGATGCCCCGTGAACACCGGTAGACGACTCTAGCGGCATCATCAAAACTCCTGATTTCAGGCATTTCAGGCCGTTTTCGTGGGCTGTATTGTCCACGGTATTCGGGTCCCGGAAGGATTTCGATGCACCGTGACCCCCGGTACACGATTCTAGCGGCATCAACAAAACTCCTGATTTCGGGCATTTCTGGCCGTTTTCGTGGGCTATAGTCCACGGTTTTTGGGTCCCGGGAGGATTTCGATGCCCCGTGACCCCCGGTACATGACTCTAGCGGCATCGTCTAAACTCGTGATTTCGGGCATTTCTGGCTGTTTTCGTGGGCTATAGTCCACGGTTTTCGTGTCCCGGGAGGATTTCGATGCATCGTGACCCCCGGTACACGACTCTAGCGCCATCGTCAAAACTCGTGATTTCGGGCATTTCTGGCCGTTTCCGTGGGCTATAGTACACGGTTATCGGGTCCCGGGAGGATTTCGATGCCCCGTGAACACCGGTAGACGACTCTAGCGGCATCGTCAAAACTCCTGATTTCAGGCATTTCTGGCCGTTTTCGTGGGCTGTATTGTCCACGGTATTCGGGTCCCGGAAGGATTTCGATGCACCGTGACCCCCGGTACACGATTCTAGCGGCATCATCAAAACTCCTGATTTCGGGCATTTCTGGCCGTTTTCGTGGGCTATAGTCCACGGTTTTGGGGTCCCGGGAGGATTTCGATGCCCCGTGACCCCCGGTACATGACTCTAGCGGCATCGTCTAAACTCGTGATTTCGGGCATTTCTGGCTGTTTTCGTGGGCTATAGACCACGGTTTTTGTATCCCGGGAGGATTTCGATGCATCGTGACCCCCGGTACACGACTCTAGCGGCATCGTCAAAACTCGTGATTTCGGTCATTTCTGGCCGTTTCCGTGGGCTATAGTACACGGTTATCGGGTCCCGAGAGGATTTCGATGCCCCTTGAACACCGGTAGACGACTCTAGCGGCATCGTCAAAACTCCTGATTTCGGTCATTTCTGGTCGTTTTCGTGGGCTATATTGTCCACGGTGTTCGGGTCCCGGAAGGATTCCGATGCACCGTGACCCCCTGTAAACGATTCAGGCGGCATCATCAAAACTCCTGATTTCGGGCATTTCTTGCCGTTTTCCTGGGCTATAGTTTACGGTTTTTGGGTCCCGGGAGGATTTCGATGCACCGTGACCCCCGGTACACGACTCTAGCGGCATCGTCAAAACTCGTGATTTCGGGCATTTCTGGTCGTTTTCGTGCTCTATAGTCCATGGTTTTTGGGTCCTGGGAGGATTTCGATGCCCCGTGACCCCTGGTCCAGGACTCTAACGGCATTGCCAAAACTCGTGATTCCGGGCATTTATGGCCGTTTCCGTGGGCTATAGTACACAGTTATCGCGTCCCGGGAGGATTTTGATGCCTCGTGAACACCGGTAGACGACTCTAGCGGCATCGTCAAAACTCCTGATTTCGGGCATTTCTGGCCGTTTTCATGGGCTATATTGTCCACGGTATTCGGGTCCCGGAAGGATTTCGATGCACCGTGACCCCCGGTACACGATTCTAGCGGCATCATCAAAAACTCCTGATTTCGGGCATTTCCGTCCGTTTTCGTGGGCTATAGTCCACGGTTTTTGGGTCTCGGGAGGATTTCGATGCCCCGTGACCCCCGGTACACGACTCTAGCGGCATCGTCAAAACTCGTGATTTCGGGCATTTCTGGCTGTTTTCGTGGGCTATAGTCCACGGTTTTTGTGTCCCGGGAGGATTTCGATGCACCGTGACCCCCGGTAGACGACTCTAGCGGCACCGTCAAAACTCGTGATTTCGGGCATTTTTGGCCGTTTTCGTGGGCTATATTGTCCACTTTATTCGGGTCCCGGAAGGATTCCGATGCACCGTGACCCCCGGTAGACGATTCGAGCGGCATCATCAAAACTCCTGATTTCGGGCATTTCTGGCCGTTTTCTAGGGCTATAGTCCACGGTTTTTGGGTCCCGGTAGGATTTTGATGCCCCGTGACACATGATACACGACTCTAGCGGCATCGTCAAAACTCGTGATTTCGGGGATTTATGGCCGTTTCCGTGGGCTATAGTACACGGTTATCGGGTCCCGAGAGGATTTTGATGCCCCTTGAACACCGGTAGACGACTCTAGCGGCATCGTCAAAACTCCTGATTTCGGTCATTTCTGGTCGTTTTCGTGGGCTATATTGTCCACGGTATTCGGGTCCCGGAAGGATTTCGATGCACCGTTACCCCCCTGTACACGATTCGAGCGGCATCATCAAAACTCCTGATTTCGGGCATTTCTGGCAGTTTTCGTGGGCTATAGTCTACGGTTTTTGGGTCCCGGGAGGATTTCGATGCCCCGTGACCCCCGGTACACGACTCTAGCGGCATCGTCAAAACACGTGATTTCGGGCATTTCTGGTTATTTTTGTGGGCTATAGTCCACGGTTTTTGGGTCCCGGGAGGATTTCGATGCACCGTGACCCCCGTTACACGACTCTAGCGGCATTGTCAAAACTCGTGATTTCGGGCATTTCTGGCCGTTTTCGTGCTCTATAGTCCATGGTTTTTGGGTCCCGGGAGGATTTCGATGCCCCGTGACCCCTGGTCCAGGACTCTAACGGCATTGCCAAAACTCGTGATTTCGGGCATTTATGGCCGTTTCCGTGGCTATAGTACACAATTATCGCGTCCCGGGAGATTTTGATGCCCCGTGAACACCGGTAGACGACTCTAGCGGCATCGTCAAAACTCCTGATTTCGGGCATTTCTGGTCGTTTTCATGGGCTATATTGTCCACGGTATTCGGGTCCCGGAAGGATTTCGATGCACCGTGACCCCCGGTAGACGACTCTAGCGGCATCGTCAAAACTCCTGATTTCAGGCATTTCTGGCCGTTTTCGTGGGCTGTATTGTCCACGGTATTCGGGTCCCGGAAGGATTTCGATGCACCGTGACCCCGGTACACGATTCTAGCGGCATCATCAAAACTCCTGATTTCGGGCATTTCTGGCCGTTTTCGTGGGCTATAGTCCATGGTTTTTGGGTCCCGGGAGGATTTCAATGCCCCGTGACCCCCGGTACATGACTCTAGCGGCATCGTCTAAACTCGTGATTTCGGGCATTTCTGGCTGTTTTCGTGGGCTATAGTCCACGGTTTTCGTGTCCCGGGAGGATTTCGATGCATCGTGACCCCCGGTACACGACTCTAGCGGCATCGTCAAAACTCGTGATTTCGGGCATTTCTGGCCGTTTCCGTGGGCTATAGTACACGGTTATCGGGTCCCGGGAGGATTTCGATGCCCCGTGAACACCGGTAGACGACTCTAGCGGCATCGTCAAAACTCCTGATTTCCGGCATTTCTGGCCGTTTTCGTGGGCTGTATTGTCCACGGTATTCGGGTCCCGGAAGGATTTCGATGCACCGTGACCCGCGGTACACGATTCTAGCGGCATCATCAAAACTCCTGATTTCGGGCATTTCTGGCCGTTTTCGTGGGCTATAGTCCAAGGTTTTTGGGTCCCGGGAGGATTTCGATGCCCCGTGACCCCCGGTACATGACTCTAGCGGCATCGTCTAAACTCGTGATTTCGGGCATTTCTGGCTGTTTTCGTGGGCTATAGTCCACGGTTTTTGTGTCCCGGGAGGATTTCGATGCATCGTGACCCCCGGTACACGACTCTAGCGGCATCGTCAAAACTCGTGATTTCGGGCATTTCTGGCCGTTTCCGTGGGCTATAGTACACGGTTATCGGGTCCCGAGAGGATTTCGATGCCCCTTGAACACCGGTAGACGACTCTAGCGGCATCGTCAAAACTCCTGATTTCGGTCATTTCTGGTCGTTTTGGTGGGCTATATTGTCCACGGTGTTCGGGTCCCGGAAGGATTTCGATGCACCGTGACCCCCGGTACACGACTCTAGCGGCATCGTCAAAACTCGTGATTTCGGGCATTTCTGGTCGTTTTCGTGCTCTATAGTCCATGGTTTTTGGGTCCTGGGAGGATTTCGATGCCCCGTGACCCCTGGTCCAGGACTCTAACGGCATTGCCAAGACTCGTGATTCCGGGCATTTATGGCCGTTTCCGTGGGCTATAGTCCACGGTTTTTGGGTCCCGGGAGGATTTCGATGCACCGTGACCCCCGTTACACGACTCTAGCGGCATCGTCAAAACTCCTGATTTCGGGCATTTCTGGCCGTTTTCATGGGCTATATTGTCCACGGTATTCGGGTCCCGGAAGGATTTCGATGCACCGTGACCCCCGGTACACGATTCTAGCGCATCATCAAAACTCCTGATTTCGGGCATTTCTGTCCGTTTTCGTGGGCTATAGTCCACGGTTTTTGGGTCTCGGGAGGATTTCGATGCCCCGTGACCCCCGGTACACGACTCTAGCGGCATCGTCAAAACTCGTGATTTCGGGCATTTCTGGCTGTTTTCGTGGGCTATAGTCCACGGTTTTTGTGTCCCGGGAGGATTTCGATGCACCGTGACCCCCGGTACACGACTCTAGCGGCACCGTCAAAACTCGTGATTTCGGGCATTTTTGGCCGTTTTCGTGGGCTATATTGTCCACTTTATTCGGGTCCCGGAAGGATTCCGATGCACCGTGACCCCCGGTAGAACGATTCAAGCGGCATCATCAAAACTCCTGATTTCGGGCATTTCTGGCCGTTTTCTAGGGCTATAGTCCACGGTTTTTGGGTCCCGGTAGGATTTTGATGCCCCGTGACACATGATACACGACTCTAGCGGCATCGTCAAAACTCGTGATTTCGGGCATTTATGGCCGTTTCCGTGGGCTATAGTACACGGTTATCGGGTCCCGAGAGGATTTTGATGCCCCTTGAACACCGGTAGACGACTCTAGCGGCATCGTCAAAACTCCTGATTTCGGTCATTTCTGGTCGTTTTCGTGGGCTATATTGTCCACGGTATTCGGGTCCCGGAAGGATTTCGATGCACCGTTACCCCCTGTACACGATTCGAGCGGCATCATCAAAACTCCTGATTTCGGGCATTTCTGGCAGTTTTCGTGGGCTATAGTCTACGGTTTTTGGGTCCGGGAGGATTTCGATGCCCCGTGACCCCCGGTACACGACTCTAGCGGCATCTTCATAACTCGTGATTTCGGGCATTTCTGGTTATTTTCGTGGGCTATAGTCCACGGTTTTTGGGTCCCGGGAGGATTTCGATGCACCGTGACCCCCGGTACACGATTCTAGCGGCATCATCAAAACTCCTGATTTCGGGCATTTCTGTCCGTTTTCGTGGGCTATAGTCCCACGGTTTTTGGGTCTCGGGAGGATTTCGATGCCCCGTGACCCCCGGTACACGACTCTAGCGGCATCGTCAAAACTCGTGATTTCGGGCATTTCTGGCTGTTTTCGTGGGCTATAGTCCACGGTTTTTGTGTCCCGGGAGGATTTCGATGCACCGTGACCCCCGGTACACGACTCTAGCGGCACCGTCAAAACTCGTGATTTCGGGCATTTTTGGCCGTTTTCGTGGGCTATATTGTCCACTTTATTCGGGTCCCGGAAGGATTCCGATGCACCGTGACCCCCGGTAGACGATTCAAGCGGCATCATCAAAACTCCTGATTTCGGGCATTTCTGGCCGTTTTCTAGGGCTATAGTCCACGGTTTTTGGGTCCCGGTAGGATTTTGATGCCCCGTGACACATGATACACGACTCTAGCGGCATCGTCAAAACTCGTGATTTCGGGCATTTATGGCCGTTTCCGTGGGCTATAGTACACGGTTATCGGGTCCCGAGAGGATTTTGATGCCCCTTGAACACCGGTAGACGACTCTAGCGGCATCGTCAAAACTCCTGATTTCGGTCATTTCTGGTCGTTTTCGTGGGCTATATTGTCCACAGGTATTCGGGTCCCGGAAGGATTTCGATGCACCGTTACCCCCTGTACACGATTCGAGCGGCATCATCAAAACTCCTGATTTCGGGCATTTCTGGCCGTTTTCGTGCTCTATAGTCCATGGTTTTTGGGTCCCGGGAGGATTTCGATGCCCCGTGACCCCTGGTCCAGGACTCTAACGGCATTGCCAAAACTCGTGATTTCGGGCATTTATGGCCGTTTCCGTGGCTATAGTACACAATTATCGCGTCCCGGGAGGATTTTGATGCCCCGTGAACACCGGTAGACGACTCTAGCGGCATCGTCAAAACTCCTGATTTCGGGCATTTCTGGCCGTTTTCATGGGCTATATTGTCCACGGTATTCGGGTCCCGGAAGGATTTCGATGCACCGTGACCCCCGGTAGACGACTCTAGCGGCATCGTCAAAACTCCTGATTTCAGGCATTTCTGGCCGTTTTCGTGGGCTGTATTGTCCACGGTATTCGGGTCCCGGAAGGATTTCGATGCACCGTGACCCCCGGTACACGATTCTAGCGGCATCATCAAAACTCCTGATTTCGGGCATTTCTGGCCGTTTTCGTGGGCTATAGTCCATGGTTTTTGGGTCCCGGGAGGATTTCAATGCCCCGTGACCCCCGGTACATGACTCTAGCGGCATCGTCTAAACTCGTGATTTCGGGCATTTCTGGCTGTTTTCGTGGGCTATAGTCCACGGTTTTTGTGTCCCGGGAGGATTTCGATGCATCGTGACCCCCGGTACACGACTCTAGCGGCATCGTCAAAACTCGTGATTTCGGGCATTTCTGGCCGTTTCCGTGGGCTATAGTACACGGTTATCGGGTCCCGGAAGGATTTCGATGCCCCGTGAACACCGGTAGACGACTCTAGCGGCATCGTCAAAACTCCTGATTTCAGGCATTTCTAGCCGTTTTCGTGGGCTGTATTGTCCACGGTATTCGGGTCCCGGAAGGATTTCGATGCACCGTGACCCCCGGTACACGATTCTAGCGGCATCATCAAAACTCCTGATTTCGGGCATTTCTGGCCGTTTTCGTGGGCTATAGTCCACGGTTTTTGGGTCCCGGGAGGATTTCGATGCCCCGTGACCCCCGGTACATGACTCTAGCGGCATCGTCTAAACTCGTGATTTCGGGCATTTCTGGCTGTTTTCGTGGGCTATAGTCCACGGTTTTTGTGTCCCGGGAGGATTTCGATGCATCGTGACCCCCGGTACACGACTCTAGCGGCATCGTCAAAACTCGTGATTTCGGGCATTTCTGGCCGTTTCCGTGGGCTATAGTACACGGTTATCGGGTCCCGAGAGGATTTCGATGCCCCTTGAACACCGGTAGACGACTCTAGCGGCATCGTCAAAACTCCTGATTTCGGTCATTTCTGGTCGTTTTGGTGGGCTATATTGTCCACGGTGTTCGGGTCCCGGAAGGATTTCGATGCACCGTGACCCCCGGTACACGACTCTAGCGGCATCGTCAAAACTCGTGATTTCGGGCATTTCTGGTCGTTTTCGTGCTCTATAGTCCATGGTTTTTGGGTCCTGGGAGGATTTCGATGCCCCGTGACACCTGGTCCAGGACTCTAACGGCATTGCCAAAACTCGTGATTCCGGGCATTTATGGCCGTTTCCGTGGGCTATAGTACACAGTTATCGCGTCCCGGGAGGATTTTGATGCCTCGTGAACACCGGTAGACGACTCTAGCGGCATCGTCAAAACTCCTGATTTCGGGCATTTCTGGCCGTTTTCATGGGCTATATTGTCCACGGTATTCGGGTCCCGGAAGGATTTCGATGCACCGTGACCCCCGGTACACGATTCTAGCGGCATCATCAAAACTCCTGATTTCGGGCATTTCTGTCCGTTTTCGTGGGCTATAGTCCACGGTTTTTGGGTCTCGGGAGGATTTCGATGCCCCGTGACCCCCGGTACACGACTCTAGCGGCATCGTCAAAACTCGTGATTTCGGGCATTTCTGGCTGTTTTCGTGGGCTATAGTCCACGGTTTTTGTGTCCCGGGAGGATTTCGATGCACCGTGACCCCCGGTACACGACTCTAGCGGCACCGTCAAAACTCGTGATTTCGGGCATTTTTGGCCGTTTTCGTGGGCTATATTGTCCACTTTATTCGGGTCCCGGAAGGATTCCGATGCACCGTGACCCCCGGTAGACGATTCGAGCGGCATCATCAAAACTCCTGATTTCGGGCATTTCTGGCCGTTTTCTAGGGCTATAGTCCACGGTTTTTGGGTCCCGGTAGGATTTTGATGCCCCGTGACACATGATACACGACTCTAGCGGCATCGTCAAAACTCGTGATTTCGGGCATTTATGGCCGTTTCCGTGGGCTATAGTACACGGTTATCGGGTCCCGAGAGGATTTTGATGCCCCTTGAACACCGGTAGACGACTCTAGCGGCATCGTCAAAACTCCTGATTTCGGTCATTTCTGGTCGTTTTCGTGGGCTATATTGTCCACGGTATTCGGGTCCCGGAAGGATTTCGATGCACCGTTACCCCCTGTACACGATTCGAGCGGCATCATCAAAACTCCTGATTTCGGGCATTTCTGGCAGTTTTCGTGGGCTATAGTCTACGGTTTTTGGGTCCCGGGAGGATTTCGATGCCCCGTGACCCCCGGTACACGACTCTAGCGGCATCGTCAAAACTCGTGATTTCGGGCATTTCTGGTTATTTTCGTGGGCTATAGTCCACGGTTTTTGGGTCCCGGGAGGATTTCGATGCACCGTGACCCCCGTTACACGACTCTAGCGGCATTGTCAAAACTCGTGATTTCGGGCATTTCTGGCCGTTTTCGTGCTCTATAGTCCATGGTTTTGGGGTCCCGGGAGGATTTCGATGCCCCGTGACCCCTGGTCCAGGACTCTAACGGCATTGCCAAAACTCGTGATTTCGGGCATTTATGGCCGTTTCCGTGGCTATAGTACACAATTATCGCGTCCCGGGAGGATTTTGATGCCTCGTGAACACCGGTAGACGACTCTAGCGGCATCGTCAAAACTCCTGATTTCGGGCATTTCTGGCCGTTTTCATGGGCTATATTGTCCACGGTATTCGGGTCCCGGAAGGATTTCGATGCACCGTGACCCCCGGTACACGATTCTAGCGGCATCATCAAAACTCCTGATTTCGGGTATTTCTGTCCGTTTTCGTGGGCTATAGTCCACGGTTTTTGGGTCCCGGGAGGATTTCGATGCCCCGCGACCCCCGGTACACGACTCTAGCGGCATCGTCAAAACTCGTGATTTTGGGCATTTCTGGCTGTTTTCGTGGGCTATAGTCCACGGTTTTTGTGTCCCGGGAGGATTTCAATGCATCGTGACCCCCGGTACACGACTCTAGCGGCACCGTCAAAACTCGTGATTTCGGGCATTTTTGGCCGTTTTCGTGGGCTATATTGTCCACTTTATTCGGGTCCCGGAAGGATTCCGATGCACCGTGACCCCCGGTAGACGATTTGAGCGGCATCATCAAAACTCCTGATTTCGGGCATTTCTGGCGGTTTTCTAGGGCTATAGTCCAAGGTTTTTGGGTCCCGGTAGGATTTTGATGCCCCGTGACACATGGTACACGACTGTAGCAGCATCGTCAAAACTCGTGATTTCGGGCATTTATGGCCGTTTCCGTGGGCTATAGTACACGGTTATCGGGTCCCGAGAGGATTTTGATGCCCCTTGAACACCGGTAGACGACTCTAGCGGCATCGTCAAAACTCCTGATTTCGGTCATTTCTGGTCGTTTTCGTGGGCTATATTGTCCACGGTATTCGGGTCCCGGAAGGATTTCGATGCACCGTTACCCCCTGTACACGATTCGAGCGGCATCATCAAAACTCCTAATTTCGGGCATTTCTGGCAGTTTTCGTGGGCTATAGTCTTCGGTTTTTGGGTCCCGGGAGGATTTCGATGCCCCGTGACCCCCGGTACACGATTCTAGCGGCATCATCAAAACTCCTGATTTCGGGCATTTCTGGCCGTTTTCGTGGGCTATAGTCCATGGTTTTTGGGTCCCGGGAGGATTTCAATGCCCCGTGACCCCCGGTACATGACTCTAGCGGCATCGTCTAAACTCGTGATTTCGGGCATTTCTGGCTGTTTTCGTGGGCTATAGTCCACGGTTTTTGTGTCCCGGGAGGATTTCGATGCATCGTGACCCCCGGTACACGACTCTAGCGGCATCGTCAAAACTCATGATTTCGGGCATTTCTGGCCGTTTCCGTGGGCTATAGTACACGGTTATCGGGTCCCGGGAGGATTTCGATGCCCCGTGAACACCGGTAGACGACTCTAGCGGCATCGTCAAAACTCCTGATTTCAGGCATTTCTGGCCGTTTTCGTGGGCTGTATTGTCCACGGTATTCAGGTCCCGGAAGGATTTCGATGCACCGTGACCCCCGGTACACGATTCTAGCGGCATCATCAAAACTCCTGATTTCGGGCATTTCTGGCCGTTTTCGTGGGCTATAGTCCACGGTTTTTGGGTCCCGGGAGGATTTCGATGCCCCGTGACCCCCGGTACATGACTCTAGCGGCATCGTCTAAACTCGTGATTTCGGGCATTTCTGGCTGTTTTCGTGGGCTATAGTCCACGGTTTTTGTGTCCCGGGAGGATTTCGATGCATCGTGACCCCCGGTACACGACTCTAGCGGCATCGTCAAAACTCGTGATTTCGGGCATTTCTGGCCGTTTCCGTGGGCTATAGTACACGGTTATCGGGTCCCGAGAGGATTTCGATGCCCCTTGAACACCGGTAGACGACTCTAGCGGCATCGTCAAAACTCCTGATTTCGGTCATTTCTGGTCGTTTTGGTGGGCTATATTGTCCACGGTGTTCGGGTCCCGGAAGGATTTCGATGCACCGTGACCCCCTGTACACGATTCAGGCGGCATCATCAAAACTCCTGATTTCGGGCATTTCTGGCCGTTTTCGTGGGCTATAGTTTACGGTTTTTGGGTCCCGGGAGGATTTTGATGCACCGTGACCCCCGGTACACGACTCTAGCGGCATCGTCAAAACTCGTGATTTCGGGCATTTCTGGCTGTTTTCGTGCTCTATAGTCCATGGTTTTTGGGTCCTGGGAGGATTTCGATGCCCCGTGACCCCTGGTCCAGGACTCTAACGGCATTGCCAAAACTCGTGATTTCGGGCATTTCTGGCCGTTTCCGTGGGCTATAGTACACAGTTATCGCGTCCCGGGAGGATTTTGATGCCTCGTGAACACCGGTAGACGACTCTAGCGGCATCGTCAAAACTCCTGATTTCGGGCATTTCTGGCCGTTTTCATGGGCTATATTGTCCACGGTATTCGGGTCCCGGAAGGATTTCGATGCACCGTGACCCCCGGTACACGATTCTAGCGGCATCATCAAAACTCCTGATTTCGGGTATTTCTGTCCGTTTTCGTGGGCTATAGTCCACGGTTTTTGGGTCCCGGGAGGATTTCGATGCCCCGCGACCCCCGGTACACGACTCTAGCGGCATCGTCAAAACTCGTGATTTTGGGCATTTCTGGCTGTTTTCGTGGGCTATAGTCCACGGTTTTTGTGTCCCGGGAGGATTTCAATGCATCGTGACCCCCGGTACACGACTCTAGCGGCACCGTCAAAACTCGTGATTTCGGGCATTTTTGGCCGTTTTCGTGGGCTATATTGTCCACTTTATTCGGGTCCCGGAAGGATTCCGATGCACCGTGACCCCCGGTAGACGATTTGAGCGGCATCATCAAAACTCCTGATTTCGGGCATTTCTGGCGGTTTTCTAGGGCTATAGTCCAAGGTTTTTGGGTCCCGGTAGGATTTTGATGCCCCGTGACACATGGTACACGACTGTAGCAGCATCGTCAAAACTCGTGATTTCGGGCATTTATGGCCGTTTCCGTGGGCTATAGTACACGGTTATCGGGTCCCGAGAGGATTTTGATGCCCCTTGAACACCGGTAGACGACTCTAGCGGCATCGTCAAAACTCCTGATTTCGGTCATTTCTGGTCGTTTTCGTGGGCTATATTGTCCACGGTATTCGGGTCCCGGAAGGATTTCGATGCACCGTTACCCCCTGTACACGATTCGAGCGGCATCATCAAAACTCCTAATTTCGGGCATTTCTGGCAGTTTTCGTGGGCTATAGTCTTCGGTTTTTGGGTCCCGGGAGGATTTCGATGCCCCGTGACCCCCGGTACATGACTCTAGCGGCATCGTCAAAACTCGTGATTTCGGGCATTTCTGGTTATTTTCGTGGGCTATAGTCCACGGTTTTTGGGTCCCGGGAGGATTTCGATGCACCGTGACCCCCGTTACACGACTCTAGCGGCATTGTCAAAACTCGTGATTTCGGGCATTTCTGGCCGTTTTCGTGCTCTATAGTCCATGGTTATTGGGTCCCGGGAGGATTTCGATGCCCCGTGACCCCTGGTCCAGGACTCTAACGGCATTGCCAAAACTCGTGATTTCGGGCATTTATGGCCGTTTCCGTGGCTATAGTACACAGTTATCGTGTCCCGGGAGGATTTTGATGCCCCGTGAACACCGGTAGACGACTCTAGCGGCATCGTCAAAACTCCTGATTTCGGGCATTTCTGGCCGTTTTCATGGGCTATATTGTCCACGGTATTCGGGTCCCGGAAGGATTTCGATGCACCGTGACCCCCGGTACACGATTCTAGCGGCATCATCAAAACTCCTGATTTCGGGCATTTCTGGCCATTTTCGTGGGCTATAGTCCACGGTTTTTGGGTCCCGGGAGGATTTCGATGCCCCGTGACCCCTGGTCCAGGACACTAACGGCATCGCCAAAACTTGTGATTTCGGGTATTTCTGGCCGTTTTCGTGGGCTATATTGTCCATGGTACTCGGGTCCCTGAAGGATTTCGATGCACTGTGACCCCCGGTACACGATACGAGCGGCATCATCAAAACTCCTGATTTCGGGCATTTCTGGGCGTTTTCGTGGGCTATAGTCCATGGTTTTTGGGTCCCGGGAGGATTTCGATGCCCCGTGACCCATGGTAAACGACTCAAGCGGCATGGTCAAAACTCGTGATTTCGGGCATTTATGGCCGTTTCCGTGGGCTATAGTACACGGTTATCGGGTCCCGGGAGGATTTCGATGCCCCGTGAACACCGGTAGACGACTCTAGCGGCATCGTCAAAACTCCTGATTTCAGGCATTTCTGGCCGTTTTCGTGGGCTGTATTGTCCACGGTATTCGGGTCCCGAAAGGATTTCGATGCACCGTGACCCCCGGTACACGATTCTAGCGGCATCATCAAAACTCCTGATTTCGGGCATTTCTGGCCGTTTTCGTGGGCTATAGTCCACGGTTTTTTGGGTCCCGGGAGGATTTCGATGCCCCGTGACCCCCGGTACACGACTCTAGCGGCATCGTCAAAACTCGTTATTTCGGGCATTTAAGTCTGGGTTCGTGGGCTATAGTCCACGGTTTTTGTGTCCCGGGAGGATTTCGATGCATCGTGACCCCCGGTACACGACTCTAGCGGCATCGTCAAAACTCGTGATTTCGGGCATTTTTGGCCGTTTTCGTGGGCTATATTGTCCACTTTATTCGGGTCCCGGAAGGATTCCGATGCACCGTGACCCCCGGTAGACGATTCGAGCGGCATCATCAAAACTCCTGATTTCGGGCATTTCTGGCGGTTTTCTAGGGCTATAGTCCACGGTTTTTGGGTCCCGGTAGGATTTTGATGCCCCGTGACAGATGGTACACGACTCTAGCAGCATCGTCAAAACTCGTGATTTCGGGCATTTATGGCCGTTTCCGTGGGCTATAGTACACGGTTATCGGGTCCCGAGAGGATTTCGATGCCCCTTGAACACCGGTAGACGACTCTAGCGGCATCGTCAAAACTCCTGATTTCGGTCATTTCTTGTCTTTTTCGTGGGCTATATTGTCCACGGTATTCGGGTCCCGGAAGGATTTCGATGCACCGTGACCCCCTGTACACGATTCAGGCGGCATCATCAAAACTCCTTATTTCGGGCATTTCTGGCCGTTTTCGTGGGCTATAGTCTACGGTTTTTGGGTCCCGGGAGGATTTCGATGCACCGTGACCCCCGGTACACGACTCTAGCGGCATCGTCAAAACTCGTGATTTCGGGCATTTCTGGCCGTTTTCGTGCTCTATAGTCCATGGTTTTTGGGTCCCGGGAGGATTTCGATGCACCGTGACCCCTGGTCCAGGACTCTAACGGCATTGCCAAAACTCGTGATTTCGGGCATTTATGGCCGTTTCCGTGGGCTATAGTACACAGTTATCGCGTCCCGGGAGGATTTTGATGCCTCGTGAACACCGGTAGACGACTCTAGCGGCATCGTCAAAACTCCTTATTTCGGGCATTTCTGGCTGTTTTCATGGGCTATATTGTCCACGGTATTTGGGTCCCGGAAAGATTTCGATGCACCGTGACCCCCGGTACACGATTCTAGCAGCATCATCAAAACTCCTGATTTCGGGCATTTCTGGCCGTTTTCGTGGGCTATAGTCCATGGTTTTTGGATCCCGGGAGGATTTCGATGCCCCGTGACCCCCGGTACACGACTCTAGCGGCATCGTCAAAACTCGTTATTTCGGGCATTTCTGGCTGTTTTCGTGGGCTATAGTCCACGGTTTTTGTGTCCCGGGAGGATTTCGATGCATCGTGACCCCCGGTACACGACTCTAGCGGCATCGTCAAAACTCGTGATTTCGGGCATTTTTGGCCGTTTTCGTGGGCTATATTGTCCACTTTATTCGGGTCCCGGAAGCATTTCGATGCACCGTGACCCCCCTGTACACGATTCGAGCGGCATCATCAAAACTCCTGATTTCGGGCATTTCTGGCAGTTTTCGTGGGCTATAGTCTACGGTTTTTGGGTCCCGGGAGGATTTCGATGCCCCGTGACCCCCGGTACACGACTCTAGCGGCATCGTCAAAACTCGTGATTTCGGGCATTTCTGGTTATTTTCGTGGGCTATAGTCCACGGTTTTTGGGTCCCGGGAGGATTTTGATGCACCGTGACCCCCGTTACACGACTCTAGCGGCATTGTCAAAACTCGTGATTTCGGGCATTTCTTGCCGTTTTCGTTCTCTATAGTCCATGGTTTTTGGGTCCCGGGAGGATTTCGATGCCCCGTGACCCCTGGTCCAGGACTCTAACGGCATTGCCAAAACTCGTGATTTCGGGCATTTATGGCCGTTTCCGTGGCTATAGTACACAATTATCGCGTCCCGGGAGGATTTTGATGCCCCGTGAACACCGGTAGACGACTCTAGCGGCATCGTCAAAACTCCTGATTTCGGGCATTTCTGGCCGTTTTCATGGGCTATATTGTCCACGGTATTCGGGTCCCGGAAGGATTTCGATGCACCGTGACCCCCGGTACACGATTCTAGCGGCATCATTAAAACTCCTGATTTCGGGCATTTCTGGCCGTTTTCGTGGGCTATAGTCCACGGTTTTTGGGTCTCGGGAGGATTTTGATGCCTCGTGAACACCGGTAGACGACTCTAGCGGCATCGTCAAAACTCCTTATTTCGGGCATTTCTGGCTGTTTTCATGGGCTATATTGTCGACGGTATTCGGGTCCCGGAAGGATTTCGATGCACCGTGACCCCCGGTACACGATTCTAGCGGCATCATCAAAACTCCTGATTTCGGGCATTTCTTGGCGTTTTCGTGGGCTATAGTCCATGGTTTTTGGGTCCCGGGAGGATTTCGATGCCCCGTGACCCATGGTAAACGACTCTAGCGGCATGGTCAAAACTCGTGATTTCGGGCATTTCTGGCCGTTTCCGTGGGCTATAGTACACGGTTATCGGGTCCCGGGAGCATTTCGATGCCCCGTGAACACCGGTAGACGACTCTAGCGGCATCGTCAAAACTCCTGATTTCAGGCATTTCTGGCCGTTTTCGTGGGCTGTATTGTCCATGGTATTCGGGGCCCCGGAAGGATTTCGATGCACCGTGACCCCCGGTACACGATTCTAGCGGCATCATCAAAACTCCTGATTTCGTGCATTTCTGGCCGTTTTCGTGGGCTATAGTCCACGGTTTTTGGGTCCCGGGAGGATTTCGATGCCCCGTGACCCCCGGTACATGACTCTAGCGGCATCGTCTAAACTCGTGATTTCGGACATTTCTGGCTGTTTTCGTGGGCTATAGTCCACGGTTTTTGTGTCCCGGGAGGATTTCGATGCATCGTGACCCCCAGTACACGACTCTAGCGGCATCGTCAAAACTCGTGATTTCGGGCATTTTTGGCCGTTTTCGTGGGCTATATTGTCCACTTTATTCGGGTCCCGGAAGGATTCCGATGCACCGTGACCTCCGGTAAACGATTCGAGCGGCATCATCAAAACTCCTGATTTCGGGCATTTCTGGCCGTTTTCGTGTGCTATAGTCCACGGTTTTTGGGTCCCGGGAGGATTTCGATGTCCCGTGACAGATGGTACACGACTCTAGCAGCATCGTCAAAACTCGTGATTTCGGGCATTTATGGCCGTTTCCGTGGGCTATAGTACACGGTTATCGGGTCCCGAGAGGATTTCGATGCCCCGTGAACACCGGTAGACGACTCTAGCGGCATCGTCAAAACTCCTGATTTCGGGCATTTCTGGCCGTTTTCGTGGCCTGTATTGTCCACGGTATTCGGGTCCCGGAATAATTTCGATGCACCGTGACCCCCGGTACACGATTCTAGCGGCATCATCAAAACTCCTGATTTCGGGCATTTCTGGCCGTTTTCGTGGGCTATAGTCCACGGTTTTTGGGTCCCGGGAGGATTTCGATGCCCCGTGACCCCCGGTACATGACTCTAGCGGCATCGTCTAAACTCGTGATTTCGGGCATTTCTGGCTGTTTTCGTGGGCTATAGTCCACGGTTTTTGTGTCCCGGAAGGATTTCGATGCATCGTGACCCCCGGTACACGACTCTAGCGGCATCGTCAAAACTCGTGATTTCGGGCATTTTTGGCCGTTTTCGTGGGCTATATTGTCCACTTTATTCAGGTCCCGGAAGGATTCCGATGCACCGTGACCCCCGGTAGACGATTCGAGCGGCATCATCAAAACTCCTGATTTCGGGCATTTCTGGCCGTTTTCGTGGGCTATAGTCCACGGTTTTTGGGTCCCGGTAGGATTTTGATGCCCCGTGACACATGGTACACGACTCTAGCGGCATCGTCAAAACTCGTGATTTCGGGAATTTATGGCCGTTTTCGTGGGCTATAGTACACAGTTATCGGGTCCCGAGAGGATTTTGATGCCCCTTGAACACCGGTAGACGACTCTAGCGGCATCGTCAAAACTCCTGATTTCGGTCATTTCTGGTCGTTTTCGTGGGCTATATTGTCCACGGTATTCGGGTCCCGGAAGGATTTCGATGCACCGTGACCCCCTGTACACGATTCGAGCGGCATCATCAAAACTCCTGATTTCGGGCATTTCTGGCAGTTTTCGTGGGCTATAGTCTACGGTTTTTGGGTCCCGGGAGGATTTCGATGCCCCGTGACCCCCGGTACACGACTCTAGCGGCATCGTCAAAACTCGTGATTTCGGGCATTTCTGGTTATTTGCGTGGGCTATAGTCCACGGTTTTTGGGTCCCGGGAGGATTTCGATGCACCATGACCCCCGTTACACGACTCTAGCGGCATTGTCAAAACTCGTGATTTCGGGCATTTCTGGCCGTTTTCGTGCTCTATAGTCCATGGTTTTTGGGTCCCGGGAGGATTTCGATGCCCCGTGACCCCTGGTCCAGGACTCTAACGGCATTGCCAAAACTCGTGATTTCGGGCATTTATGGCCGTTTCCGTGGCTATAGTACACAGTTTTCGCGTCCCGGGAGGATTTTGATGCCTCGTGAACACCGGTAGACGACTCTAGCGGCATCGTCAAAACTCCTTTTTTCGGGCATTTCTGGCTGTTTTCATGGGCTATATTGTCCACGGTATTCGGGTCCCGGAAGGATTTCGATGCACCGTGACCCCCGGTACACGATTCAGGCGGCATCATCAAACTCCTGATTTCGGGCATTTTTGGCCGTTTCGTGGGCTATAGTCCACGGTTTTTGTGTCCCGGGAGGATTTCGATGCATCGTGACCCCCGGTACACGACTCTAGCGGCATCGTCAAAACTCGTGATTTCGGGCATTTTTTGCCGTTTTCGTTGGCTATATTGTCCACTTTATTCGGGTCCCGGAAGGATTCCGATGCACCGTGACCCCCGGTAGACGATTCGAGCGGCATCATAAAACTCCTGATTTCGGGCATTTCTGGTCGTTTTCGTGGGCTATAGTCCACGGTTTTTGGGTCCCGGGAGGATTTTGATGCCCCGTGACACATGGTACACGACTCTAGCGGCATCATCAAAACTCGTGATTTCGTGCATTTATAGCCGTTTCCGTGGGCTATAGTACACGGTTATCGGGTCCCGAGAGGATTTCGATGCCCCGTGAACACCGGTAGACGACTCTAGCGGCATCGTCAAAACTCCTGATTTCGGGCATTTCTGGCCGTTTTCGTGGCCTGTATTGTCCACGGTATTCGGGTCCCGGAATGATTTCGATGCTTCGTGACCCCCGGTACACGATTCTAGCGGCATCATCAAAACTCCTGATTTCGGGCATTTCTGGCCGTTTTCGCGGGCTATAGTCCACGGTTTTTGGGTCCCGGGACGATTTTGATGCCCCGTGACCCCCGGTACATGACTCTAGCGGCATCGTCTAAACTCGTGATTTCGGGCATTTCTGGCTGTTTTCGTGGGCTATAGTCCACGGTTTTTGTGTCCCAGAAGGATTTCGATGCATCGTGACCCCCGGTACACGACTGTAGCGGCATCGTCAAAACTCGTGATTTCGGGCATTTTTGGCCGTTTTCGTGGGCTATATTGTCCACTTTATTCAGGTCCCGGAAGGATTCCGATGCACCGTGACCCCCGGTAGACGATTCGAGCGGCATCATCAAAACTCCTGATTTCGGGCATTTCTGGCCGTTTTCGTGGGCTATAGTCCACAGTTTTTGGGCCCCGGTAGGATTTTGATGCCCCGTGACACATGGTACACGACTCTAGCGGCATCGTCAAAACTCGTGATTTCGGGCATTTATGGCCGTTTCCGTGGGCTATAGTACACGGTTATCGGGTCCCGAGAGGATTTTGATGCCCGTTGAACACCGGTAGACGACTCTAGCGGCATCGTCAAAACTCCTAATTTCGGTTATTTCTGGTCGTTTTCGTGGGCTATATTGTCCACGGTATTCGGGTCCCGGAAGGATTTCGATGCACGTGACCCCCTGTACACGATTCGAGCGGCATCATCAAAACTCCTGATTTCGGGCATTTCTGGCAGTTTTCGTGGGCTATAGTCTACGGTTTTTGGGTCCCGGGAGGATTTCGATGCCCCGTGACCCCGGGTACACGACTCTAGCGGCATCGTCAAAACTCGTGATTTCGGGCATTTCTGGTTATTTTCGTGGGCTATAGTCCACGGTTTTTGGGTCCCGGGAGGATTTCGATGCACCGTGACCCCCGGTAGACGATTCGAGCGGCATCATCAAAACTCCTGATTTCGGGCATTTCTGGTCGTTTTCGTGGGCTATAGTCCACGGTTTTTGGGTCCCGGGAGGATTTTGATGCCCCGTGACACATGGTACACGACTCTAGCGGCATCATCAAAACTCGTGATTTCGTGCATTTATAGCCGTTTCCGTGGGCTATAGTACACGGTTATCGGGTCCCGAGAGGATTTCGATGCCCCGTGAACACCGGTAGACGACTCTAGCGGCATCGTCAAAACTCCTGATTTCGGGCATTTCTGGCCGTTTTCGTGGCCTGTAGTGTCCACGGTATTCGGGTCCCGGAATGATTTCGATGCACCGTGACCCCCGGTACACGATTCTAGCGGCATCATCAAAACTCCTGATTTCGGGCATTTCTGGCCGTTTTCGCGGGCTATAGTCCACGGTTTTTGGGTCCCGGGAGGATTTCGATGCCCCGTGACCCCCGGTACATGACTCTAGCGGCAATGTCTAAACTCGTGATTTCGGGCATTTCTGGCTGTTTTCGTGGGCTATATTGTCCATGGTACTCGGGTCCCTGAAGGATTTCGATGCACCGTGACCCCCGGTACACGATACGAGCGGCATCATCAAAACTCCTGATTTCGGGCATTTCTGGGCATTTTAGTGGGCTATAGTCCATGGTTTTTGGGTCCCGGGAGGATTTCGATGCCCCGTGACCCATGGTAAACGACTCTAGCGGCATGGTCAAAACTCGTGATTTCGGGCATTTATGGCCGTTTCCGTGGGCTATAGTACACGGTTATCGGGTCCCTGAAGGATTTCGATGCACCGTGACCCCCGGTACACGATACGAGCGGCATCATCAAAACTCCTGATTTCGGGCATTTCTGGGCATTTTAGTGGGCTATAGTCCATGGTTTTTGGGTCCCGGGAGGATTTCGATGCCCCGTGACCCATGGTAAACGACTCTAGCGGCATGGTCAAAACTCGTGATTTCGGGCATTTATGGCCGTTTCCGTGGGCTATAGTACACGGTTATCAGGTCCCGGGAGGATTTCGATGCCCCGTGAACACCGGTAGACGACTCTAGCGGCATCGTCAAAACTCCTGATTTCAGGCATTTCTGGCCGTTTTTGTGGGCTGTATTGTCCACGGTAGTCGGGTCCCGGAAGGATTTCGATGCACCGTGACCCCCGGTACACGATTCTAGCGGCATCATCAAAACTCCTGATTTCAGGCATTTCTGGCCGTTTTCGTTGGCTATAGTCCACGGTTTTTGGGTCCCGGGAGGATTTCGATGCCCCGTGACCCCCGGTACATGACTCTAGCGGCATCGTCTAAACTCGTGATTTCGGGCATTTCTGGCTGTTTTCGTGGGCTATAGTCCACGGTTTTTGTGTCCCGGGAGGATTTCGATGCATTGTGACCCCCGGTACACGACTCTAGCGGCATCGTCAAAACTCGTGATTTCGGGCATTTCTGGCCGTTTTCGTGGGCTATATTGTCCACTTTATTCGGGTCCCGGAAGGATTCCGATGCACCGTGACCCCCGGTAGACGATTCGAGCGTCATCATCAAAACTCCTGATTTCGGGCATTTCTGGCCGTTTTCGTGTGCTATAGTCCACGATTATTGGGTCCCGGGAGGATTTCGATGCCCCGTGACAGATGGTACCAACTCTAGCAGCATCGTCAAAACTCGTGATTTCGGGCATTTATGGCCGTTTCCGAGGGCTATAGTACACGGTTATCGGGTCCCGAGAGGATTTCGATGCCCCTTGAACACCGGAAGACGACTCTAGCGGCATCGTAAAAACTCCTGATTTCGGTCATTTCTGGTCGTTTTCGTGGGCTATATTGTCCACGGTATTCGGGTCCCGGAAGGATTTCGATGCACCGTGACCCCCTGTACATGATTCAGGCGGCATCATCAAAACTCCTGATTTCGGGCATTTCTGGCCGTTTTCGTGGGCCATAGTCTACGGTTTTTGGGTCCCGGGAGGATTTCGATGCACCGTGACCCCCGGTACACGACTCTAGCGGCATCGTCAAAACTCGTGATTTCGGGCATTTCTGGCCGTTTTCGTGGGCTATATTGTCCACTTTATTCGGGTCCCGGAAGGATTCCGATGCACCGTGACCCCTGGTCCAGGACTCTAACGACATTGCCAAAACTCGTGATTTCGGGCATTTATGGCCGTTTTCGTGGGCTATAGTACACAGTTATCGCGTCCCGGGAGTATTTTGATGCCTCGTGAACACCGGTAGACGACTCTAGCGGCATCGTAAAAACTACTGATTTCGGGCATTTCTGCCTGTTTTCATGGGCTATATTGTCCACGGTATTCGGGTCCCGGAAGGATTTCGATGCACCGTGACCCCCGGTACACGATTCTAGCGGCATCATCAAAACTCCTGATTTCGGGCATTTCTGGCCGTTTTCGTGGGCTATAGTCCACGGTTTTTGGGTCCCGGGAGGATTTCGATGCCCCGTGACCCCCGGTACACGACTCTAGCGGCATCGTCAAAACTCGTAATTTCGGGCATTTCTGGCTATTTTCGTTGGCTATAGTCCACGGTTTTTGTGTCCCGGGAGGATTTCGATACATCGTGACCCCCGGTACACGACTCTAGCGGCATCGTCAAAACTCGTGATTTCGGGCATTTTTGGCCGTTTTCGTGTGCTATATTGTCCACTTTATTCGGGTCCCGGAAGGATTTCGATGCACCGTGACCCCCGGTACACGATTCGATCGGCATCATCAAAACTCCTGATTTCGGCCATTTCTGGCCGTTTTCGTGGGCTATAGTCTACAGTTTTTTGGTCCCGGGAGGATTTCGATGCCCCGTGACCCCCGGTACAGGACTCTAGCGGCATCGTCAAAACTCGTGATTTCGGGCATTTCTGACTGTTTTTGTGGGCTATAGTCCACGGTTTTTGGGTCCCGGGAGGATTTCGATGCACCGTGACCCTCGGTACACGACTCTAGCGGCATCGTCAAAACTCGTGATTTCGGGCATTTCTGGCTGTTTTCGCGGGCTATAGTCCACGGTTTTTGGGTCCCGGGAGGATTTCGATGCCCCGTGACCCCCGGTACATGACTCTAGCGGCATCGTCTAAACTCGTGATTTCGGGCATTTCTGGCTGTTTTCGTGGGCTATATTGTCCATGGTACTCGGGTCCCTGAAGGATTTCGATGCACCGTGACCCCCGGTACACGATACGAGCGGCATCATCAAAACTCCTGATTTCGGGCATTTCTGGGCATTTTAGTGGGCTATAGTCCATGGTTTTTGGGTCCCGGGAGGATTTCGATGCCCCGTGACCCATGGTAAACGACTCTAGCGGCATGGTCAAAACTCGTGATTTCGGGCATTTATGGCCGTTTCCGTGGGCTATAGTACACGGTTATCAGGTCCCGGGAGGATTTCGATGCCCCGTGAACACCGGTAGACGACTCTAGCGGCATCGTCAAAACTCCTGATTTCAGGCATTTCTGGCCGTTTTTGTGGGCTGTATTGTCCACGGTAGTCGGGTCCCGGAAGGATTTCGATGCACCGTGACCCCCCGGTACACGATTCTAGCGGCATTATCAAAACTCCTGATTTCAGGCATTTCTGGCCGTTTTCGTTGGCTATAGTCCACGGTTTTTGGGTCCCGGGAGGATTTCGATGCCCCGTGACCCCCGGTACATGACTCTAGCGGCATCGTCTAAACTCGTGATTTCGGGCATTTCTGGCTGTTTTCGTGGGCTATAGTCCACGGTTTTTGTGTCCCGGGAGGATTTCGATGCATTGTGACCCCCGGTACACGACTCTAGCGGCATCGTCAAAACTCGTGATTTCGGGCATTTCTGGCCGTTTTCGTGGGCTATATTGTCCACTTTATTCGGGTCCCGGAAGGATTCCGATGCACCGTGACCCCCGGTAGACGATTCGAGCGTCATCATCAAAACTCCTGATTTCGGGCATTTCTGGCCGTTTTCGTGTGCTATAGTCCACGATTATTGGGTCCCGGGAGGATTTCGATGCCCCGTGACAGATGGTACCAACTCTAGCAGCATCGTCAAAACTCGTGATTTCGGGCATTTATGGCCGTTTCCGAGGGCTATAGTACACGGTTATCGGGTCCCGAGAGGATTTCGATGCCCCTTGAACACCGGAAGACGACTCTAGCGGCATCGTAAAAACTCCTGATTTCGGTCATTTCTGGTCGTTTTCGTGGGCTATATTGTCCACGGTATTCGGGTCCCGGAAGGATTTCGATGCACCGTGACCCCCTGTACATGATTCAGGCGGCATCATCAAAACTCCTGATTTCGGGCATTTCTGGCCGTTTTCGTGGGCCATAGTCTACGGTTTTTGGGTCCCGGGAGGATTTCGATGCACCGTGACCCCCGGTACACGACTCTAGCGGCATCGTCAAAACTCGTGATTTCGGGCATTTCTGGCCGTTTTCGTGGGCTATATTGTCCACTTTATTCGGGTCCCGGAAGGATTCCGATGCACCGTGACCCCTGGTCCAGGACTCTAACGACATTGCCAAAACTCGTGATTTCGGGCATTTATGGCCGTTTTCGTGGGCTATAGTACACAGTTATCGCGTCCCGGGAGTATTTTGATGCCTCGTGAACACCGGTAGACGACTCTAGCGGCATCGTAAAAACTACTGATTTCGGGCATTTCTGGCTGTTTTCATGGGCTATATTGTCCACGGTATTCGGGTCCCGGAAGGATTTCGATGCACCGTGACCCCCGGTACACGATTCTAGCGGCATCATCAAAACTCCTGATTTCGGGCATTTCTGGCCGTTTTCGTGGGCTATAGTCTACAGTTTTTTGGTCCCGGGAGGATTTCGATGCCCCGTGACCCCCGGTACAGGACTCTAGCGGCATCGTCAAAACTCGTGATTTCGGGCATTTCTGACTGTTTTTGTGGGCTATAGTCCACGGTTTTTGGGTCCCGGGAGGATTTCGATGCACCGTGACCCTCGGTACACGACTCTAGCGGCATCGTCAAAACTCGTGATTTCGGGCATTTCTGGCCGTTTTCGTGCTCGATAGTCCACGGTTTTTGGGTCCCGGGAGGATTTCGATGCCCCGTGACCCCTGGTCCACGACTCTAACGGCATCGTCAAAACTCGTGATTTCTGGCATTTTTGGCCGTTTTCGTGGGCTATATTGTCCAGTTTATTCGGGTCCCGGAAGGATTACGATCCACCGTGACCCCCGGTACACGATTCGAGCGGCATCATCAAAACTCCTGATGTCGGGCATTTCTGACCGTTTTCGTGGGCTATATTGTCCATGGTATTCGGGTCCCTGAAAGATTTCGATGCACCGTGACCCCCGGTACACGATTCGAGCGGCATCATCAAAACTCCTGATTTAGGGCATTTCTGGCCGTTTTCGTGGGCTATAGTCCATGGTTTTTGGGTCCCGGGAGGATTTCGATGCCCCGTGACCCATGGTACACGACTCTAGCGGCATGGTCAAAACTCGTTATTTCGGGCATTTATGGCCGTTTCCGTGGGCTATAGTTCACGGTTATCGGGTCCCGGGAGGATTTCGATGCCCCGTGAACACCGGTAGACGACTCTAGCGGCATCGTCAAAACTCCTGATTTTGGGCATTTCTGGCCATTTTCGTGGGCTATATTGTCCATGGTATTCGGGTCCCGGAAAGATTTCGATGCACCGTGACCCCCGGTACACGATTCTAGCGGCATCATCAAAACTCCTGATTTCGGGCATTTCTGGCCGTTTTCGTGGGCTATATTGTCCACTTTATGCGGGTCCCAGAAGGATTCCGATGCACCGTGACCCCCGGTACACGATTCGAGCGGCATCATCAAAACTCCTGATTTCGGGCATTTCTGGCCGTTTTCGTGAGCTATAGCCCACGGTTTTTGGGTCCCGGGAGGATTTCGATGCCCCGTGACCCACGGTACACGACTCTAGCGGCATTGTCAAAACTCGTGTTTTCGGGCATTTATGGCCGTTTCCGTGGGCTATAGTACACGGTTATCGGGTCCGGAGAGGATTTCGATGCCACGTGAACACCGGTAGACGACTCTAGCGGCATCATCAAAACTCCTGATTTCGGGCATTTCTAGTAGTTTTCGTGGGCTATAGTCTACGGTTTTTGGGTCCCGGGAGGATTTCGATGCCCCGTGACCCCCGGTACACGACTCTAGCGGCATCGTCAAAACTCGTGATTTCGGGCATTTCTGGTTATTTTCGTGGGCTATAGTCCACGGTTTTTGGGTCCCGGGAGGATTTCGATGCACCGTGACCCCCGGTAGACGATTCGAGCGGCATCATCAAAACTCCTGATTTCGGGCATTTCTGGTCGTTTTCGTGGGCTATAGTCCACGGTTTTTGGGTCCCGGGAGGATTTTGATGCCCCGTGACACATGGTACACGACTCTAGCGGCATCATCAAAACTCGTGATTTCGTGCATTTATAGCCGTTTCCGTGGGCTATAGTACACGGTTATCGGGTCCCGAGAGGATTTCGATGCCCCGTGAACACCGGTAGACGACTCTAGCGGCATCGTCAAAACTCCTGATTTCGGGCATTTCTGGCCGTTTTCGTGGCCTGTATTGTCCACGGTATTCGGGTCCCGGAATGATTTCGATGCACCGTGACCCCCGGTACACGATTCTAGCGGCATCATCAAAACTCCTGATTTCGGGCATTTCTGGACGTTTTCGCGGGCTATAGTCCACGGTTTTTGGGTCCCGGGAGGATTTCGATGCCCCGTGACCCCCGGTACATGACTCTAGCGGCATCGTCTAAACTCGTGATTTCGGGCATTTCTGGCTGTTTTCGTGGGCTATATTGTCCATGGTACTCGGGTCCCTGAAGGATTTCGATGCACCGTGACCCCCGGTACACGATACGAGCGGCATCATCAAAACTCCTGATTTCGGGCATTTCTGGGCATTTTAGTGGGCTATAGTCCATGGTTTTTGGGTCCCGGGAGGATTTCGATGCCCCGTGACCCATGGTAAACGACTCTAACGGCATCGTCAAAACTCGTGATTTCTGGCATTTTTGGCCGTTTTCGTGGGCTATATTGTCCAGTTTATTCGGGTCCCGGAAGGATTACGATCCACCGTGACCCCCGGTACACGATTCGAGCGGCATCATCAAAACTCCTGATGTCGGGCATTTCTGACCGTTTTCGTGGGCTATATTGTCCATGGTATTCGGGTCCCTGAAAGATTTCGATGCACCGTGACCCCCGGTACACGATTCGAGCGGCATCATCAAAACTCCTGATTTAGGGCATTTCTGGCCGTTTTCTTGGGCTATAGTCCATGGTTTTTGGGTCCCGGGAGGATTTCGATGCCCCGTGACCCATGGTACACGACTCTAGCGGCATGGTCAAAACTCGTTATTTCGGGCATTTATGGCCGTTTCCGTGGGCTATAGTACACGGTTATCGGGTCCCGGGAGGATTTCGATGCCCCGTGAACACCGGTAGACGACTCTAGCGGCATCGTCAAAACTCCTGATTTTGGGCATTTCTGGCCATTTTCGTGGGCTATATTGTCCATGGTATTCGGGTCCCGGAAAGATTTCGATGCACCGTGACCCCCGGTACACGATTCTAGCGGCATCATCAAAACTCCTGATTTCGGGCATTTCTGGCCGTTTTCGTGGGCTATATTGTCCACTTTATGCGGGTCCAAGAAGGATTCCGATGCACCGTGACCCCCGGTACACGATTCGAGCGGCATCATCAAAACTCCTGATTTCGGGCATTTCTGGCCGTTTTCGTGAGCTATAGCCCACGGTTTTTGGGTCCCAGGAGGATTTCGATGCCCCGTGACCCACGGTACACGACTCTAGCGGCATTGTCAAAACTCGTGTTTTCGGGCATTTATGGCCGTTTCCGTGGGCTATAGTACACGGTTATCGGGTCCGGAGAGGATTTCGATGCCACGTGAACACCGGTAGACGACTCTAGCGGCATCATCAAAACTCCTGATTTCGGGCATTTCTAGTAGTTTTCGTGGGCTATAGTCTACGGTTTTTGGGTCCCGGGAGGATTTCGATGCCCCGTGACCCCCGGTACACGACTCTAGCGGCATCGTCAAAACTCGTGATTTCGGGCATTTCTGGTTATTTTCGTGGGCTATAGTCCACGGTTTTTGGGTCCCGGGAGGATTTCGATGCACCGTGACCCCCGGTAGACGATTCGAGCGGCATCATCAAAACTCCTGATTTCGGGCATTTCTGGTCGTTTTCGTGGGCTATAGTCCACGGTTTTTGGGTCCCGGGAGGATTTTGATGCCCCGTGACACATGGTACACGACTCTAGCGGCATCATCAAAACTCGTGATTTCGTGCATTTATAGCCGTTTCCGTGGGCTATAGTACACGGTTATCGGGTCCCGAGAGGATTTCGATGCCCCGTGAACACCGGTAGACGACTCTAGCGGCATCGTCAAAACTCCTGATTTCGGGCATTTCTGGCCGTTTTCGTGGCCTGTATTGTCCACGGTATTCGGGTCCCGGAATGATTTCGATGCACCGTGACCCCCGGTACACGATTCTAGCGGCATCATCAAAACTCCTGATTTCGGGCATTTCTGGCCGTTTTCGCGGGCTATAGTCCACGGTTTTTGGGTCCCGGGAGGATTTCGATGCCCCGTGACCCCCGGTACATGACTCTAGCGGCATCGTCTAAACTCGTGATTTCGGGCATTTCTGGCTGTTTTCGTGGGCTATATTGTCCATGGTACTCGGGTCCCTGAAGGATTTCGATGCACCGTGACCCCCGGTACACGATACGAGCGGCATCATCAAAACTCCTGATTTCGGGCATTTCTGGGCATTTTAGTGGGCTATAGTCCATGGTTTTTGGGTCCCGGGAGGATTTCGATGCCCCGTGACCCATGGTAAACGACTCTAGCGGCATGGTCAAAACTCGTGATTTCGGGCATTTATGGCCGTTTCCGTGGGCTATAGTACACGGTTATCAGGTCCCGGGAGGATTTCGATGCCCCGTGAACACCGGTAGACGACTCTAGCGGCATCGTCAAAACTCCTGATTTCAGGCATTTCTGGCCGTTTTTGTGGGCTGTATTGTCCACGGTAGTCGGGTCCCGGAAGGATTTCGATGCACCGTGACCCCCGGTACACGATTCTAGCGGCATCATCAAAACTCCTGATTTCAGGCATTTCTGGCCGTTTTCGTTGGCTATAGTCCACGGTTTTTGGGTCCCGGGAGGATTTCGATGCCCCGTGACCCCCGGTACATGACTCTAGCGGCATCGTCTAAACTCGTGATTTCGGGCATTTCTGGCTGTTTTCGTGGGCTATAGTCCACGGTTTTTGTGTCCCGGGAGGATTTCGATGCATTGTGACCCCCGGTACACGACTCTAGCGGCATCGTCAAAACTCGTGATTTCGGGCATTTCTGGCCGTTTTCGTGGGCTATATTGTCCACTTTATTCGGGTCCCGGAAGGATTCCGATGCACCGTGACCCCCGGTAGACGATTCGAGCGTCATCATCAAAACTTCTGATTTCGGGCATTTCTGGCCGTTTTCGTGTGCTATAGTCCACGATTATTGGGTCCCGGGAGGATTTCGATGCCCCGTGACAGATGGTACCAACTCTAGCAGCATCGTCAAAACTCGTGATTTCGGGCATTTATGGCCGTTTCCGAGGGCTATAGTACACGGTTATCGGGTCCCGAGAGGATTTCGATGCCCCTTGAACACCGGAAGACGACTCTAGCGGCATCGTAAAAACTCCTGATTTCGGTCATTTCTGGTCGTTTTCGTGGGCTATATTGTCCACGGTATTCGGGTCCCGGAAGGATTTCGATGCACCGTGACCCCCTGTACATGATTCAGGCGGCATCATCAAAACTCCTGATTTCGGGCATTTCTGGCCGTTTTCGTGGGCCATAGTCTACGGTTTTTGGGTCCCGGGAGGATTTCGATGCACCGTGACCCCCGGTACACGACTCTAGCGGCATCGTCAAAACTCGTGATTTCGGGCATTTCTGGCCGTTTTCGTGGGCTATATTGTCCACTTTATTCGGGTCCCGGAAGGATTCCGATGCACCGTGACCCCTGGTCCAGGACTCTAACGACATTGCCAAAACTCGTGATTTCGGGCATTTATGGCCGTTTTCGTGGGCTATAGTACACAGTTATCGCGTCCCGGGAGTATTTTGATGCCTCGTGAACACCGGTAGACGACTCTAGCGGCATCGTAAAAACTACTGATTTCGGGCATTTCTGGCTGTTTTCATGGGCTATTGTCCACGGTATCCGGGTCCCGGAAGGATTTCGATGCACCGTGACCCCCGGTACACGATTCTAGCGGCATCATCAAAACTCCTGATTTCGGGCATTTCTGGCCGTTTTCGTGGGCTATAGTCCACGGTTTTTGGGTCCCGGGAGGATTTCGATGCCCCGTGACCCCCGGTACACGACTCTAGCGGCATCGTCAAAACTCGTAATTTCGGGCATTTCTGGCTGTTTTCGTTGGCTATAGTGCACGGTTTTCTTGTCCCGGGAGGATTTCGATACATCGTGACCCCCGGTACACGACTCTAGCGGCATCGTCAAAACTCGTGATTTCGGGCATTTTTGGCCGTTTTCGTGTGCTATATTGTCCACTTTATTCGGGTCCCGGAAGGATTTCGATGCACCGTGACCCCCGGTACACGATTCGATCGGCATCATCAAAACTCCTGATTTCGGCCATTTCTGGCCGTTTTCGTGGGCTATAGTCTACAGTTTTTTGGTCCCGGGAGGATTTCGATGCCCCGTGACCCCCGGTACAGGACTCTAGCGGCATCGTCAAAACTCGTGATTTCGGGCATTTCTGACTGTTTTTGTGGGCTATAGTCCACGGTTTTTGGGTCCCGGGAGGATTTCGATGCACCGTGACCCTCGGTACACGACTCTAGCGGCATCGTCAAAACTCGTGATTTCGGGCATTTCTGGCCGTTTTCGTGCTCGATAGTCCACGGTTTTTGGGTCCCGGGAGGATTTCGATGCCCCGTGACCCCTGGTCCACGACTCTAACGGCATCGTCAAAACTCGTGATTTCTGGCATTTTTGGCCGTTTTCGTGGGCTATATTGTCCAGTTTATTCGGGTCCCGGAAGGATTACGATCCACCGTGACCCCCGGTACACGATTCGAGCGGCATCATCAAAACTCCTGATGTCGGGCATTTCTGACCGTTTTCGTGGGCTATATTGTCCATGGTATTCGGGTCCCTGAAAGATTTCGATGCACCGTGACCCCCGGTACACGATTCGAGCGGCATCATCAAAACTCCTGATTTAGGGCATTTCTGGCCGTTTTCTTGGGCTATAGTCCATGGTTTTTGGGTCCCGGGAGGATTTCGATGCCCCGTGACCCATGGTACACGACTCTAGCGGCATGGTCAAAACTCGTTATTTCGGGCATTTATGGCCGTTTCCGTGGGCTATAGTACACGGTTATCGGGTCCCGGGAGGATTTCGATGCCCCGTGAACACCGGTAGACGACTCTAGCGGCATCGTCAAAACTCCTGATTTTGGGCATTTCTGGCCATTTTCGTGGGCTATATTGTCCATGGTATTCGGGTCCCGGAAAGATTTCGATGCACCGTGACCCCCGGTACACGATTCTAGCGGCATCATCAAAACTCCTGATTTCGGGCATTTCTGGCCGTTTTCGTGGGCTATATTGTCCACTTTATGCGGGTCCAAGAAGGATTCCGATGCACCGTGACCCCCGGTACACGATTCGAGCGGCATCATCAAAACTCCTGATTTCGGGCATTTCTGGCCGTTTTCGTGAGCTATAGCCCACGGTTTTTGGGTCCCAGGAGGATTTCGATGCCCCGTGACCCACGGTACACGACTCTAGCGGCATTGTCAAAACTCGTGTTTTCGGGCATTTATGGCCGTTTCCGTGGGCTATAGTACACGGTTATCGGGTCCGGAGAGGATTTCGATGCCACGTGAACACCGGTAGACGACTCTAGCGGCATCATCAAAACTCCTGATTTCGGGCATTTCTAGTAGTTTTCGTGGGCTATAGTCTACGGTTTTTGGGTCCCGGGAGGATTTCGATGCCCCGTGACCCCCGGTACACGACTCTAGCGGCATCGTCAAAACTCGTGATTTCGGGCATTTCTGGTTATTTTCGTGGGCTATAGTCCACGGTTTTTGGGTCCCGGGAGGATTTCGATGCACCGTGACCCCCGGTAGACGATTCGAGCGGCATCATCAAAACTCCTGATTTCGGGCATTTCTGGTCGTTTTCGTGGGCTATAGTCCACGGTTTTTGGGTCCCGGGAGGATTTTGATGCCCCGTGACACATGGTACACGACTCTAGCGGCATCATCAAAACTCGTGATTTCGTGCATTTATAGCCGTTTCCGTGGGCTATAGTACACGGTTATCGGGTCCCGAGAGGATTTCGATGCCCCGTGAACACCGGTAGACGACTCTAGCGGCATCGTCAAAACTCCTGATTTCGGGCATTTCTGGCCGTTTTCGTGGCCTGTATTGTCCACGGTATTCGGGTCCCGGAATGATTTCGATGCACCGTGACCCCCGGTACACGATTCTAGCGGCATCATCAAAACTCCTGATTTCGGGCATTTCTGGACGTTTTCGCGGGCTATAGTCCACGGTTTTTGGGTCCCGGGAGGATTTCGATGCCCCGTGACCCCCGGTACATGACTCTAGCGGCATCGTCTAAACTCGTGATTTCGGGCATTTCTGGCTGTTTTCGTGGGCTATATTGTCCATGGTACTCGGGTCCCTGAAGGATTTCGATGCACCGTGACCCCCGGTACACGATACGAGCGGCATCATCAAAACTCCTGATTTCGGGCATTTCTGGGCATTTTAGTGGGCTATAGTCCATGGTTTTTGGGTCCCGGGAGGATTTCGATGCCCCGTGACCCATGGTAAACGACTCTAGCGGCATGGTCAAAACTCGTGATTTCGGGCATTTATGGCCGTTTCCGTGGGCTATAGTACACGGTTATCGGGTCCCGGGAGGATTTCGATGCCCCGTGAACACCGGTAGACGACTCTAGCGGCATCGTCAAAACTCCTGATTTCAGGCATTTCTGGCCGTTTTTGTGGGCTGTATTGTCCACGGTATTCGGGTCCCGGAAGGATTTCGATGCACCGTGACCCCCGGTACACGATTCTAGCGGCATCATCAAAACTCCTGATTTCAGGCATTTCTGGCCGTTTTCGTGGGCTATAGTCCACGGTTTTTGGGTCCCGGGAGGATTTCGATGCCCCGTGACCCCCGGTACATGACTCTAGCGGCATCGTCTAAACTCAGGATTTCGGGCATTTCTGGCTGTTTTCGTGGGCTATAGTCCACGGTTTTTGTGTCCCGGGAGGATTTCGATGCATCGTGACCCCCGGTACACGACTCTAGCGGCATCGTCAAAACTCGTGATTTCGGGCATTTCTGGCCGTTTTCGTGGGCTATATTGTCCACTTTATTCGGGTCCCGGAAGGATTCCGATGCACCGTGACCCCCGGTAGACGATTCGAGCGGCATCATCAAAACTCCTGATTTCGGGCATTTCTGGCCGTTTTCGTGTGCTATAGTCCACGATTATTGGGTCCCGGGAGGATTTCGATGCCCCGTGACAGATGGTACCAACTCTAGCAGCATCGTCAAAACTCGTGATTTCGGGCATTTATGGCCGTTTCCGAGGGCTATAGTACACGGTTATCGGGTCCCGAGAGGATTTCGATGCCCCTTGAACACCGGAAGACGACTCTAGCGGCATCGTAAAAACTCCTGATTTCGGTCATTTCTGGTCGTTTTCGTGGGCTATATTGTCCACGGTATTCGGGTCCCGGAAGGATTTCGATGCACCGTGACCCCCTGTACATGATTCAGGCGGCATCATCAAAACTCCTGATTTCGGGCATTTCTGGCCGTTTTCGTGGGCCATAGTCTACGGTTTTTGGGTCCCGGGAGGATTTCGATGCGACTCTAGCGGCATCGTCAAAACTCGTGATTTCGGGCATTTCTGGCCGTTTTCGTGGGCTATATTGTCCACTTTATTCGGGTCCCGGAAGGATTCCGATGCACCGTGACCCCTGGTCCAGGACTCTAACGGCATTGCCAAAACTCGTGATTTCGGGCATTTATGGCCGTTTTCGTGGGCTATAGTACACAGTTATCGCGTCCCGGGAGTATTTTGATGCCTCGTGAACACCGGTAGACGACTCTAGCGGCATCGTCAAAACTCCTGATTTCGGGCATTTCTGGCTGTTTTCATGGGCTATATTGTCCACGGTATTCGGGTCCCGGAAGGATTTCGATGCACCGTGACCCCCGGTACACGATTCTAGCGGCATCATCAAAACTTCTGATTTCGGGCATTTCTGGCCGTTTTCGTGGGCTATAGTCCACGGTTTTTGGGTCCCGGGAGGATTTCGATGCCCCGTGACCCCCGGTACACGACTCTAGCGGCATCGTCAAAACTCGTGATTTCGGGCATTTCTGGCTGTTTTCGTGGGCTATAGTCCACTCTTTTTGGGTCCCGGGAGGATTTCGATACATCGTGACCCCCGGTACACGACTCTAGCGGCATCGTCAAAACTCGTGATTTCGGGCATTTTTGGCCGTTTTCGTGTGCTATATTGTCCACTTTATTCGGGTCCCGGAAGGATTTCGATGCACCGTGACCCCCGGTACACGATTCGATCGGCATCATCAAAACTCCTGATTTCGGCCATTTCTGGCCGTTTTCGTGGGCTATAGTCTACAGTTTTTTGGTCCCGGGAGGATTTCGATGCCCCGTGACCCCCGGTACAGGACTCTAGCGGCATCGTCAAAACTCGTGATTCCGGGCATTTCTGACTGTTTTTGTGGGCTATAGTCCACGGTTTTTGGGTCCCGGGAGGATTTCGATGCACCGTGACCCTCGGTACACAACTCTAGCGGCATCGTCAAAACTCGTGATTTCGGGCATTTCTGGCCGTTTTCGTGCTCGATAGTCCACGGTTTTTGGGTCCCGGGAGGATTTCGATGCCCCGTGACCCCTGGTCCACGACTCTAACGGCATCGTCAAAAGTCGTGATTTCTGGCATTTTTGGCCGTTTTCGTGCGCTATATTGTCCACTTTATTCGGGTCCCGGAAGGATTACGATCCACCGTGACCCCCGGTACACGATTCGAGCGGCATCATCAAAACTCCTGATGTCGGGCATTTCTGACCGTTTTCGTGGGCTATATTGTCCATGGTATTCGGGTCCCTGAAAGATTTCGATGCACCGTGACCCCCGGTACACGATTCGAGCGGCATCATCAAAACTCCTGATTTAGGGCATTTCTGGCCGTTTTCGTGGGCTATAGTCCATGGTTTTTGGGTCCCGGGAGGATTTCGATGCCCCGTGACCCATGGTACACGACTCTAGCGGCATGGTCAAAACTTGTTATTTCGGGCATTTATGGCCGTTTCCGTGGGCTATAGTACACGGTTATCGCGTCCCGGGAGGATTTCGATGCCCCGTGAACACCGGTAGACGACTCTAGCGGCATCGTCAAAACTCCTGATTTTGGGCATTTCTGGCCATTTTCGTGGGCTATATTGTCCATGGTATTCGGGTCCCGGAAAGATTTCGATGCACCGTGACCCCCGGTACACGATTCTAGCGGCATCATCAAAACTCCTGATTTCGGGCATTTCTGGCCGTTTTCGTGGGCTATATTGTCCACTTTATGCGGGTCCCAGAACGATGCCGATGCACCGTGACCCCCGGTACACGATTCGAGCGGCATCATCAAAACTCCTGATTTCGGGCATTTCTGGCCGTTTTCGTGAGCTATAGCCCACGGTTTTTGGGCCCCGGGAGGATTTCGATGCCCCGTGACCCACGGTACACGACTCTAGCGGCATTGTCAAAACTCGTGTTTTCGGGCATTTATGGCCGTTTCCGTGGGCTATAGTACACGGTTATCGGGTCCGGAGAGGATTTCGATGCCACGTGAACACCGGTAGACGACTCTAGCGGCATCATCAAAACTCCTGATTTCGGGCATTTCTGGTCGTTTTCGTGTGCTGTATTGTCCACGGTATTCGGGTCCCGGAAGGATTTCGATGCACCGTGACCCCCGGTACACAATTCGATCGGCATCACCAAAACTCCTGATTTCGGCCATTTCTGGCCGTTTTCGTGGGCTATAGTCTACAGTTTTTTGGTCCCGGGAGGATTTCGATGCCCCGTGACCCCCGGTACACGACTCTAGCGGCATCGTCAAAACTCGTGATTTCGGGCATTTCTGGCTGTTTTCGTGGGCTATAGTCCACTCTTTTTGGGTCCCGGGAGGATTTCGATGCACCGTGACCCCCGGTACACGACTCTAGCGGCATCGTCAAAACTCGTGATTTCGGGCATTTATGGCCGTTTCCGTGGGCTATAGTACACGGTTATCGGGTCCCGGGAGGATTTCGATGCCCCGTGAACACCGGTAGACGACTCTTGCGGTATCGACAAAACTCCTGATTTCGGGCATTTCTGGCCATTTTCGTGGGCTGTATTGTCCACGGTATTCGGGTCCTGGAAGGATTTCGGTGCACTGTGACCCCCGGTACACGATTCGAGCAGCTTCATCAAAACTCCTGATTTCGGGCATTTCTGGCCGTTTTCGTGGGCTATAGTCCACGGTTTTTGGGTCCCGGGAGGATTTCGATGCCCCGTGACCCCCGGTACACGACTCTAGCGGCATCGTCAAAACTCGTGATTTCGGGCATTTCTGACTGTTTTTGTGGGCTATAGTCCACGGTTTTTGGGTCCCGGGAGGATTTCGATGCACCGTGACCCCCTGTACACGACTCTAGCGGCATCGTCAAAACTCGTGATTTCAGGCATTTCTGGCCGTTTTCGTGCTCGATAATCCACGGTTTTTGGGTCCCGGGAGGATTTCGATGCCCCGTGACCCCTAGTCCACGACTCTAAGGGCATCGTCAAAACTCGTGATTTCGGGCATTTTTGGCCGTTTTCGTGGGCTATATTGTCCACTTTATTCGGGTCCCGGAAGGATTACGATGCACCGTGACCCCCGGTACACGATTCGAGTGGCATCATCAAAACTCCTGATGTCGGGCATTTCTGGCCGTTTTCGTGGGCTATAGTCCACGGTTTTTGGGTCCCGGGAGGATTTCGATGCCCCGTGACCCATGGTACACGACTCTAGCGGCATCGTCAAAACTCGTGATTTCGGGCATTTAAGGCCGTTTCCGTGGGCTATAGTACACGGTTATCGGGTCCCGGGAGGATTTCGATGCCCCGTGAACACCGGTAGACGACTCTAGCGGCATCGTCAAAACTCCTGATTTCGGGCATTTCTGGCCGTTTTCGTGGGCTATATTGTCCACGGTATTTGGGTCCCGGAAGGATTTCGATGCATCGTGACCCCTGGTACACGACTCGAGCGGCATCATCAAAACTCCTGATTTCGGGCATTTCTGGCCGTTTTCATGGGCTATAGTCCACGGTTTTTGGGTCCCGGGAGGATTTCGATGCCTCGTGACCCCCGGTACACGACTCTAGCGGCATCGTCAAAACTCGTGATTTCGGGCATTTATGGCCGTTTCCGTGGGCTATAGTACACGGTTTTCGGGTCCTGGGAGGATTTCGATGCCACGTGACCCCCGGTAGACGACTCTAGCGGCATCGTCAAAACTTGTGATTTCGGTCATTTTTTGACCATTTTCGTGGGCTATAGACCTCAATTTTCAGATCCCTAGAGGATTTCGATGCCCCGTGACCCCCGGTACACGATTCGAGCGGGATCGTCAAAACTCATGATTTCGGGCATTTCTGACCGTTTTCGTGGGCTATAGTCCACGGTTTTTGGGTCCCGGAAGGATTTCGATGCCCCGTGACCCCTCGTACACGATTCGAGCGGCATCGTCAAAACTCGTGATTTCGGCTATTTCTGGCCGTTTCCGTGTGCTATAGTCCATAGTTTTCGGGTCTCGGGAGGATTTCGATGCCGCGTGACCCCCGGTACACGACTCTAGCGGCATCATCAAAACTCGTGATTTCGGTCATTTCTGGCCGTTTTCGTGAGCTATAGTCCACGGTTTTTGGATCCCGGGAGGATTTCGATGCCCCGTGACCCCCGATACACGACTCTAGCGGCATCGTCAAAACTCGTGATTTCGAACATTTCTGGCTGTTTTCGTGGGCTATAGTCCACAGTTTTTGGGTCCCGGGAGGATTTCGATGCCCCGTGACCCCCGGTACACGACTCTAGCAGCATCGTCCAAACTCGTCATTTCGGGCATTTCTGGCCGTTTTCGTGCTCTATAGTCCACGGTTTTTTGATCCCGGGAGGATTTTGATGCCCCGGGAGGTTTTTGAGTCACGGAAACGGTTACGCTTACAGATGAACCTTTCGCTTTGCAACACCTATGCTTTATTTTAGCGACACTTATGCTTTGCAAGGTTACGCTTACGGATGAACCTTTCGCGAGGTACCTTGATTTTACATATATTTTGTGTCAACTGGCACATCTAAATGTACTATAGGAGTGACTACATGGAATTCACAGAGACTTTATCTTCTCATCTCATTTCCAAGGGAGTTTGTCCTTCTCTTGCGTCGGTTATCCAACTCTTGTTACTTGCTGTGACATATAAAATTAAGTATACTCACGGAATATGACAACAAGAACAAGATAAATTCTATAGCTAATCTCGTCGATCACCCTAATATTAAGAAACTTTGAATAGACTGAGCAATAAGAAACTGTTATTTGCCAATGATCTTGTCTGTTGTGGTCCTTGTCTTCCTTGAAGCTATCAGCCATTCAGCAACTGGCAACTCCAACAACACCTGGTTCAGTAAGTTGCTTACATAGTAACATGCGTATTGATGATCTGGTGATGAGGCTGTCGTCGTCTCCTCCTTGGTATCTCCTAACACATACATCACCAATTTAATACTAGCTCCATCTCCATATCCAAAGACCAAGAACGGAAGGAACAAGATCAATAATATGCATGATCTAGAACTGAAGTCCAAGTCCAACACATGAATGAAAGCTTAATATGTACAGACGTACAGTACAACCCACTAGAGGAAGCTCCTCTAGCTATATACCGGTGGTATTTAGGATGGTCACCCCTTCCACGGCGCTCTCCGTCGCCGCCTTCGCGGCCGGCGTCACCCTGATGCTCCTCGCCCACGTCCTCGTCATCTTCTGGGCTCTGGGTCGTGGCGCCAGCGCCGACGCTGATCAGGAGGATGTCACCGCAGCCGCGCACGACGGCGTCGGCGGCGGACGTAAGGGCCTGTCCGACGACGAGCTCGGGACGCTGCCGTGCCACGACTTGTCCTCCTCAAATGGAGCTGGCGCCGCTGCCTCGGCGGACTGCGCCGTGTGCCTGGAGGCGTTCGAGGCCGGTGACCGGTGCAGGCGGCTGCCGAGGTGCGAGCACAGCTTCCACGCCAAGTGTGTCGACCCGTGGCTGAAGAAGAGCCGCTTCTGCCCCGTCTGCCGCGCCGACGTGGTGCCCAAGCCCAACGGCGAGCTCGACGACGTCAAGGTGGCCGGAGTGGAGGAGGCTTTGCCGGTAGCGGAGAGGGACCAGATGGCGGCGGAGAGGCGACGCTCGGCCGCGCTGGAGATGGTTGCGGTCGAAAGGCTGCAGCAGTATAGCTGGACGACTCTACAGACTGGGGTTATGCTGCGCTGATTATAGATCCGGCCGTATGCTGTTTCTCCACTTATTTTTAACTAGTAAATGATTAAGCTCTTTAGCGTGTTATTTACATGTGAAATCCTTCCTTCAAGCGGAGAACATCTGTATTTGATATTTTGATCGACATGACAGAATTTTGTAGACACATGCATGCATGGGCAAGGCACGCACTTTTTGCTTCAGAACAGTTCCAAATGAATGATAAAGAAAAGGAAAAATAGATGGCAATGTCCTGCTCTCAATCAAATTTATATATCTCTATATATATGTGGCAGAAGTACAACTGTACAAGTATATGTGTTTAACATTCTTAATGGATCAATTTATGCTTCATTAAGGAAAAATCCATTTTACTTCCATTGGTCTACATTATTCAGGTGCGAGCATGTCTCAGTACAATATTTATAGGCCTGTCTGGACGAAATAAATTTATAGCACCGACGCCCCTCGCGTCGACCCCTCTGGCCGGCGACGTGTGAACCGTGCTTGTCGGCTCGGCTCGAGTTCTGTTTCTGCTTCGACGTCGGTAGGCTTTAGTTCGGCTTCTCTTCTAGCAATTAACACTACGCCGCCTAAGTGTTAATTAAGTACTTCGTACCTTGTTCGATGTTGAGCCGTGAGGCTAGGTTTGGTAAAAGCTAGCTAGCCATCCAGCTGCAGTTCAGATTAGTTTTTTAAAATTATATATTGTCATTCTTTATCAGATTGAATTAATTTTTTAAACTGTATCTCAGGTGGACAAGGAGATGGGGGCTGGCAGCAAGGTGGAAATACTACGGATGCTGCTGATGAGGACAACGATTTGAAAGTGGTTGCTAATTTCTTTCCGGTCAGCCTGTATTGTCCTGTGAGCCTTCATATACATATGCCTTTTTTGATTTTACATTTCAAGGAAGTCCAAATTCGAACAGTAGCTATGATGTTGAGCAATGAGCTAGATCCATTTATAGTGTCTTAGCACTCACCTTTTCTTGCTACACTTCCCTGTAGATATAAATTACAGAATTCATCTGAACAGAGTTGTTATATAGCTGTATTTTGTTGTCATATATATCCTTATGTACAAACTAAGCTTTTCCAAGGTGCTTCACAAAATTCTGAAATGCAAACTTCCAAAACTTGAAGGTTCTGCATCTAATGTTATTTTGCAGCATAGTGGATAACGTATATGGATTGCAGGAAGGTTCAAGCCTTGTGCATACATGGGATCCTTTGATCTACAAACTTTTGTTGAACTGATACCAATGTCACGAAAGGTAAGATTTTATTCCTCCATATGTCCAAATATATAGGGATTTCTACATAATGAACACCTCACCGCCTCCAGCGCTACGACGACCGGTGGTTTTTCTTTTTTTGCATTATCGTTTAATGTTTATAAGTTCAAATGTGAAAGGAGATGTGGTTCTATCCCCTCAGGTTATATCATTGTTTCTTCAGAATCATAAGATGTATCATGTAGAGACGTGCATGCACGTACTAGTCTAACAAAATAGAAGAAACCAATAAATACCGTTTGTTTCTTTTGTTTTATATATTTTTTCCTTTTGTTTCTTGCCATTTGTTTTTTGTTTCCTTTTATTTCAGTTTTACAGGTTCTTTTTTATATTATTGCCATTTGTTTTCTATTGCTTCTTGCCATTTCTTTTTTTCTTTTCTTGGCTATGTTTCTTCGGTATTGTATTAGAATTTATTTCCTGCGTTATTTCAGTTTTATAGATTCCTTTTATATTATCGCCATTTATGTTCCTTTTTAATTATTTTTTGAAAATTCATGCATATTTGTCGAAATACAAGTAGTATTTATCCATATGTATGCATATTTTTCTTAGCATGTATGGAAATTGTTTTAGTGATACATGACATTATAAACCTTCTATTCAGTATGAGTGAGCATTTTATGTAAAACAATTGTGCACAAAGAAAAAGAAATAGTATGTTTCTTGAGATAAAGTATTTTAAATATGTTTTACGTATTATTTATGATTAATTTTAGTGTATGTTTTTCATGACTCGATGGAATCTCAGTTGCGCTGAGCCTCTTAGTTGAGCGCTGGCACTCGATAAAAGCTCTGCCTAGTGTTTTGTGGGCTTTATCATATGTTCTCTGCACATGACAAACGCCTGAAATCCGACACACTGCCTGATTAAATTTTGAAAAGTTTAACCTTGACCAAAAATTACATGAATGTATTTTGGGAGGGAGGGGCTATTTCATTCTTGGTTTACAAATAATGTCCATTTGCGAAGCTGCACACTGCTAGCCTCTCTTTTATCTGAAATCAAACTGGGTGCAAACTAGCTTCCTATAGGTATATGTAGATTAAGATAATACAAAGCTCCAAAACATCGACCATAAGTTTGACGTACTAAACCCAAATGCTGACCCACAGATAATACCAAGGCCACCTAATTACAGGTACCAATCAACAATTATCAGTGACAATAATTGCTAACTACTGTATGAAATATTCGTGAGTCGTCTCACTGACCTCACGTACCATCTGGGCTAAATTATCAAACGAGGACCCACCTACGGCCATAGCCTGTCTAGAAGACACCGAGAGTTCATGAGCTCTAGCTGCGGCACGTCTCCCTTCTTCTCCCAAGATCAACTCCCTTGTCACCATCTCCACGTCCCCGCTCAGAACTAAACCTTTCTCGTCCACGGCGACGCCGTCATCATCTTTCGGCCAAACTCTGAGCCCGACGTGGACCACGTCCACCACGAACTTGGCGTTGAGCTTCTGCTCCGCCGCCATGGGGAACGCCAGTATGGGCACGCCCATGGCGATGCTCTCCAGCACCGAGTTCCACCCGCAGTGCGTGAAGAACCCCTTCACGGACTCGTGGCTTAGTACCCCGAGCTGGTCGATGAACCCTTCCACCACCTTGCCCCTGTCGCCGGCGCCGAACCTCCTCTCGTCCTCCTCCTCGGCAGCAGTGCCAGTGAACCACTTGGAGCGGACCACCCATAGGAAGTCCAGGCCGGACCGGTCCAGACCGACGGCGATCTCCTCTACCTGCTCCCGGCTCAGCTCCGCCTGCGAGCCGAACGCCACGTACAGGACCGGGCGGTCCATGGCGAGCCGCGAGTCGAGCCAGTCGGAGATGTCGTCGTCCATGGTACTACTCTGCGCCTGCGGCATCGGTTCTCCGGCGGCGGCGGCGAGGCACAGCGGTCCGACCGGCCACATCCTGGGCCGGAACTCCTTGTTCCACTGCTCCACGTAAACCGACTCGAGCCCGTCGAACGAGTTGGCGATGACGCCCCTGCTGGTCGCCATGACGTCGCGGCTCTCGCAGACGAAGTCCCACAGCGGACCGGCGGGCTCCGGGTCGTCGAAGGGCGGGTGGAGGTCGGCCTTCGTGAGCGTGAGGCCCGGCACGCCGTGGATCGGGAACGGCTCCGACGCCGAGCCGACGCGCGCGTGCGGCCTGTGCGCCGGGACCGCGCCGGAGACGTAGGACGCGAAGGCGCCCATGCCGCACGTGACGAGCCGCGGCAGGGCGAGCTCGTCGGCCACGTCCTTGGCCCAGAGGAGGAACCCGTCGTGCACCAGCAGGTCCGGCGTGGGGTGGGCGGCCGAGAGCGCGTCGGCCAGGGCTGGACGCAGCGTGGATGCCGCTGAGAGGAGGCCGAGGAAGTGGGACGACGACGGGAGCTCGTCCGTGCTCTGCGGTGCGGTGTCGTCGGAGCCGGAGGGGAATGGGAGCTCCACGACCGCGGCGCCTGCGACGCCGGAGAGGCCCGAGCGGATAAACGGCGCGTTGCGCGTGGTGGTGTAGAAGGTGACGGCGGAGGCGAGGCCGCGGCCGAGGAGGAGGCGCGCCAGGTGGAGCAGCGGTATGGCATGGCCTTTCGCCATGAACGGGAGCATGGCTACGTGACGGAGGAGCGGCGGCGGTGGAGGAGCCATTGCTCGTACGTGTGTCTCTAGGTGTGTTGTGGTGTGGTCTCTGCTAGCTAGCTGTAGATATAGATGAGCGGCGGCAGAGCAGCCATTGATCGATGGAGTGCAGCTGGGCTCGAAGTGTGTCGCTGCTCGCTGTACATATTAAAACGAACCTTTCGTCCAGAGCATTAATCCCGGACGGACGGGTTGGAGGCCGGTACTAATATGTCATTAGTACCGGTTCTAACGGTTAGTTTAGTCGGGGCATTAATACCGGTCTGTGATGAATCATTAGTACCGTGACACAAGTCGGTATTAAAGGTTTTGCGTTAGCTAGGACCGAGTCAAAACCTTTAGTACCACAAACCGATACTAAAGTTTTCGGCTATAAATTTCATGTTTTAAATTATTTTACAAAAATTCATATAAACTCATTTAAATAGGTGGAATTAGGTAGAAATCAAGAACACTAATAATCTTTTGTAATTGCCCGTCAAATATGTACTACTCTTCGTGGAAAATAGATGATTGTCATTTTGCATCATATTTATTATACTTGGTTCACAAAAAAATCATTTTTTACACCTAAAAAATAAAAATTAATATTTATGAAAATAATTTGAAGAATCCCTTTGACATAATTGTTTCCTATATCAATATGCACCCATTTTTGGAATATGAGATCTTTATCACAAACTATGTCGCGGAAATGACCATAATTTTTTTGAGGTGTTTATCATTTTATTTAATTTTTCGTAAAAACCATCAAAATAGTGAGCATGACTATTCATCGAAAGAGTATCAATATTTATGTGATATAACCAGTATTTGTGTACCTTAAATATTTTTTTAAAAGATTCAGACCTAACTATCAAATAGTTATAGTTTAAATTTGAATTAGTTTCGAATAATCGACATAAACTAATTTAGCAAGGCAAAATAAGATAAAAATTAAGGAAAAACCTAATAGTTGGGAATTATCCATCATATGTGTACTAGTTTGCATGAAAATGAAACGGGTGTCATTTTGTATCACATTTTTTTGTACTTTGTTCACAAAAAAAGTCATTTTTACACTTAAAAATGTAAAATGATATTTACGAAAATAATTTCATGAATCTCTTTGGTACGATTTTTTCTTATACGAATATACACTTATTTATGGAATATGAGATCTTTATGAAAAACTATGCCGTAGAAATGACCATAACTTGATCATTTTCTTGAAACTTATAAATGTTTATAGATGATAAACTTTTTGTGAAGACTTTTTTTGCAAATGTTGTCATAAATCAGGTTTATCATTTTTCATGGCAACTAGTACACATATAAGAACCTTATGCCAAAGGATTTCCTTTTTCGAGGTATTTATCATTTTATTTCATTTTTTCGTAAGAACGATCAAAACGGTCGCGATGACTATTCAGAGAAAGAGGTAAGATTTTCTACAATTATCAATGTTTGTGTGACATAACCAATAGTTGTGTACCTTAAAATGATTTTTTGAAAGATTTAGACCAAACTATCAAATAGTTGTAGTTGAAATTTAAATTAATTTTGTATAATCAACATAAACTCAGTCAAAATTAGGTAGAAATCAAGTAAAAACCTAATACTTGGGGATTATCCATGATATGTGTATTTGTTTCCATGATAATTAAATGGGTGCCTTTTGCATCATATTTTTTGTATTTTTTTCACAAAAAATTCATTTTTTGCACTTCAAAAATGGAAAATGATATTGATAAAAATAACTTGAAGAATCCCTTTGGCACGATTATTTCTTATACCAATAAACACATATTTGTGGAATATGAGATCTTTATGACAAACTATGCCATAGAAATGACCATAACTTGATCATTTGACTTAAAACTTATAGATGTTTATAGACGATAGTCCGATTTGTGAAGATATTTTTTGCAAATGTTGTCATAAATCAGGTTTATCATTTTTCATGCCAATTAGTACACATATAAGGACCCCGTGCCAAATGATTTCCTTTTTTTGAGGTGTTACTGTAAGAACGATCAAAACGGTCGTGATGACTATTCAAAAAAAGAGGTAAGATTTTCTAGAATTATCAATATTTCTGTGACATAACCAATAGTTGTATACCTTAAAATTATTTTTAAAAAAGATTCGAACCAAACTATCAAATAGTTGTAGTTGAAATTTGAATTACTTTCGTATAATCGGACATAAACTCAGTTAACTAGGCGAACTTAGATAAAAATCAAGGACAAATGTAATATTGTGGATTATCCATCATATGTGCACTAGTTATAATGAAATTTAAATGGGCTCCGTTGTGCATCATATTTTTTGTATTTTGTTCACAAAAAGTCATTTTTTGCACTTCAAAAATGGAAAATGATATTTATGAAAATAATTTGAAAAATCCCTTTGGCACGATTGTTTCTTACACCAGTATTCATTTATTTATGAAATATGAGATCTTTATGACAAACTATGCCGTAGAAATGACCATAACTTGATCGTTTTCTTGAAACTTCTAAATGTTTATAGCTGATAGTCCTTTTTGTGAAGACTTTGTTTGCAAATGTTGTCATAAATCAATTTTATTATTTTTCATGGCAACTAATACACATATAAGGACTCCATGCCAAAGTTTTTCCTTTTTTGAGGTGTTCATAAATTTATCTCATTTTTTCGTAAGAAAGTGGTAAGATTTTCTAGAATTATCAATATTTTTGTGACATAACTAATAGTTGTGTACCTTAAAATGGTTTTTCAAAAGAATCATACCAAACTATCAAATAGTTATAGTTGAAATTTAAATTACGAAAAGAATCATACCAAACTATCAAATAGTTGTAGTTGAAATTTAAATTACTTTCGTATAATGGACATAAACTCAGTTAACTAGTGAAATTATGTAGAAAATAAGGAAAAACCTAATACATGGTGATTATCCATGATATGTTCCACGAAAATTAAATGGGTGTCGTTTTGCATCATATTTTTTGTAATTTGTTCACAAAAAAAATTCATTTTTGCACTTAAAAATGAAAAATGATATTTATGAAATAATTTCAAGAATCCTTTGGTAAGATTGTTTCATATACCAATATGCACCTACTTGTGAAATATGAGATTTTATCACAAACTATGTCGTGGAATGATCATAACTTGATCATTTGGACTAAAACTTCTAGATGTTTATAGAAGATAGACCTTTAAAGAATTTTTGGAAATTTTGTCAAAAATCAAATTATCATTTTTCATAGCAACTAATACACATATAAGGACCCCATGCCAAATGATATCCTTGTTTCAGGTGTTTATCGTTTTATTTCATTTTTTGTAAAAACAATCAAAATGGTCACCACGGCTATCGATGTTTCTGTAATGCAAAAGATGATTTGGATGTCAGATTTGGATTACTCTAATTTTTTTGATCAATTTAGACATTTTATTTGTTAACTTCTGATTTAATGATTTAAAGATATAAAATATTCTGTACTAAATGAAAAAGAAAAAAGTAAAGTAAAATTTATTTTATTGTTATTTATTTCAATATTGTTATTATAATAATCATTATTGTTTATTCAACTAAATTCTTATAATTCAAGCAATGAAAAAGTGTAACATCATAAGCGAGTGGTTAATATGATTGATAAGATAGTAATATCAGTAAGTTCTCGGTTCTGTTAATATCTAATTTAGAAGAAATATAAATGTTAAGCGTGCTGGTGTTGGTGTAGTTTGAGGATGGGTGACCGAATAGAAAGTTTGACTAGATTAAAAGTTTGACTTAAGACTAAATGTGTAGTTAGTGATGAAGTGGGTGGGTTAGTGGGTACTGGGTAGTTAAGTGTGTGCTAAGTGAGTAAATTCGATAATAATAAAAAAAATCAGAAAAATTAAAACCGATACTAATGTCGGGTGTATTACTATTGCCCCTCACAAACCGGTACTATGGATGTGTTTTTCACTAGTGTATAGGTGAAGTGTGCACGACAGAAATTTGTTGGACAAATGTTGCTTGAGCAGCTCTGAATGTTCGTGAATCATGACACCGCTGTTCTACAGTTTCAACACTACTATAGTTTCAAATACAAATCTTACATAAACATTTCACTCTAGCAATTAGTGGTCGTTTTTTCCTTTACCGTTCCTTGTTGTTTGCCTGCCTAGTGGTCCTATTCTGGGCTTCTGGCAGCTCACGGCCTTCTCAATCAGGTCCCAGCAGTACAAAATGTTTCTCAATCAGGTCCCAGCAGTACAAAATGTGGGTGTTTTTTTTCCTGCCTTAGCCCACGAGCCCCCGCATGCGCACGATGTTTAAAACACACTAGGTTTGGTTGTGGAGGAACGCTCGATTCGGCCGTTCCTCTTGGTCCAGTCGAGGAGAGCCAGCACATGCGCCTCCGCTGCTGAGGAAGCACGGGAGACGCGACGCTTAAATCCCCACTGCGCACTCTCCTCACCGCCCCTCTGTCTCCACAACCTCTCCGCCTTTCTCCTCACCGGCCCTCTGGCTGACTTCTTTTCAGCTTCTCAACCTGCTTTTGGGTTTAGAAGCCCACAAGCCTAAAAGAAGTCTCCAATTTCCCCCACAGTAGAAGTCACTTCTAACCCAATTACACACGGTGGGCAGAAACTGCTTGGACCCAGTTTCCCGAGCTTCTCAGCTCGCCCCGCGAAAGGTTCTTTGAAAACGGACATGTCCTTCACTGAAATTACCTCCAAACTGCCACCCCACTCTTTTCCCTGCCATCTCTCGGTCAAGCGTTATCAAAGGAAAAAAATATAGAATCCAATCCCCTACCCCCGTCGCCCCGACCTGCAGTGGGAAGATCCCCACCGCCGGCCGCCTGATCTCCTCTCCGCCGCCACTCGCCGGCCACCCGCTCCGCCCCGTATCCATCTCCGTCGTCGTATTCTATGCTCTGCCCGCTCCGCTCCGTCCCGTCGCCGGCTGCACTCCAGCAACGCCTCCAAAGCTCCGTGGGTAAGCATGTGGTGTTGCCTCCTCTTGCCCGATGATTGGTAGATGCCGTGTCTCTCCTCTCGTCTGATGCTTAGTGATGATGTTTTCTCCTCTTTGACTGACGATTGGTAGAAGAACTGAACTTATAGTTGTTGGTTTCTCCTCTGATATGGTAGATGAACTGAACTGGTAGATGCTTGGTACATGATTGGCAGCTTGGCTCGGCCCGTCGGATCGGATTCACCTAGCAATGCATGCCGTCGTACCTGTAAGTGCAGCACAGATCGCAAGACGACTGGAGATGATTGGGTCGCTGATGATTTGTTGATCTGAATTTTATTCTTTAGTTGAGGACAGCCGGGATGTGCACTTGGGAGCATGTATATTTTACAATGCACTTATTTGTTTGCAAATCAAGCGGATGTGCCCAAGTAATAAGGATCTATTTCTCGACATGCTTTGTTTTTGTTAAGGTTCCAACTTGAATTACTATGATGTCATTTAAGTATTATTTTAAACGAATTATACTTTTGACACCTTATCGCCGAAGGAATATTAGCTTGAGTAGTTTATATTATTTTATTTTATTTCTAACTTATTTTGTACTAAAAACTAACATATGTATCATATACAACGTTTTATTTAATGAATATATCAAATCCAGGGGTAAAACGGACATCTTACAAATCATCACAACAAATAAGCCAAACCAGTAGAAGCCTAAAAGAAGTCTCCTCAGGAGTTTCTAGAGTTTCTGCCCACCGCAGTTTTTGTCCACCGAAATCTATAAGCAGGCTTATGCATAATCATAAGCCCAAAAGAAGTCACCCTCTGTCTCCCACAATACCTCCTCGTATGCCACCACGCCGCCCCCTAGCGACGATGTGCACACGTCCTTCGTGCGCAACGTGCCTCCTCTAGGAGATGTTCGTGGACGAGCTCTAACGGCATCTGCTAGCTTACTCCCTCATCCTCCACCGTAACCCCTCATCGGCGACAGTATTGACGGCCATTTCCATGCCCATGACGTCAAGCTCCGGGCCCGCGCCTCCATGTTTCCTGACTCCGGCGCTGATGGGATTCTGGGCACCGGCACCGAACCATTCCCACGCGTCGATGCCCATGCCACCGTCGGGTGTGATTCGCATCCGCGCGTCGTCCTCATCCACGGCGTTGCTTCCAGCTCATGCATCCTCTACTTGGGAGACGTGTCGAGCTCCTCCACCGGCCAAGGTAAGCACCACATCCCCCGATTTAGTTAGGGTTTTATGCTATCAACAAAGCACAATCTAGAAGCCACACATCCTCAATTACTCTAGTACATGCAAGATTCGTGAGCAGATGTGTAGTATTACTCTCATCTGTGGTCTACAACCGCATGCAGCGGTTAGATTGGGTTTTTCTAGCCCAAAATGCTCAAATGGTAGATTCAGCCGGGTTTTTTTTTTTGCATTATGTATTGGGTCCGGGCTTGCTAGATTCTGCTTGGTAGATTGTGATTGTGCTTACTAGATAGTGTGTATCAGTGTATGCATTGATCCGTGTCCTTACTAATTTGTGCATTGTAGATTAAGCTTGGTAGATTGTGGATTGTAGATTGTGCACTGCTTGTATGCTTGCTACTTTGTGCTTGCTATGATATGTGTTATGATATGCTTGCTATGATCTCATTGTGCTATGATCTGATTTATGATCCTATTGTGCTATGATCTATGTTCTTCTGCTTGTGCTATGGGTGCCTAACCCACATCCATCATTTTGACAAGGTACCCAAGGCCGAGCCTTATAACCCGAAGGTTCCTCCTGTGTTTGAGCCATTAGTGCCATTGTCAGACATCATCCTCTTCAACAGGAGGTTTCAGAACCACTAGTGCTAGGAAGGGAGGATGAGGTGGTGACAGATATGTTGCCGTCAAAGGGGAAGAGGCCGAAGATCGTCCACAAGCCACGCCCTCTCCTACCAAGGCGCTTCTACGTCCAGCTGGATCGGAATGATCTGCACATGTTGATCATCCCGAGGTCCTTCCATGCTACCGTCCGGTGAGCGCCTGCGGTTTATGTGACGAGCATGTCCAGTTCGGCCACTACAAGCTGACGGAGGACATCATCATGGGGAGGAACTTGCCGCATCGGCCACTACAACCTGACGGAGGACAGCGTCATGGGAGGAACTTGCCACATGTGGTGAAGCACTACCACCTAGAGGTGGACGACCACCTCGTCTTCAAGCTAACCGTCAAATGCTTGGTTGAAGATGGTAGTCTACAAGAGCATAACCTCCACCTGCAGGGGTTAGGCCTGTCCTGAACGCTACTTCCAGCGTGCTCCTAGTAGTGTTTGATGTGACGTACCCCCACTATGACGTATAAGGATGATGAGGCCCACCGGATGGCCCAACGAAGACCAAGAAACTTTTAAGGATTAAGTTGAAGAACAAGACAAGAACTCCTGTTCGTAGTCTATTACGATTCTCATGTAAAACCCCATGGCTGCCTATATAAAGACAGGGAGGGGTAGACAAAAAGATAAGCCACATCATAATAGAAAATAGATAGGTGACCACGCTTCGTCATCATCACCATCAAGGCCACCTTGTAATCATCATCAATATCAGATCAGACAAGCAGAGGTAGGTCTTTAGCTCACAATGAGGGGCTGAACCTGAATAAATTCTTACTTGTCAGCCGTCATACTTCTCTCTCTATACGAAACCCAAGGTACCTAACCGAGAGATTTGTCGGGTTTACACCCCGTCATGATGCCCCTTAGTTGCAGCTTGATCAGGCGCATGTAGTATTGCCCCTACTTGTTTTGATCAGGTGCAAGTGATACCCATTAGTTGCCCCTGCTAGTGTTGATCAGGGTAGTATGGTATACCCCTGTGAGCTGGCCATGCTACTTTGCTACTTATGTGTTGATCGGGGTGCTTTCGTCCCCATGCTAATGCCCTTATCCTACTTAGCCTCTTATCCTTAAGCGTAGTCAGGAGCTACTTGTGGGGATCAGCATAGTATGATATGATAAGTGTTATGCTTAAAATCCAACTGTGCAAGAAGGTGGTAAGATTCACCAAGTTTGAAAGTTGTGAGAATATCTCATAACCAGCACGGAACCAAATACCTTAGTTTACATCTAAACGGGAACACAATAAGTTTACAGGCAACCAAACTAAAAAATGTCAAATCTATACCTACTAATACAGGGACTAAGGCAGTCTTGGTGGTTGGTCCTCCACTTTGCAGAAAATCGCCCAAGAAACATGGAAATTATCCTAGTATGTTGACATTTTGCACAAAACCCCTTGACAAACGTGAAAATTATCCTGCAATACACATGGGCCAAGGGCAGGAGGAGGAAGCTGCCGCATCACCGACAAGAGTCGCCGCCGCTACACTCTTCCCCCGATAAATCAAAGGCCACGGGGGCTCCACCACCTTCTCATCTCCATCTCCATCTCCATCGACTCGCGTGTGTTGGGTCGCCTGAAGTGCGCCGGAATAGCCGCCACCATGTTGATCTTCATCGGGGCCGGCCGCCGCCCTGTCGACCTCAATTCGGTCGCCCTCGACCTCCTCTTTCCTCACTAAGCCCTCCATCACGCTCCTGGTCCCGTAGGACCTCTCCCCTATCCTCCCCGTCCTCTATACCCTCAGACCGTGTGTTTTTCCTAGTAAATACCTAAAAAGAAAAATGATATGAAAACAACCAAACGGGCTGCACAACATGGCATTTTCTGGAGCCAGGCCCAAATAAACCACGGAGACGTGAGGCGCAAAATGACTCCTGCTAACCAAAGTACCAAACACGCCCCATATGTTCAGCTGGGGCCTGCCCGAGCTACGCAGCAGAGCAAGATTTCCACTGAAGGTTTACTATCAAATGGAGGAGACAGGACAAACAAGGATTTCTCTCCAATAAGTCGACAATGATTAATAAACATGTCTTGTTACGGTCGAACACAGGAAACCAAATCACATTTCAGATTTATTAGGACAAACGCTTATTAGTGATCCTCCTCGTTTTCATCATCATCTTCTCCTTGTTGTTCCAATTGTCGCTGGCGTTCACGTTCTCAGGAGTGGAAAGAGGATCATATGTATAGTATAGATGCGCTGATCACAACCACGCGGCGTTCTTGATCGGGGTGACCACCGCCTTGACCTGCAGATAGTTCTTCAGGCTGTCGACGCCCTTCTCCCTGCCGATGCCGCTCATCTTGTACCCGCCGAAGGGGATCGCGGCATCGAAGATGTCGAAGCAGTTCACCCAGACCGTCCCGGCCCTCAGCGCGCGCGTCAGGGTGTTGGCCGTGTTCAGGTTGTTGGTGAAGACGCCGGCGGCCAGTCCGTAGCGGCTCGCGTTCGCCCTCTTGATCACCTCGTTCAGGTCACTGGTGAAGCAGAATAACAGCATTCCAATTGTTACTTCAGAGTTTTCACATTAAAGCTTGGTTACATGGAGACTGTTAGAGAGTTTCAGATGAAATAAACATCTCAACAGGAATGTTACTCACTTAAACTTGAAGATTGACTGAACAGGACCAAATATCTCCTCTTTAGCAATCTTCATGTCATCCTAAAAAAAACCAAATTATGAATGTGTTAAGCATATGTCGCATCAGTTAGGCTCGGAGCAGAGAATTCATCGTGGTTTACTATGATCAAGTACAATTAGTCTCACCTGCACATCTGAAAAAACTGTCGGCTGGATGTAGTATCCCTTTTCACCTAATCTGTCGCCACCGGTCACAAGGGTGGCGCCACTGTCAACACCTGACTTAATGTAGCGCAATATCTTGTTGAACTGCTCATCGTCAATCTAGAAACAAAGGGAAATTGCAAGGTTAAGATCGAGGCAAAAAGTGTGAATTCTCTTATCTCCTAATTTACTATCTACCTTATTCAAGAAGCACATGTGGAAAATGTGAGAAGCAACCTGATTAGGGAGCAACAACATGTACCTGAGGGCCCTGCTCAACACCTTTCCTGAATGGATCACCAACTACACGCCTAGCAGCACGAGCTTTGGACTTCTCAACAAACTCATCATAAACACGCTCATGCACAAATGTGCGAGACCCAGCGCAGCAGCATTGTCCCTAACAAATTCATCAGAGATGCATTTAGGAATAAGAAAGAAGAAATCACTGTATACATATAAAAATAAATTAATTTTCACACTTATTTTGATGAACATAAATCAATGGGTACCTGGTTAAAGAACAGTGCGAAATGCGCAAGCTCAACAGCATGGTCAACATCGGCATCATCCATGATGATAAATGGGGACTTGCCTCCTAGCTCCAGTGTCACTGGCTTAAGATTGCTCCGTGCAGACAACTCCATAATAATTTTACCAGTATCGGTTGATCCAGTGAAGGCAACCTTCATGGAGTATACTTTTTAAGAGAAATTTGGATTGCTTGTTCTAGTCAAAGTAGCATGCATACTGTATAGATTTTCTGGTCACTGTGGATGATAATAATTTCATAATTGTAGAAACGTAGGTTTACCTTGTCAACATCCATGTGGCTGGCAAGAGCAGCTCCAGCAGTAGGGCCATAACCAGATACAATGTTCAGGACACCGTCCGGGAGTCCAGCCTATGTAGTCATGTAAGCTATGATCAGTTAAATCCAGTAAAGCTTGCAGGAAATATACAGAACTTTTTTTGTTGGAAAAAGGGATATCCAAGCATACAAAAATAGACTCCGATACTAGTTAAATATGTGAGACTGTATATGCAAATGCAGGCTTATAAAGACAGAATGACAGTTGATAAAGCAACGCTGAACTAGTGGCTACAATGGCAAAAATAATAAATAAGCAACTCGATGAATTTAAATTTCAACCAATCCGAACCAGCTGAATCCATGTCGCATTTGGTCACTGTGCAGTACAGAAGCAACTTCTGTAAAATACCAACTAATCCTTGGCTCCTAATCTTAATCGTACATAATCCAACGACAACCTACTTTTATTCAGAAAGGTTATCAGACCAACTAAAGGCCCTTTTCCTTATGATAAATGCAATAACTAATAGTAGAATAATAGGAATAATTGGGCATAATTTCCTTATAACAAATAAATTTATGAAACGTCCATGATACGTACCTCATGAAACAGCTTAGCAACATATAGTGCAGATAGAGGAGTTTGTTCAGCAGTCTTCAGAACAACACTGTTCCCGCACGCCAAAGCAGGGCCAACTTTCCAGGCAAACATCAAAAGTGGGAAGTTCCACGGAATGATCTGCCCCGCGACACCAATCGGCTCATGCAGAACTTGAACATGGTGCGGTCCGTCAGCGGGTACGATTAGCCCGTGGATCTTGTCAACCCAACCTGCAAACATTTCAAACAAAAAGGAATGCTTATCAGTCATGTTATATTAATCAACTTCTTGGCTAGCACTACATGTTACTGTCAGGCAGTAAATTGCTCACCAGCATAGTAGCGCATAAGCCGGACAACCATCGGCACTTCGATGCAGGCAGCTTGCTCATACGGCTTCCCGTTGTCCCACGTCTCCAATGCGGCAATCTCATCGTTGTGCTTCTCTATCAGATCAGCACACCGCAAGAGGATCCGGGACCTCTCCTGCAGAGGAAAATTACCAACTATCCGTGAGCATGACTTCAGAATATCGCACAACAACGGTAACAAAAGTGACAAGCTGAAGTCTTTACGTATGCGGTCATCCTCGGCCATGGCCCTTCATCGAACGCCTTACGTGCCGCAGCAACCGCACGGTCAATGTCCTCGGCATCGCCTTCGGCCACACGAGCAATCACCTCCCCAGTACGAGGGTCCAGAGTGGGAAATGTCTTGCCTGATGAGATGCAGATGCACATTGTGAGTTGTGTGTTGAACTCATGAACAGACACATAAACCATGGGAGAAAAGCCTGTAAGAGTTCTAGTTCATGGGCCTATGGCGCTCAGCAAGAAGCTGAAGCCCACCGAACCGGCCCTATGGGTCTAGTCACATTGATTAGTAGCTGAGCTGGAGTGACCTACCAGATGCAGCATCAACGAATTTTCCGTTGATAAGGAGCTGCGTGTCGCCCACTTGAACAGGGGGAGAGATGGGCTCCTCTGCTGCTGCCGCAGTGCCGAACCTCTGAAGGACTCCGGGCAACAATCCACGTGTCCCATCTGCAAGGCAGAGTTAATGCACTTAAGTCTCACAGTACAGTATCATCTTGCTTAATCTGTGAACAAATGAGGTGATCTCCAGATAAGCAAAGTGTCCAGCTCCACTCATGTTCACAGCAGTGTCAAGATGAGCTATATGGTGTTATTGTTGGATCAGATCTGGTGTTTGAAATGATGCAAAAAAAACATTGCGAAACATGACACGGTGAACTGTGAAACAGGCGTCGATTATATTGGCGTTATTTCCCAGAATGTGAGGTTGTACCACACTATTTTGGGGGTGTAGTTTAGCTTCATAAAAGGGCAGTAGTTGGTGTTGGCAGACCACAGATGTACAATTTTTTGCATATAAGTCACCCATTATTTAAGAAAAAGATAAACGAAAATGCTCTACGTACGAAGTTTGCTGTCCGAATTCTGTCCGACGCTCTGATCCATCGAACCAGGCTGTTTCTCTTTTAATCATCAAAGGCCATCGTTCAGTGTCGTACGGTCGTCGGATAGAAAAGCGTCGGACGCATAGCATTGCTCAAAGATAAATTACAGGGTGCACTAGTACTCATCCAGGTACCAGGAAGCTACTGTTGAAAGATAAATTGTCAACATCACTAAATCTACCTACCATGCATGAATATAAGGTCGAATTGACAAAAACAGATACTGTTGAAAGCTGGTTCTACACTGCCACAAGATTGACTAGGATTTTTTTTTAATAATTGACAGAGAAAAATCAGGACCTCTCTGATTAATTCCACGGTGCTGATAACGAGTGGTGGGGAAAAAAAGACAGAATGTATCTTATCATGCCGGGGAAGATCTTATCTCCAGAGCACACCAAAGAAGAAAAGTCCAAGCAGCTTGAGTCACTGATGACGGCACGCTGTTGGGCGCCATCGCAGACGGTTCCCACGAACAGTGGAGGAAAAAGAAAATAATACTACTGTAGTAAACGTCCCGTGAAAGAGGATGAAGAAGAATGGTGCGAGCTAAAAATCAATCAATTAATTAATTAAACTAGTGCGCAATGATCAAGAACCTAGTGTGCCGACTATAGTAGTTACTACTAGTACTAATTAACGGGGATTCAGATAATCAGGTGAGGCCACCGAGATCTGGCCCAGCCATGCCAAAAACACAAGAGCCAAATCTTTTGTGGACGTGACGAAAGCTAAGAACGAAAGCATACAATTCCTAGTTCCGCTGCTGCTGCGGATACGGAGTTCCTCAGTTTGCAGAGTAGCGGCGAGCAATGAATGAATGACTGAATTCAGTTGAGTTGAGTCGAGTTGAATAGGCGCACCTGGCCTGCGGATCGCGGATGCAGAGGGGACAGCAGCGGGCCTGGCGAGCAGGCAGCGGGAGACGAGGGAGGAGGCGGCCCGCCTCGTCGCGGCAGCCATGGAATTTATTGCTCGCGCCGGCCGGCCGGATCAGCAATCAATTCAATTCCCCTTCTCTGCTGCTGCTGCTGGTGGTGTGCGTTAATGGAGGAGAGAGAGAGAGAGGGGGAGAGGATAATCTGCCTGCTCGGAGAGGGAAGCAGTGATACTGTTGGCTGGGCTTGGAGGAAAGTCAGGTTTAATAGGCGCGGACGTGGACTCTTTTTTTTGTTGTTGGAAGGGCCAAGAAAAATAATCCTTTCTTATTCATATTTAGTATTTATTTATTTAGAAGACTAAAAGAAACTGAAAATAATTCTGGTTGTAGTCTACAAATGTGTAAAATCACAAGGGGCGTAATTTCTTGTATTATGGGCTACACAAAAAATGATAAAATCTTTAATAAAATAGATGTTTGAAAAACACTATACTTAGGTTTGTACATTTATCCTTTCTGTGTCGCTCAGAATACAGAATATTTCTCATTGAAACTTTGCATCATCCATGATGTATAAGAATACATCATTTGGGAATATCCATGAATTTTTCACATTTTTTAAACACAAGAATATGATTTTTGAATTTTTAAAACACAAGGATCATCCCGAGGGCAAGAATCCACTCGCTCAAAGAGTACTTTTGCTCCTGAGCTCAAGTGCTCCTGCGTTATAAAACAATTCGGAAAATGGTGGTATTTCAAAATTCAAAAAAGCCCTTAGAAAGTTCATGGATGCATATACACATGTTATGTATATTTATATGTACAGTTTCGCTCAATAATAGTACATTGTATGTTTGACTAGGCTAAAATAACAAATCATGGATCTGAAAGTGGTGAAAAGGAACTTATTTTACTTAATAGATTTTTCTTTTTATGCAAGCCACATATGAAAAGATATTTCTCTGAAAATGTGGGCATATATAGTACACATCTATATGTACTTGTATGAATTTTTTTCAGAATTTTGTGACATAAGAAACTTAAAAAAAAAGGGGGGCAGTAGACCTTGGGATTAAGAATAGTTTTTCGCCACTCGATCCACATGCTAGATAGATACTCCTTCCATTCACAAATTGATGTATCCAAATTTACATGTATCATGTAAATTGGACAAATTTGTGAACGGAGGGAGAACTTTGATATTAGCCACGTGGACACCACGATGTACGAGTAGCAGAACAGGACGGCCATCGGATCCCCTTGAGAAATCATCCACAATTAAATAAAGGACATAAAATTGTCTTGCTGACCGCGTGATGGTACGTATGCTACCAAACAAATACTACTATTGCAGTCCCTGCCGTCGCCGTTGCAGTCACCGGAGCTGCGAAAGAACGACCATGCATGAACACTTCCTTGCTCATCAATCTGTTCCGGCCGGAAGAGCCTGGCGTCCAAATTTGTGTCTACTATATATATACGTCCAAATTTTCATAGAATTATATTCAAACATATTCCTGTGTACTGGATAAAAAAACAAATCTATCAAGTAAAAAAACATATTCCTATCTACTACTCCCTAAACCATGTCTATATACATACATATAAATTTGAACAAATTTATAACATCTTTTAATAGATCGGATGAGGAGGGACTGTGGCTGGCATGGTAGGTAGCCCACGCAACTCGTCGGGCTCTATCTCCCAGCTGCTAGCCGCCGGCGTTCATATGGTTGCGCAGCCTTTTCAATTTGTTAGTTGGATTGGCGGCCAAGATGCATGCGTTCGTTCTGATTACTACGCAGTTCCCACTTCCACTTACTGGTAGTAGTGTTCTGCACGCAGCAATGTCGTACGTATGACCCGACGACATGATCGATCGAGAGGCACTAGCTAGTCGGCAGGAAGAAACTACACTGACAAAATTAATGATCTCCATCTCATTCGCATGTACTGTGTAGCTCGTTCCCGTTCGCTCGAGATGCGCGGGGTGGCTTAATCTTGGTGTGACCCCCACATCTCGATCGTGATTTTATTCCGCCGATGAGGCCCTCCATGCTCGCGGATAAACAAGCAGGATGTGATCACCTAGCCACGTGATTCGATCCGGCTCCAGCTTCCATGCAAATTAGAAACACCAAGTTGGCCTCCAGGGATCATGTATACATGTTACGTTCGCCTTCATAATCTAACAAAAGCATGAGCCGCATGGCCAGTATTATAGTGCCTAAATTTGGCCTTCAACTCCAGATCCAGCTTATAAGTAGGTTCGTTGGAAGAAGGCACAACATGCAATTTGTCCCTAGGTTTGGGCCCCCATTGCTTAACTAAGCATGCATCCCCATTTCATATAAAACATGTTGTTTTATGGTGATCCAAATTCATATAACGATGTGAAGTGAGCGGCTAACTTCGGAGCGAAGCGGAGTCCCATCGCCGGGAGGCTTGGGTCCACCGGCCTATCCTGCGCTCGCGGGGGTGCGTGGGCGGCAGCCCCCGCGGTACGGTACGGATCGTGTCTGAGTCGGATCGCAACCGACTTAATGTTTCTGCCATCTATAAATACACATCTTGTAAGTCGTCTGTTGGGGTAAGCCACACATTGTAAACTCACGGCGTTTGTAACCTCACCCGATATAGTGAAGTATTGCTGGCTGGCGCCCGTGGGTTTTTCCTCTCCTTTGCTTGGAGGGGTTTCCACGTTAAAATCTCGTGTCTCCGTTGGTTTGATCATTCCGCTCTTCGTCGTTTCCTGCTATCTTTTATAACAAAACAAACGCTATCTTATAGAATGGTTATCAAGTACTCTTATCTATATTGAATTGCTAGCACGGTGCGCATAGCTAGCCGCTATATGTAACATTTCAAAATATATCAATTTTTAATATAAATGTAAGTCATCAAATTTAAAACAGGGAGAGTATAATGTATGTTTTGATGTGCCAAGAAGATGTGGATCTGCATGGGATATCAGAGAGAGGAATCGTACGAGCGAATGATAAACAAATCTCTCTGGCACTGCGCACCGGCCGGACATGAACATGAACATGCATGGGAAAAATTAAGTGCTCATGCTGCTCATGTACCTGCAAATCTGCCGGTGTTGTATAAACTATTATCATGCCGTTAGCGTGGCGACTTGAATGGATATGTTTGACTTTATTTTTTGGGAATTGCACAGCCCAGCTAGCTCACTTGCCGTCTGATTCGCGCCAAGATCCGTGCTGCCAGAGTCCTAGTTTCGGCCCATGTTGATTCCTGACGGGTGTTTCTGGGCCGTATTTTTTCTATCTGAGGCGGGTGTTGTTTGAGCCGTTTTTCCATGGAGAGTTTCAGGGTTGTGTTTTTTTCTGGGGAGGCCCGGTTTGCCTCTTATGTTTTATGGGCCATGAGTTGTTTTTGCACGCCATTTTTTCTCATATTTATTTTTTCTGCGCAGCTGGTTTTTGTTGTTTGTGCCGCCTTTTGGAGGTCCGGTGGGTGAGTTAGGTTTTCTAGTTTTTTTTCATTTAGATCCAGAATTACTTGTATTTTTCTGTTTTTTATTTTTTGTGATGTTGGGTTAGTGAGGTATGTTTTGTGTGTTTTTTTCTATCAGGCGTCTATGGAGAGGTTTTTAAAGTTTTTTTGTCTTTTTTTTTTTGTTGTTTTAGCATTTTTTATGTTCTTATATATTTTTAGAGGCGATTTTACTCTAATAGCATTGTTTTTAATTTTTAGTTTTTTGGGTTCTTACTTATATATTCTAAGTTAAGTTTTTATTCTTTTTAAATTTAATGAGCTCCAACACGAGGTCTCGTACACGATCCGTAGTATCATGATCAAGTCATGGATACAATGTGATTATTTTGCCACAATGCCATCTCGTGTCTGCGCAGACCATGCTAGGTGTCATGGGTGTCATGGCAGGTGTTATTTTTGGGTTTCTCATAATGTATTGTCGCATTTTTATGTTGTTTCACATTTTTATGGATTATTTTCTAATATTTTTTTCGGCCGCAAATCAACACGCAAATCATGTCCCTCCTCCTTTTTTTTAGATGTATACCTCGCAACTTGACACACCCTCAAATCACCTCTCTTTTTTTTTCTTATATTTTTTCAAATCGTCACGCAAATCACCTCCCACCCTTGGAGCTAGTTTTTAACTCAAGACGAACACCTCCATCGGATTCAGTTAGTTGCAATTGTGATTTTTATTTTTTATTTTTGTTGCAACTCGGCATGCAACAGACTTTTTTTCAGTTTGATCCCCACGGACTGTAGGTGGAGTCAGTTACACTTACAGTTGTAATTGGGAGATCAGAGGGGAGTCAATGTTGTAACTCGACACGAAATTGACATTTTGAATTTCAAAAATAAACTTTCTCTTTTTTCTATTCAGTTGCAACTAGGGCAACCGCTACTCTACTTGTAAAATAGGGGGTGGGTGGTAGTTACAATTAAGGCTGCAACTGAGATTTTAAATTTTATTTCAGTTGCCTATATACTATGATGTGGCTATTTCCAGCGCATAGGTCTAGCACCGCCGCCCATGCATGTTAGAACGTAAATATATACGTATATCCTCTACCAGTTACCTGTTCCGGTTAGTTTTGAGTATCACAGACATTTCACCACCATCGATGCAGGACTCAGATTGGTGAGTAGAAAGGCTCATACATACTTCGATTGTGCATCCAAGTTTGTTTTCTGGAATTATTAATTTGACATTTTAAAATAAAAATTTATAGGTAGTGTGATCGTATATTGTCTTCTTCCCGACGCACGTACATACGTATCCATTGGCTCCTTGCTTACCTTTGCCTCCCTCTCTGTGCCTCGACTTGCCAGCATCGCAAGTATCGATCACAAGCTGCTCTGTAAAGAAGTAAATTAACTAAGAAAGGGGCTCTCTTATTTCTTCATAGAGCTGTCGGATTACTCTCATTAGATTAAGCAGATCTTCTGCCGTCTCCTTTTCCTCCTTGACTTTGATGAAAAGGACATACTACTACCTGTGAAACACTAGACTTCATAGGTCGGGGGAGAGTTTAACGCCGCCGGGACTTTGGCCTATATTTTACAAGGACGACTTGCAGAAACAAGTGAAATTTCCCATCTGAAAGGACGAGATGGCAAGAAAATTAAAGAAGCCGAAAACGAAATGGCAGGAGGAGAAATTGGGTTGGGAAAAAGCAAACACCGAACTTAATTTGCTAGCTAGTGGTGGCCACGGCTAGAGATCTCAACCAGTTCTTCTCTTCTTGCTTCCCTCCAAATAATTGGAGCACATATCACTTTCCTTTTCGCTCGGGGAATCACATATTTGGATTTTATAATGGGACTTTGGACTTGTTTTCTTCCAAACGCGTGTGTTTTATTTACAGTTGAGTACATATCCCTTTCCTTTTCGATCAGGGAATGATACGACGTGATCGATAATACTCATATGTCCTGCTGCATGCCAGGCAACAACGACGTAGACCGCAAGGTGGCACCAACTTCGGCTGAAGCAGACTATAAAAGAAGCATACTGTGTTTAATTTGGCTTATGGGTCTATCTAAATGCACCCATTATGAAAAAAAAATCAAATACATTTTAAAATGTCAAGAAAATAAAACAATAATGGTGGAGATACATCTAGACATTCCACATTTATATGAAAAGGTTACATCAAAAAACATTTTTTGTAGGCTGTTTAAAAAAGAAAAAAAATTATCTTGCACAAAGTCTTTTTACAGTACTTGGATTTGTCCTTTTTGCACGGCCTATAAAACCAGTCATTTTGCATGATACTTTGTGTATGGACATAAAAATGTTCGCCCGAAATTTTTGTTCGGAACTTTTTGGACATTTTAAGATACAATTTTTAGGTAGTGTGATCGCATGCTCCTACGACCTAGAGCTGATTTCTAATATATCTTCCTAGTTCTACATAGAGCTATGTTTGTTATTGAGCTAAGAACATCTCTAGCAGATCTTGTAAATCTTCGTAATTCATAAGTGTCATTGCACGATGACTATGGCTCCCTTACCTTCGGCCGGCTCTCACCCACAAATCGAGGACCACCCTGACCTTTGATTGGTGACGCCGACGTCATGGAAGACGAAGTGCAAATTAGGTCCAAATAAGTGTGTCTTGTGCAAGTAGCTAGAAGCAACATAGAAGCCAAAGCAGACGACATGCAAGAAATTGAGGACACCTTTCCACTGACTAGTCAGTTTCACAAGAATTTGGGTAGAGTTAGCGGAGGTCCAACATGGAGAGGATACGGTCGGAACTTAAACTTCCTTCTCCCCAACCATCTACTCCCCATGTTCCAAATTAGATGACTCACATGTGGCCACATGTGAGTCATATAATTTAGAATACATGGAGTAGTTGTTTACGGTAGACTGTAAAGTTGCCCCCCCCCCCCCACACACCCAGAAATGGAGTTGCCTTAAGTGAAAACTGAAAATCAATCCAATTTACGGGGTCTGATACGTGTATATCTTTTCCGCTCAAAAGCATAATATATAAGGCGGTTATTGTGCGACCTGGTAGAGATGCTCTAATTAAGCATATCCCTGTTTATTTCGTCTTAGACTTTGATGAAAAGGACAAAGCACCTGTATGTAAACCGCTAGAAATTCGCCACGAGCTGCACGTCACATCCGATAGGAGAAATCTTGGAAACGTGTTACCGTACAAGCTTAATTTTCGCACGCCGTACGTACGCCTACGAGGGATCTCAGCAGCAGGGCGAGAGTATTGATAGCCACAGCCGGAGATGTCCCGCCCATGGTGATGGCGGCAAGAACCTAAAACGAGCAACAACGTAAGTATCAACTTGCCTCGATGCCCACCCACAATCCGGCCAATCATCAGCTTGTTCCCTCACCTCCGCACACACAAATACATGTCCTTGTAAATTGTATTCGCACGAGAACATTTGCAGCGAAAAGAATGTGAATTTTTAAGGGTTTTTTTTTGTGTGGAAACAATGGCGATCCTTTTTCTTCCAAATTCGATTGATTGGCCTGTTTCTTCGAGATCGCACCACGCATTTGGACTTTTCTTTTGGGTTTGTTTAATGGTGGTTTTGGACTTTGTTTCTCCCCAGACACAGCCAGTGCCGAGCAAGGACAAGGAGTTGGTACCGGCTCGCTCTGGTTGTTCCTTGTTCCAGGACAGAAGAAGCTACAAGAAGAAGAGCGTGCGTGGCGTCTGTTGCTTGCTGCTTCCGCTGCGTCTCCAAATCCATTGCTCTTCTTCTACTTCTTGCCAAAACTCAACTTGTCCACAAGAATCTTCTCTCTTCTCCGTCCCAAATTTGTGCTTGCACTGCACCTGGCACTGGCAGCGAAGGTGGCGACTTGCACGCTTGGCAGTTGCCGGCGGTTCGGCAACGCGACGCGCGCGTGAGCCAAGCCAACCGGAATGGACGCGGAGAGCGCTGGCGGCGCGGCGAGGACGCCGGCGCGCAGGAAGGTGAGTCAGACTCCGTGGCGCTGCTTTACTGGAATACGCCCGCCTTGCGCAAGATTTTCGATCTCCGGTCGGTCACCCGCCGCGGTGTGTGACTGACGGCGGTTTCTTGCTTTCTTTGGCGGCGGTTCACGGTTGCTTATGCTTTCCTGCGGCCTGCAGCGGCCGTGGAGCGCGGAGCTGCTGCTGGCTTACCAGAGCCTCGGGGTGGTGTACGGCGACGTGGCGACGGCGCCGCTCTACGTGTTCAAGAGCGCCTTCGCCGGCGGGGACATCGAGCACTCGGCGGGGAACGAGGAGATCTACGGGGCGCTCTCCCTCGTGTTCTGGACGTTGACCCTCATCCCGCTCCTCAAGTACGTCCTCCTCGTCCTCCGCGCCGACCACCACGGCGAGGGCGGCACCTTCGCGCTCTACTCCCTCATCTGCCGCCAAGTCCGCGCCGGGCTCCACCCCGCCGGTGGCGCCCCCGACGAGCTCGCGGGACGGCCGAGGGAGGGGCTCTCGAGGCTGCGTGCCGCGCTGGAGCGGCACAGGGTCCTGCAGAGGCTGCTGCTGCTGCTCGCCCTGCTCGGCACCTGCATGGTCATCGGCGACGGCGTGCTCACCCCCGCCGTCTCTGGTCAGCTCCTGATTCCACACAAATTTTGTTGTGCTGTTGCTACTGCATTTCGCTGTTATGGTTGACACACATGCCCTGTTCTTGCTCTGTTTCACAGTAATCTCGGCGGTGTCCGGGCTTGAGCTCTCGCTGGACAATGAGCAGCACGAATGTAGGTCAATTGCTTACTCTGCTTGCGCTTACGATTTCTTGATACCGATGTCTAGTTGTTATACGTATATTCCGGTCAAATACATTTCAGTAATTGAATTACTTATTGATTGATTTTTTCGATAAAGACTTGTTGATTGATTGATACAGTGATGCTCATTCTCTTCCTCTGAATATTCAGTTGAGCATTTCTGAATCCGTCATGACATGTTGGTTTTCAGACATATTGCTACCGGTGACATGTGCGATTCTAGTGGGATTGTTCACGTTGCAACACTACGGTACGCACCGGGTCGGCTTCCTTTTCGCGCCTATCGTGTGCGTCTGGCTTCTCTGCATCAGCATCATAGGGGTCTACAACATCATCTACTGGAATCCCCATGTGTACCGAGCTCTTTCGCCATACTACACGTATAAATTTCTCCAGAAGACTCAAACAGGTGGCTGGATGTCACTGGGCGGGATCCTTCTATGCGTAACCGGTAAGGGCAGAAAGCAGGTTGTTTTTTTGCCATTTGACTCCGCCACTTTGAAAGTTTGAATAAACGATGATAGTAAGTTGACCACAACCGAAACTATTCAAACTCTCAGGCTCTGAAGCTATGTATGCAGACCTTGGACATTTTTCACAGTCGTCAATTAAGGTAAGGCATGAGTGTGTTAGCTCGAGGTTTCAATACGTAGTCCTTTGCCACTAGGCCTGAATTATCATCCCTTTGTCTTTGAATTAGTGACTGTCAATTTCTTTACTGGTAAGAGGGTGCATACTTTTAATTTCTTTACTAGTATAACAGGTTGCGTATGCAGTAAATTTCCGCAATGTTTACAAATAGTACGTCTGTATACATCGTGTGATCAAAGTTTGCATTTGAAACAGTCTCTCTAATATATGAAAAACCAAGACTTGTGTTAGGACTTGGATTTTAAAGCAGTGAAAATGAGTTATTTGGGGCGCAAAATAATTTGAGGGTGCGCATTGGAATATTCATATGTACTGCGACCTGCGAATTTGTATTCTCCTTTTGTTCCCCAGAAAAAACCCATGTTAGATTGATTCTCCTCGTCTTATACATAATTCATACTACTAGTCCTTTGGAATTGACATGTACTACCACCATCTTTGATCTGTCAGATCTTCACATTGAGTTTTTATTTAAATCAAAACTCCCTTACCGCTATGCTTAACTTCCAACAGATAGCTTTCACATCTGTAGTTTACCCAGCTCTGATACTGGCATATATGGGTCAAGCTGCTTACATTTCAAGACATCACAATTTTGAGAATATTAATCATATTGGATTCTACGTGTCAGTTCCAGGTACTTTTTATATTTTCATTTTCACCCTCACGGGTAGCCACTTGGTCAGTATCACTGTATAACAAGTTACCCGTTTTAGTATTTACTTATGCAATAATCTCTTTCTAGAAAAAATCAGATGGCCTGTTCTGGTGATTGCAATACTCGCCGCCGTTGTAGGGAGCCAAGCAGTTATCACGGGCACATTCTCAATTATCAAACAATGCTCTTCCTTAAATTGCTTCCCTAGGGTGAAGATTGTGCATACATCATCTACAGTACACGGCCAGATATACATACCAGAGATCAATTGGATCCTGATGATACTATGTCTGTCTGTTACTATAGGCTTCAGAGATACAAAACACTTGACAAACGCACAAGGTAACAGGAACAGTTACAAAACATTATATTTTTTTTTCAAAAGAACAAATGCATATTTTTCTCTAACCATGATGCAAACCCTTTTCAGTTTATTTTGCATTTTGTATATAAAATTTATTGTCAACTTTTCGTGCAGCTAATAGGGATTTTGCTTGGTTCAGGTCTGGCGATCATAACTGTTATGCTCGTCACAACTTGCTTGATGTCACTGGTTATAGTTCTTTGCTGGAACAAGAATATAGTGTTTTCTCTCGGGTTCCTTCTGTTCTTTGGTGCAATTGAAGTTCTTTACTTCTCAGCATCGCTTGTGAAATTTCGAGAAGGGGCATGGGTACCTATCACCCTTTCCTTCATTTTTATGATGGTGATGTGCGTATGGCATTATGGTACCATAAAGAAGTACGAGTTTGATGTGCAAAACAAGGTCTCTATAAGTTGGCTCTTGAATCTTGGCCCTTCCTTGGGGATTGTTCGGGTGCGGGGCATTGGTCTGATACATACAGAGCTTATGTCTGGTATTCCAGCCATTTTTTCTCACTTCGTCACCAATCTACCTGCATTTCATCAGGTATCTTCTTATGCTGTAGCATTTCTCTTTTCTCGAGCCGGTCTATATTATTTATGTTTTTTTCTCGAGCCACTCTGCTACATAATTTGTCTTACCTGATTAGTACATGCATCTTGCTAAGTAGAAAAAAAATGTTTTGACATATTTTTCACCAGGTTTTGGTCTTTCTATGCATTAAATCGGTTCCGGTACCACATATCCGACCCGAGGAACGATTTTGGGTTGGTCGCATTGGCCCGAAACAGTATCGTCTATACAGGGTGGTCGTCCGGTATGGATACCGCGATGTACCGAAGGATGACACTGAGTTTGAGAAGGACCTAGTAGGCAGCATTGCAGAGTTCATCCGCTGTGGAGGCTCTGACGATCAAAATGGCTGCCTGGGCGGTGCTGCAAACCATTCCTATGAGAGGCTGTCTTCCATCAGCAAAGGTCTACCATTTCAGGAGGAGGGGAGTGAGATTAACGGATCAGATTCACAAATACTATCCACAGATAAAGAAATATACCAGCATGCAGTAGCACCCAAGGCAAAGAGGGTAAAGTTCATGCTTCCGAAGGGTGCACTGATCGACAGCGAGGCCCGCAGTGAGCTGCAGGAGCTGACAGATGCTAGGGAGGCAGGCATGTCATTCATCATGGGGCGAGCGCACATGAAGGCGAAGAGCGGGTCTGGTTTGGTGAAGCGGATCGCGATAGACTTCGTCTACGAGTTCCTGAGGAGGAATAGCCGAGGTTCGGTCACCGCAGCTAACATACCTCATGCCTCGAGTTTAGAAGTAGGGATGGTGTGCCAGGTCTGATACCAAATGACCGCCACGCTCCGTTGTTCATATCATATGTCCATGTGTATATGTATATCGTGACAAAAGAGGTATAGTATAGAGGTTGACGAAGCAGGGCACCATGGGGTGAAAGTTGTTGATGAGAATTGTCTTGTGTCGAGCTGATCTTTGCTTAGCCATTTTGATCTGTTGCTGCCATTATCGTCGCCATCGTCATTGTATATGGGTCGTAGAGCTGTAGGAGGAACAAGGAAGACAACATTTTTGTTCATGAGTTTTTCTCTAGGTTGTTTTAGAACATTAATAATTTTTCTCTGAAACTGTTTATTGTACAAACAGAGAGAAGGCTAAAAAATGATACTTGACACACACAAATATTTGGCAGGGCTGGTAGTAAGGCTTGATAATTTAGCTAGGCTGCAGCTAATCTGTTGGTAAATTCTAAATTTTGTTTTTGGTGAGTAGGAAGAGTTTTCCTGATTGATCACGAATTAAAATTTAATCTTTAGTAATCATTTGCTCTACGCATCCTGGAAACAGAGTGATTTTACGGGCAAGACAACGCCCTATCCTTTCACAAAATTCCCCATGAATATTTTTAAATTTTAACTAAATTTGTGTTTTCAAGAGAGTTGACACGGTTGTGACTTGTGAGGCCAGGGCTTGACGGTGGCGCGGCAACTTCTCTTGCATAATTTTCTAGAGCAATTTACTCGAAACCATGGCATTGTAGGTACGTTTTGCCTAGCCTGTAGAAGTTTCTTTCAAGGATACACCTGGAAGGTGCATCAAATTTCATAGAAGAAGATGCGAAGATAGCCGGTACAGCGTCAAATGCATGGCAACCACGACACAAACATACACCACGCAAGACGGCATACAACACACACACTCTACAACAAACTGACGAAGATAACTCGCGTCTTGTTCAAGCTCGTACCAAAGGTGAGGAGATGGGGCGATAAGCAGCCGGACCATGTCACAATCAAAGCGAGACACCACCACCGCATGACCCTGACTGGAAGGCTGCGCGGATCAATATACCACTCCTCATACACCTAGAGGGGCACATCGGCGAGAAGTTGGCAGGCTCCAACGGACTTGAGGAAGACGTCCACGAAGAAGTGCCTACCATGATGTACATTTCTCCCTTGAGGCTCAAGTCTTGAGCAGCGACCAACACCGGCATCACCACACCCCCACCACATCACCAATCACACCAGGGGTAGCCATGGCGACGTCTTCAAGAAGATCACAACGCTATGGCGCTACCACCTGGTCGGTGAACCGAACCTAGGGTTTCCCCTGGCATGGAGAGAGGACATCCTACAGCAAGGCAAAGCTTTTGCAATGTTCAATGCCGAGATCTCCCACTGACGTATTTGTGTTTAGAATTTCCTTTGTTGCATGAGGGTTTAGACATATGTTTCCCTCTTAATAAAACATGTTCCTTTTGTACTATGTGTTTTCCCCCTCCAAATGAAAAAAAGACAGATCTCCTGTCAATTGCTCTCAATAAATATATTGCAGTACATACATAAATTTGATAAATTATTAGTAGAGAGCTGTTTCGTCAAGGGAGGGGGTGGTCAGAACAGTAAATGAAAAACCGTGTGTTCTTCATGAAAGAATTGACTTCCATGAAATCATCCATCGCATGGTTGTTGCACCACATGGTATCAAACTTTAATGTAACAATGTCCCTATTTAACCGTGAGAAAACAAGTGAAATATGATCATAATTTGTAGGGAGGCCACTCGTTGTGGCGGAGCGCAAAGAGTATAGCTCAGTGGTTGCTAGATTCATATTAGCTTACCACATATGCTGCGTTCACAAGTTTTGCATTAGTTGAAATTACTTTTGCTACAACATCGAGACCCACAAATTAAAGAGCTTAGGACTTGGAAGCATCAGGGAGATTGGGTTTACATTCTTGAGGTAGCGACCGTAATCTGTAACTCTTTTTCTTCCTAGTAATTCATAAGCAGAGCTCTTGCTAATTTCCGTCAGAAAAGGGATGGGATAAATGTTAGGAACCGCAGTGCTGGTGCGTCCGATGATTCCGAATAGTGAGCCCAATGAAGTGCGGCTAACTATTGAATTCACTTGAACACAAGGTGAGAGACCTTCAATTGGTTATGAGCACGGCTCTACTCCTTGGAACACAAGGAGTACTGTCTAATTCTTTTCATTAACTCTTTGGAACACCAAAGTGTGGTCAAGATCCCATCAAAACCATCCCCAAAGCGTTTGAAGCTTAAATACACAAAGTATGGTCTTGTGTGCCTTTCCCTGGTGAGCTGGTGCGGTGGTGAAGACATGAGTAAAGCAATTAAGTGTGTAGCGCAAACCTCTTTGTCGATCCCAGAAAAGAAAAGAAGCTGTCACATGCATGTCTACACTATTCACTATATCACTAGTGTGTCCTAGATATCAAAAAAGAAAAGGGAAAAAGTTGAAAGGAAGAAATTAAAGGGGTTGTGTGGTGCTAGTGCATGGAGAAACATGGTGGGCGAATGCTGGCCGGATTGTATCGCAGCCTAACGTGATACGGTTTTGCCGTCGTGTCAAGCGACTGGCACTCAGACCCGTGCTCTCTTGATCTAGTGATGTTACGATTGTACATCACTGGCCCGATGTGCACGGCTGCATGATACGATCGTGCATCATATATAGGATTCCGCTATATATAGGACTCCCAACGGCCGGCTAAATGTATATTACTTGCTCTGTTTTTAAATATAAGATGTTTTAATTGTTACGCAATTTGATTTTGTTATATGTGGACCTAGTAAGTTTCTCCGTGTTGATTTAATTAAAATTAAGTTGCGGGCTCCACAGTAGATGGTGTCTTTTCATCAATTGCTTTAAGTTTCATCCTTACGATCATACTCCACCGGAACCCAAAGATTTTGATTCCCCTCTCTTTTTAAATGTATGATGTTTTAGGTGTTAGACATTTTGTCTAGATGCATATTAAAATAAATGACATATAAACGAAAACATTCTACATACATTTATATTCATATGGACAAAACCCAAAACATCTTATTTTTTATAAAGGAGGAAGTATGTATCTAATATAGCGAGCACTCAGATAATTAGGGCTGTTTCTCGAGCGTTCCTTCGTAACACTTGGCAAAGTGTACACATACACTGAGTGTGCTCGTCGTTAGGTCTGATACTTGGCAAGATGATGAACTCGTGCCCTATGTCCGCACCTCTCGAAAGTGGTTGTTACCGAGGGCCATGTCAAGGACAGTCATTACACATCATGTCGTTAGTGTTTGACGAGTGTCTTCTGACATGACACTTTGTAAACAATTTTATTATCTATTAATGATTGATCTATTTCCTATCTTTTCAGAAAATAGTTCATTATTATTTTTGACTTGGTATCCATTATTTCGCATCATGTTCCTACGTATGCATATATTTTTATTTCTGTTGTACTCCCTCCGTTTTGTAATATAAGATGTTTTAGGTGTTCTACTAATGTCTAGATACACACTAAAATGAGTAAATATACATGTTAAAACGTGTCTAGATACATTTGTATACACTTGAATATGGACAAATACTAAAACATCTTATATTTAAAAACGGAGGGAGTAGTTCTTACTCCTAAATGATTTTCATTTGTCTAAAAGTGCATATAGCTAGACTTGTAATATGGCTCTAGATATATCCAATTTTATACAAATAGAAGTCATCTAATTTAAAATGAAGAGAGTACCTATAATACACAAGAGGAAGTCGTATTGTCGGTCTTTAACTACTAAACTTTGTCTTTGCTACATGTGACATTAGCACTTCTAAACTAACTCACAGTGTGCATTCTTCTCTCCAAGTTGTTGGCCGTTTGCTGCCAAGCCACCACTGACACAAACTCCCATCCTGAAAATAATGCCACCACCTTACGGACAGAGATCAGGTGTGGCATGTCACCACGTACCAAGCACCCTCATATCTACCGTCCAATATTCATCTAATGGCTGAAAACGATCCAAAATTTTATTTCGATAATAAAATATTTTAGAAAAAATTGAAAAAATTACAGTAATTATAATCTGACCCGCACTATAATCTGAGAAAGTTTCAGCTCATTTGGATAATTGATTTATCGTGAAATTCAAGGTTCAAAAAAGCGCTAAGCGCTAAGCGAGCGGTGAGGCACTGCTCAGAGGAAGTACTGCTTAAGCGAGCTTAAGCGCCGCTTAAGCGTTTAGGGTAAAAGCATCCAAACCATGATTTTTGAGTCGCCTAAGCAAGAAATCCTTGATTTTCAAGCATAATTCCAAGTAATTGAGCCCAATTAAGAACAACACAAGCAGCACAAGGTGTTGACTGTTTTGACACTTTCAGTTTCGTCAGATTAGTTAGTCCGTTAGCTATTTTCCAGGGAGTTTCAGTTTCGTCAGGTAAGTAGTTAGTTTGTTAGCTATTTACCAGGGAGTTGAGGATGCGATCTGTTGGCCCTTGACTCGGTTAGATCGCTGCTTGACTCACCGACTAGGCCTGATCTTGTTGCCAACCGCCAAGGAGAAGGAGAGGGAGAACGTGAGAGAGTGGAATCAGGATATTGCGGTTAGATCGCTGCTTGACTCTAACTGACAGCACCACGGGCACCACCTAGCAGGAGTGGAGAGGAAACAGACCATGGGGGGAGATAGGGGGCGGAATCAGCTGCTACGCCCCCGCAGTCCTAGCGACCTGGAGGAAGAGGCGGAGGGCGGAGGCGGAGCTCCTTCATCGACGGCGGACGACCAGCATCAGACGCGCGAGGAGCTGCAGCCCCTCTCTCTCTCGGGATGAGGGGAATTGGTCGATTGGGTGCCAGGGAACCCTAACTGCATCTAGCTCTCCCCGTTTTCCCTCCCATACGGGCCAATTTTTCAGCTTCCCGCCGGCTCACGCGCTTAATTGTGCGCTCAGGAAGAAGCGGCGCAGAAAGCTGTCGCTGCGCTCAATTTCCTGCGTAAGCGACGATTAAGCGGCGCTTTTTTGAACATTGGTGAAATTACATTTCAAAGTTTGATCTTAAAAATCATTCATGTTCTCGATGAATTATCCTATAGACGTGTAAAATTAAAATGTAAACTACTTTGTATTTTTATTTTGAGTTACATAAAAATGATAAATTTAAGATTTGATTCAAATAAAATTAGTAATAACTTTTTGTAGAATATGATATAAAGATTTTCGCTTTGATATTTTGCACGCTTCTATTATGGAACATTGAGAACATGCCTACTCCCTCCGTCCTTAGAGCATCACTAGCAGTGCACTCAAACTGGTAACGCTCAACACCAGTTTGAGCGCCGGGAAAACGCGAGTTTGAAAATTCAAAACGGCCGGGCGCAGATCAATGCCCTCAAACTAACCCTCAAAACAGAACTGCGTTCTGGCCTTCAAACCCTGAAAACATGATTTCAGACAACAAACCAAAAATGACAGCAACATACATGGTTTGCAAATGGATATTTAGCAAAACACAATCATGGAACACACATATCATGAAACAAACTTGCAAATGACCATAAATGATGCATGGTTCATAGTTTTACATCACATAATCAACATTTGTCCTCCCAAAAGATCATCATCACCACCACATCTTCCTCCTCCTCATCCTCTTCCTCATCAACTTCGAAGTCGAATGAATCGAGGGGAGGAGCCTCAATGTTCACCTCGGCATCGTTGACAAGTCCCATGTAAGAAGTTGGGGCCGACATTTCGTCGACCACCTCTTGAGCGCTTGGGGCCGGGGCGGGAGGGGGCTTCTTGCGGATGACCGCCTTCTTCGGGACGGCGTTCCTCGTCTCTCGGGCATGCTTTGGACCCAAGGAGGGAACCTTCTTCCTCTTCGAAACGGGGGCGGGGGCGACGGAGGCGGGGATGACGGCGGGGCGACGGCGGCTGCGACGGCGCCCGTGGCGGCTGCGGGAGGCACGGCCGCGGCGGCGTGGCCCGTGACCACGTGTTCCCGTCTCCTCTTCGAGCCCACGTGCGTGGAGGCCACCACGGCGACGGTCAGGGCCGGGACAGGAGCCGACTGCGCAGGGGCGGGAGGCGGCTGCGCGGGGGCGGGGGAGGCACGGCCGGGCGCGGGGATCGGCGGCGGGGCGGGGGCGCTCGGGGCGGGGCCCGGCGGTGCCTCCATGGCCGGCAGCGACACTGGGAAGGAGAAGGGTTCAGGCGGTTGAGGATTTTCCCTCCCGCGCCGCGTGGTTGACCAAAATGAAGGGCCCTGCGAATTGGGCTCTCAACCTGCGTTTGTGAAGGTCGGGATGAAAAATGAGGGTTGGGCCTTTAATTTGTTTTGAGGTTTCACGGGTTTGAGGGCTCTGTTCCGCGCCTCGTTTCGGCTTCAACCCTAAAAAAAGCAGTTAATTTGAGAGTTTGACCAGTTTGAGGGTACTGCTAGTGATGCTCTTAGTCTGTAGCGCACAATTTACAAATCTCTTAGCCTAAGGTAGTAGTTGATTGGAGCTAAAAAGCTGCATGCATTGGTGGTAGAGTCAGCCATTACTAGTTGAGAAGCAATTTATAAAGTAGAGTGAAAAAAAGAAAGCCGAGTAAGTTGAGGCCCATTGATTAAGTTCGCACCGGGCGTTTGAGATCTTAGACCATCTCCAGCAGAGCATCCAAATTTGGTCCTCTATATCTCCATATAGAGGATCATCTATAAAGATTCCTTTTTGGATGTCCTTAGTTTTCCAACAGCTCATCTATATTTAGGACATCTATATTATCTCTTCTATATTTTAATACTATATCCTATAACTACCATTCAACAGCTTTTTTCCAACAACTCTATTTTTTGAATAGATATATATTTTTTCAATAGCTAGATAATTCATCTAGTAGCTAACAAATCTCGTAGGTCGCAGCACGGCCGCTCCCTCACAACACTCTCTCCCAGCACGGCCGCCTGCTCCCATGCCCCGCCCCCATCTCCTAGCACGGGCCTGCTCCCATGTCCCGCCCCCATCTCCCTCATGCCCCGACCCATCTCCCAGCACGGCCCCAAACTCGCCTGCATCCATGGAGGCAGCGGCAGGAGGCGGCTTACATCTATGCCCCGCCGCCATCTCTCCTCCAGCGCCCATCTCCACTGCCGTCCCCATCTTTCTCGCAGCGCCGCCGCCGTCCCCACTCCTACCTCGCGCTCTAAATCAGGAAAACGGGAGAAGAGCATACCTCAACAGCGAGTCGGGGGAGTGGCGACGACGACCTCCTCGCCTGGAACCTCCAGATGCGTGCGCGACGGGAGCGAGAGAGGGAGCAGTTGGTGTGGCGGACCACGGCTCGGTCACCAGATGTGGATGAGGCACCCGGGATGGAGGGGGACATCTATCGATAGATGTCCATATAGATGGGCTGGTGGAGAGAGTTTTTGGGCCGTGATCATCTATATGTGGTATAGATGTCCATATAGAGGAGCTCCTGGAGATGCTCTTAGAGAAGGCCTCTTTCTCAAACGACAAGTAAATTTAGGGTGTATTAGGTTTTATTTACATTTCGTTCATTATATCTATAATATTAAACCCAATTTGAAGGAAATGTGTTAATCTCGTCCATATCTCTGTAAAAAAACCAAACGGAAAATGGTCCAGAGCTAACGGGGGGCAAGACGGCCGGCGAGCAGCAAGAACTGTAGCAACAACAGCGGCCGCCACCACCACCACCCCCGTCGTCTCTCTCCTCCAGTCCTCTCGTCTTTTTCTTGGCGGCGAGCGAGCGCTCCACTCCACGGGCTCCAAAAGAGGCTCGCCTTCGTTGGTGTTATCTGAACCTTCTTTCCCTTGTCCTCAAATGGCGGCATCCTCCCCACACCCTCCCTAGTCCCTAGGACCAGCAGCAGCAAAGCCAACCCCCCTGTCTCTCCCTGCTCCGCGGCACGAGAGGAGCACGTGATGGATGCCCGCAGGGCGTCGGCGGCGCTCCTTCTGGCCGCCGTCCTCCTGCTCGCCGCCTCCGGCCCCGCCGCCGCCTCCTCCTACCACCCCGCAAGTGAGTCCAGTCAGCCACCTCGGTTCTTGCTTTGTTTTTTTTCGAGTTCGGTCTGGTGTTGCTTTCTTGGGGCTGATATGATTGATTGGTACCGACTCTGCTGGGCAGAGGTTGTCGGCGGGCTCCTGACCAGCACGGCGACGGCGCTCGTGAAGTGGCTCTGGTCCCTCAAATCGACCGCCAGGACGGGTAATCCTTGAGCCGCCGCCAATGGCGTTTCTTTTCACCCTCCGCTTTCGTTCCTGAATGGATTTTTATCTTTCGGTGGGGATTTTCTGTGTCGGCAGCGACGGGGACGGCGGCGGGCGCGGCGGGGAGGTCCATGGTGAGGTACGAGGGCGGGTACGCGGTGGAGACAGTCTTCGACGGCAGCAAGCTGGGAGTCGAGCCGTACGCCGTCGAGGTCACCCCCGCCGGCGACCTGCTCCTCCTCGACTCCATGAACAGCAACGTCTACAGGGTCCCGCTGCCGCTCTCTCGATGTGAGCATGCTTCCCACTGCTTCTTCATGTTTGGTACTACTACCTAGTCATCATGGGATTCTGCTAAATATGGCTTCTTTATCCCTGCTAAATATGGTTGTTAAGTACAGAGTGATGTTGATGGTTGCATGCTAGATTTTTGGCCACACATCTTTCTTGATTACGAGATCTTGAATACTAGTAGTACTTTATTATTTTTATGGTTTTGCAGTTAACATTGTCACTTTCACTTACCTTGTATAGGTGGATTTTCGCTGGAGAATTTTGTAGCAGAATAGTACTAATTGTTTGCCAGATTTCTTAGCAAAATCTCACTACACTGGTGTCAAGATCTCTGTCACTGGAAGTTTTGTGTAACCGAATGTCATCAATCCATGCAGATAGCAGACCAAAGATCGTCGCTGGTTCGCCTGAAGGATTATCTGGCCATGTCGACGGGAGGCTCCAAGAGGCGAGGTTGAACCACCCTAAGGGATTTACAGTTGATGACAGGGGTAATATTTATGTTGCAGACGCTATGAACATGGCAATAAGAAAGATCAGCGATGCAGGTATGCTAATATGTCTCACTCTAGGGTCTGTGCACATGTTATTGTAATGTATGGTCCCACAAGCATCCTACTTTTACTTTTTGTGCTAATTGAGTTTGTCTTTAGATGAATTTCTTTTTTGGATCTTCTGGGAGCATCTAGCATAAATGTCAGTATGAATTTGTAACTTGTAATGAAGAAATTCATGACAGGTTGAGTAATACAAAATGCAGGGGTCACAACCATTGCTGGGGGGAAATCAATGAGAGGTGGACACATGGATGGTCCAAGTGATGATGCAAAATTTTCTACTGACTTTGAAATCCGCTATATCAGCAGTAGCTGCTCCCTCTTGGTCATAGATAGAGGAAACCAAGCAATTAGGGAGATTCCGCTCCAGCCTGATGATTGTGAATACCAGGATGAAGCTGGTTTCCCTCTAGGTACATTCCACCTAATCTCTGCAATAAAACTTTTCACAAAAGAATAGTGTTTTTTATTTGAAGCCAGACACTTTTTAAATTCACTGCTGATGACGAATAGGAAGTGTTCCACTAAAACTACCAGCACTAATTACTTCAGCTTGAATGCTTACAGGTGTTGCCTTGCTTTTCGCTGCTGCTTTCTTTGGTTACATGCTTGCGTTGCTTCAGCGCCGGGTTTTAGGAATGGTATCAACAACAGAGGTAGGTGCTCCATAGTGTATCTGTTATTCTGAGGAAACATCATGAGCACTTACTGGCAGCATAGATTGGCAACTTGGGCAGTGCTTATACTGGAGCATGGATCTAGAGGCCTGCTGTAAATAACCAAAACATCACATGCGTATATTTCTGTCAACCTTCGGTTAGGTAGTAGTGTCCACTGTCCAGCATCCTTTTGCCCCACCTTGTTAACCCATCATCACAGCTACTAGAACTATGGTATGTTGGTAATTTTTTGAGTTTGTAATAATTCCAGTAACTTAAAATGCAGGCATATTCGCGCATCTAAACAATTGGTCAAAAAGCTAAAGAAACTCCCATTGTTATATCCCTGTAGGGTCCAGATTATAATTAAAGTAAAGATTTTTTAGATAAAGAATTAAAGTAAAGATGAACACCAAATATATTCTTTGGAGCTGCGCCATCTTTACGCAGTAAATTATTAGTTCTTTTTTGGCAACTCAAATTTTATGATACAGGTACCACAAGCTCCTCAGAGACCCAGGAATGCAAGCATCCCTCCATATCAACCATACCAACCATACCAACATCCGTTCCAGCCTTCTCTTCGCTCACCACTGATCCCAAATGAAGATGAAGCTGGAAAACAGGATGCCGAAGAGGGATTCTTAACCTCCATTGGCAAGTTCATGGGAGGAGCAAAATCATCTGTGGCCGAGATATTTTCCAGGAAAAGGCGCCCTACAAAACAGCACCATCACCACCAGCAGCGAAGAGCGAACCCTTGGCCAGTGCAAGAGAGCTATGCCATCCCACATGACGAGACGCCTCCCCCATTGGACACAAGAGCACCAACACCTCGGAAGAACTACGCCTTCATGACAACCGAGCCTGAAAGGGTTCACCACGTCCGGCACGGTCAGCCTTATGTGAGTGGTTGGGATGCACGCGGCCCTCAGCAGCAGCCAGAGAACCATATGTATCAGCAGCAGCAGCACAGGCAGCAGCTGGAGCAGCAGGCTTATCACCCACAGCAGCAGCAGAACAGGCAGCTGCCAGAGCAGCAGGCATATCACCACCAGCAGCAGCACAGGCGGCAGCAGCCGGAGCAGCAGATGTACCACCTGCAGCAGCACAGGCAGTACTCGGCCGGGCCACAGACCTTCTACGAGCAGAGCTGCGAGACGACGAACGAGGTTGTTTTCGGCGCGGTCCAGGAGGTGGACAGCAAGCGGCGCATGGTGGAGATCAAGGCCGTGAACTACGGGGACACCTTCTATGAGCAGTACGGGATGCGGTACCGCAACAATTACATCGGCTACAATGGCAGCAACAACAACTATTGACAATCGACCTCTTCCTGATTTTTCTTTTCTCTTTTGCTAATATGATTAGATTTACCGCTCGTTCATGTAATCCATGTCCGCTTCGCTACTCGAGGTATGTAGCAGAAGGAAGCAAAATGGAGGAAGTAGAAATTAGTTAGTAGTCTCCTGTCTTGGCTCTGTGCAATGGAAAAGCTGGAGGTTTAATTAAAAAAAAACTGGAGGTATTGTAGTGCAGCCTGATGTATGCTGATCAGACTTCTGGGCCTTCATTCTGTATGTATCTCACTGTAGTCTGAACTGGTTCGACAAATATTGGTGTCAGCGATGATCTCTTACATTCCTGGCATGCCTAGGTGGCTACCACTTTCAACATGAATTTGCTTTCCTTGGACATTTGACACCATGCTAGTCAAGTACATCATGCGGCAGCCTGAGCTCGTGATACCACTGAATGCACTCAGCCTGAAGTGGGTAGCCATGGGACAAACAGTCTTATGGTGTGGCCAGAAGTATATCACAACTTTACTTGAGAAGGTGGGTCTGGCATGTTCGTCGTCAATATAAATGCATCTTGAGGCAATGCTGTTAAATATGTGTATAGTTTTCTTGTGACTTGGTGGTAGCACTGAGAGCAATCACTCCGAATACGTTGCCATGGATGAAACAAAATGAATGAGTCCGAGGACACAGTTGTCGGCTACACATGTTCGGTGTGTCATGACAATGAACAATAACATATTCCCTACGCTTGCAAACAAAGTTTGACGCTGAACTAGCACAAACCAAAGACAATTACATGTTATTAACTTATTACCATGTGGATTGATTTACACTGAGAAACATTGGATGTAGAATGTTGTAGATACAACATACTAAGCTACCCTAATTGTTTAGTCATGTGATCCATACCACCAGTATGTAGAGCTCTATTCTGCGTACCATGGTCTTGGCCACCATTTTGTGAGCTTCCATTCCTTGTGCTACTGGCCATAGCTGTAGTTAGATTTCGTTGCACTGTCGCTAGTTTTCCGCACATGTTCGCTGCAGTGATCATATGATTGCATACAAAAAAACTCATCATATGAAAAACTAGCTCTGCCGCCACTTATTTTATGAAGAAAGGTCCTCTTCTTATTCTGCAATTTCTGTATTAGCTGTCCATCTGGTAACTGTCCTCTGTTGACACATCAAGAAATGATCCCAGTATCTGAACCATCAAACTACCAGCTGGAAAAACAAACAAAACAAGAATCATCTTCTCGTTTTCACAACTACTCACTACCTTAAACGGTAGACATAGACTGATTATCCAACTTTGAACTTTGACTTCTTTTACACCGTATCATTATAATAGTTAGAAAATCACTCATGATTAAGTGCTTTCGTACATGAATCCAATTATGCAACACAACCAAGACATGATTGAATTGATTGTTGGTTCGCTTAGACTTGGACGACAAACTGTACCCTATGGTTCCAAGTACAACAGTGATCGACCCTTGATGTCTTGCACTACAACTAATTATTAATATTCATCGGTGAAACTTTGTAATGCTAAATATCACTAAGAACACGGTGACTAGTTAGTAAGTACCTATGATGAAGATAGCTCCCACAAGCCCTGTAATACCCCATCTCTCACCGTGAATTACCCATGCAAAAGCAGCACCCCATACTGGTTCCAGACCATAAATTATTGCAGTTTCTGTAGCTGATACATCACGCATAGCTACAACCTGAAGACAAAGAGAAGTCTCAGAAAGAAATATTGCCCAGAAAATTTAAACCTGACGTCAAGGCTAACGCTTACCTCTGCCCATAAACAAAAGGTAGTTGAAAGTATGCCTGTGTATAGTATTGCTAGCCAAGGAAATGATGCCATCACACTGAATAACTCTGTTGGTATCTGTAATTTTAAACTCCAGCGTACGGCGCTCCGGAGAAAGCATTTAACAGCAAATGAGACTGCCGCCACAAGAGCTACAACAACCACCTGATTTAAACAATTCTTAGAAGTACTTACATAGGAGAGTTGAAAGAAGAAAATGTGATGTTTAGTCGGAAAACCAACCTGGCATCCGACTAGGGCTACAAAATTTTCTTTCTTCATATTTCTGACAATATGCTCGGTTCTGAGCATATGAATTGCGAAACAAAAGGCACTAAGGAGGGTCAGAAGATCCCCAACCTAATGACAGTACGAAGAGACAAGATCAATCAAGATGGTTTCTGCAAGTTATGCAGTTATTGGCAACTCAATAAAATGAAGGATCTGAAGTTCAAATTGTACATAATGACACACTAAGCATAGCACGCCATAAGACGAATAAAAACACCCAGACCAGCTTGTGGACCTCTTCATGTAGATTAGTCGACTTACACATGGTGGAGAACCACTAAGCTCCAGAATACCAACCCCAACAATTGATAGAAATGCGCCAAGCCATGTATATGTGGGTATTTCTGCTCCAAGAATACCATCCAAGAAAGGTACAATGATCACCTGAACATGTTTGAGTAAAGAACATACAACATACATTACATGGAATACTTTATCGAACTAAGTTTGAGAACAGATCTTACAGTGAGGGCAGAGATGAAAGATGCGCGACCAGCATCGGCTGTAACTAACCCGGTAGACTGAGCCACATAGGCAAAGGTTACCCAAATGCCCAGCTCTACTCCTCGATTAAAGACTTGCATGTCTCTGAGTGACTTTAGCAAGAATGGCACAAAAGGAATGGCCGCGATAGTGAAGCGTAACATATTGAAAAGGTCAGGATCCAACATAGTTTGCGCGTCTTTAACAACAGAAATGTTGCTTGCTGTGAGAAAGAAAGATATAGTCAGTTAAGTGATAGTTAAGGGAGGCAATCCAGAAGGTGGAAAATAACAGTACTCGTCAAATTCAAAATCGGGCAGCAAGGCATCAATTTACACGTATTGCCCATCAAAAATATTATTCCCATTTTCCACATCACACTACAAAAGCTTGTAGATTGATTTATTTCAGGGAAGTAGCAGCATGGACTGAGATACAGGAATAACACTCCATGTTAGGGGAAAAAGAGCTGTCATGCTATATAGTTGAGTGGTTGACATTTCAAATTCATAACAAACTATTCGTTACGTGGGATTTGAAATCACAGAAATTGTGCCTGAGATGTCTGCTTTTCTATGTTTATGCTACAAACACATCAAATATGATCAACCAGTAATATTAAGTTATAAATTTGTGAATAGCAATATACGACGTGAGACTACGGTGCGGCATAATTATGTGTTACGCTATGCTAGCTGACTAGCATACAACAACTACATAGTTCTGGTCTATTTGAGAATTAACCAAACACTTGAAGCATATAGAGCTGTGCCTGAGAAATTGCCATTTCTGTCAGAAATAACATCGAGCAGGTGATGTGCAGTGCAGCATGCAGTCAGGCATCAGAAATGCAGGGTGGGTGCAGCGGAGGCGGAATTAGTCCGTACCAAAAATGAGGGCGACGAGATTGAGCAGGATGACACTCCTGGCCTTCCTGGGCACCAAAGACGCCGCCTTTCGCCACGCAGCGCGCGCCGGCCACCGGGTCGGCGGGGGTGGGGGCTCACGCGTTCCTGGTGGCACCGCTTTCCGCCTCCAGCTATCAGTCAGCGCCTTCCTCGAGGAGGAAGACCGCGTCGCCGGAGGAAGTGGTGGATCCTTGTACGGGGAGGCTGAGGAGGCGGAGGCGGCGGAAGGCGTTGACAGGAGGAGGAGGCGTCTCCTGGGTGACGGCGTGGTGGGCGGTATACGGGGTAGATGGAGGTGCCGAGGGCGGGCGGTGTGGGCTTGTCGAATGCAGGGGCGCCATGGGCGGGGTGGATTTGGAAGCTCCGAGAGGAGCATCTCGCCGGAGGAGGAGGAGGAGGTGCGGCGAGGCTGGCCGACCACGGAGGTGTTTGTTGTTTTGTGCAGGAGTGCACGGCGAAGCAGGCCCCACGCGCACACCTCGCTCTGCTCCACACACCAACACGTGTGCAAGGATGGATGCGCCTTCGAGTAAAATGGAAGGCAATTGGTAGATGTGCAATGCAACACACTTTTTTTTTTAGACAAGGATTAAAACAAACCCTAATTTGAAAATTCTGAACAAGTAAAATAAAGGACACATGTGTCCAGATATTGGTAAGAGCATCTCCTCCAACAGTCTTAATAGGCTGAGCCGCCGGATAAAAAAAAACATGTTTAGTCGTAGACCTAATATCGTTAGATTTATGTTGCACCTTTGCTTTCCTGAAGCGTCGACGTCGCCAACATCAATGGACACCACCAACCCATCCAATCGACTGGTACCACAACCTCGACGCTTCATCAAGGCGAAGGCGTCAAGAGGAGGCGTGCTGGAGGAACCATGACATCTATGAAGTCCTTGCAACCTACAACAACCAAGTGTCACATGCTCGACGCGTGTCGGGGTGGCGTTGTTATTTGGCACGTCTTCATCGCGCCCCTCGTTGTCACGGAGCCTCATGACATTTCACCTTGGATGGATTCTTCATTGTGAGACACCCCTTCTCGTCCTCATGGCGGGGTGACGATATTGTATTTCGAGAGAAGTGGCCCTCACCAACGCTTTTCGCTCTATAGTCGTTTGGGCGACTTGGTCATCGAATCGTGTGAGGCGCGGTGTTAGGGTTCGTGTGGATGTCAAATCGACGGCTTCGGATGTTCGTGCCCGCTATGTTGCGGTTGAGATCGCCCACACTATGTTGAGTTGAGGTGTTAATGTCGGGTTTGGTCCCTAGGGCGATATGGTCGTAGACTCGATTTTGGGCGCGCCCTTGAGGCTGGCGTGGTGCTCTATGTTATATGTTTTCGACCGATTTGGCGTATAAATTATATATAGTAGTATTGAATTGACAGAAAAAATTATAGCTTTATGAGATGTGGTATAAAACTATATCCATTGAAATGTTATGATAAATAAAATATCATATTTATAGATGCATTTAAATTTGTGGACGAATTGTTAGTAACAATTTGTTGTTGATTGCATTTATTATGTTGTAAATCATCTTGCAGTGAAATCTGTTATAATACGGTATCTACCTATGATGCCACTATCATCAATCTCTTCATTAATTGCAGTGACATATCATCTTTTTGCCAACATGACATGTATGATACCACCTATGATACTCCCATTGTGGCCAGTCTTAGGACTAGTACAGGAACAAAAGAATAAATCTTTTCTCAACCGTTACGTTGATTGATGGGAAAGGCGTGGGCACTTATCCCTATGCAACAGAAGGTTGGAGAAAGAAGAAAAGGTGGAGAAAAGTTGAAAACATTTAAGATATGACAATGGTTTCCCAAATAAAAAATGCTCCACAAGGGTATATATATTATAGCAAGAATTAATTTTAGTATTTATAAGTTTCTAAATCAAAACCGGTGCACGGCAATCTCTACTTCTCTCTACGAATGACCTTTCTTATGTCCAAAAAACAGTAACACACTAAAATATTGTATGGCTCGTAGAAAGAAAATCAAGTCATGAATCACAATTTGAAATAAAGTTTCTTAAAATACAATATTACAAGTTCCTGATGGAACCATCCTTATAACATAAGAGGTAACATGACATCACAGGCATGTCGGCAATATAGCATGCTTATTAACAACACAGAGAATTCAAGCTCACAATGAACCTACTGGACTTGTAGTATATATGTTTAACTTATTGTGTCCATTAACGAGGCAATTCCCCAAATATTTCAAGGGTAGATCTCAATTGCTGAATAGGGACCCAGTACCGGCATGATTTTATAATCATCACTGAATCCGGCATCAGAAAATATGGCCACCCACTCCCTTTCGTTTCGCTCAACCCCTCTGATGTACATCATGAACATGTTCTGTATGGCTTCCATCTCGGTTATTTTCTTGTCATCGTGGTCTAGTCCCCTTACCATATCAATGATTATCACCTTTCCTCCAGCATTTCTAGCAGGGATGGCTTCCTTGCAACGTTTAAGTATCTTGACACAGTCGTCATGATCCCAGTCATGTAAAATATTCTTGAACAAATATTCATAAACAATGTAAGCATTAAAATATGGAAAATACTAAATATGTGAGACTGTAAGACACAGGTGCGTGTTTGAAAATAACTCATAATAAAAGTGCGAAGAAAATAGTCTGTGAGAGTATTCGTTAAACCCATGCATGCATGTATATATGCATGCATGCAAGTGTGAGATGGTCATATGTATATATACCTTGAGCACGACTGCGTCCGCGGATGGAATGGATATAAACATGTCACCGGCTACGAATTGCAGATTTTTATGACCGGCGGCGTCGGCGTCTTGGCCGATAACGTGAGGAAGGTCCATGACGGTGCAGTTGATGCGCGGGAAAGCAGTTGCGATGACCTTGGTGCCAGCGCCCTTGCCGCCGCCGACGTCGACGAGGGATCCGAGGCCTCGGAAGATGCGGCCCTTGTCAGCGATGATCACCTCGAGAAAGACCTGGCTGTCGGCGGCCATGGAGCCGTTGATGACAGCGTTGAACTCGGCGTCCTTGCTCGCCATCTCCCACTGGGAGCAGCCGTGCGCGAGCTCGAAGAGGGACCCGGCGCCCGCGGGCGCCGGCTCGGTCCTGAACCAGGCGGGCATGGTGAAGAAGGAGGAGACGACGAGGTGGTTGAGTAGGAAGGGCACCATGGGGGATACGTTGTGCCAGCCGACGAGGAAGCGGCACGTCGTGGTCAGCCCGTACATGGTAGCTTCGCCGGCAGCGGCGGCGGCGGCGGTGGTGGTGAAGATGCCTGAAGCGGCGAGTAGGTCGAGCACACGCTGGAGGTCGGCGACCTTGGCCGGATGCACCTTGGTGTCGGTGGCGATGTCGGCGAGGGTGGCGGTGCCGCCGCGGCGGTGGATGGCTTCCGGGATGCCCAGATCAACGGCGCACTTGAGCGAGAGTGACTTGACGTAGCCGAGAAGGTGGTTCTGGAGCTCGGCAAGAGCTACCAGCAACTCCTGTGGGCTCACTTCCGTCAATAATTTGAGCGTCATGTTTCTAGTTTAGCTTATTTATTATCGGCAAATGTAAGCGTAGAGATGCAGCTAGGTCTAGTTCTTCTGTTCTTGGCACTGCCTAGAGCATTCCTACCGAGAGGCTTTTTATACACGAGCAGCGGAGCTGTACTCCAAAATTTGTGGTGGCAATTAATGGGTCTTCTTCTTCACGTCGATTCAATCTCGTTCTCCACGTCGGAATCCAATCTGCTGACACTTGGCTGCTCTCTCTCTCTCTCTCGTAATTGGAGGGGGTTGCCCCTCCAGCAAGGTAACGGGGTGATAAACAGATCGGTTAGAGAAGTGGAGTTAGAAAGCCGTATGGTAGGTGGTAACTATCTTGTAAGTTTCGGGGGTAAGCGGCATACTCTGGGAGAATATTAGGCTATATCAAACATACATGGAATTGGAGGTAGCATTTTACTTATGTTAAGTCATGGACTGGTTTCTTCAGCCCTCGGGTTGAAAGTGAAAGTCGCCAAAAAGTGGCGGAATACTCTCGAAACCAATTCACTTGAGTGAGACAAAGGAGAGTGGAATTTCATGTGTAGGGGTGAAATCCGTAGATCTACGAAGGAACGCCAAAAGCGAAGGCAACTCTCTGGGTCCCTACCGACGCTGGGGTGCGAAAGCATGAGGAGCGAACAGGATTAGATACTCTGGTAGTCCATGCCATAAACGATTTCATGGGTGATGTTAGAATACGTGTATAAGTAGAAGTTAGATATAGACTAGTATTACACTTCTTGTACTCAAGTTACCTCTCCCTCCTATATATACCACATGACGGTCATGTCAATACAACAATTAAGATTAGGATTTCTATAATTTTCACTTGTTATGAGAGCGGTTAGTCTCACGATGTCGATTATAGCGTTTTAAACACTTCTGAATCACATCACCCTGGGGAGATTAATCAGTGCGAGATGATCGGTGCCCCCGGCGGTGGGCGTCCGGTGCGGGCTCGCAGCATGCACGTTGCAGTCCTCCGAAGCAGCAACTCCAATTACAAGAGAGAAGGTTTGAACCAGAAATTACAAGAGAGAAGGTCTTTTAATTTGTCCCTGGCCGCACAAAACTGATTAGCAAATAAAATCTGAAAACTTAAGACTCTACATCCAAAACCGCACTATTTTTTTTGCACCTACGGCGCTTTCGGCTACATTAACCATGACAATATCGATCTTGGCTACATCATGACCGGCTATATCGATATCGACATCAAGACCAACCTTGGTGGAGGGGAGAAGATGACGAAAGCTGTAAGATTTCAAAACCAGTTGCAATAGTTTGCTTCACTCCCGTTACGAATGTGGGGGATTGTTAGAATACGTGTATAATTAGGAGTTAGAGATGGACTAGTATTAGACTTCTTGTACTCGTTAATTACCTCACTCCTTATATCACTATATATATCCCATGAGGTCATGCCAATATAACACTAAAGATTAGTGTTTCTACAATTTTCATAATGTGTACATGCATCTGCAGGAACTAGTGATCGAACTATTGAAAAAATGACTGTTTAAGCCTACACATTTAACATCAACATCAAACTTCATATAGAGGTCTAGATTATTTTTTGTGATGGGTGGCATAAAGTTTTCATGATTGAACAGTGTGGATACAAACTATTCCACTTAAATTAGAATTCAAAAATTATGAACTCACTATATGTTTTTTCCAAAAATTTGCAGGAATTTAGAGAAAAACGAAGTTTTTTAAAGCGACACAGTTTTCAGGATTCATATTGAATTTGAATTTGAATTTCGCAAAACATGAACATTTCTTAATATTTGTTTATATTTTTTCTAGAGTTAACATCTCGAAATACGTAGTTTTCTTAGGAGAAATAATGGTCTTACTCGGTATAATTCCCCGACCATAATATTAGTTGTTGACTGGTTCAAAGTTTAAACAGGAATGTTGACTCCCATTTAATATGATTGAACAGTGGTTAAGTTCTAGGTCCGATGAAGCGGGATTATATAGTCGGGCAGTGGTGTTTCAGATTTGATACCCCAAGTAGACATGATGGCAAAAGGACAAGAGATAAATATATATTATATTTTCAAATTAATCTGGAAAACACAACTAAAACGGCTGCTAAGAACCCATCACTATGCTTCTGCATAAGCATATTTATTAAGCCTTTTTAATATATTTTTAGTTATTAAGCTTTAGTCTGACCATTACCTGCTACTACCTTACTTCTTATGTTCATGCAATAAATTTGCATACAACTTGGAGAAAGAAGCAGAACTTGTGGGGATGTCGAAAGGATGTTGGTCTCGTAGCCTTTATAAACGGATCGAGTGTACGACCAGACATTTCCCTCTCACGACCCACGCCGCCCCTGCGGCGGTCGGGCCGCGCCTCCGTCTCCCACCCCCATCTCCTCCCTCCCTCCTCCCTCCCGTCGTCTCCGGTGACGGCAGGCCTACCACCTCTCCCCCTATGGTGTTGGACGGTGCGGGGCGGTCCTGCTTCAGGCGGTGCAGCTCGAGGTGGCAAAGGTTAAGCGTGGCGCCTAAACTCACTGGTGTAGCGTGGGCGAAGGCGCGACTGTTGGTGGCGAGGCAGCAGTAATGTGCTCCAGCCCTGCAGGCCCAGATCTAGGCCCTTTGGGCCTGATCTGAGTCAGGATGGGCTCGGCCGTGCTGCCTTCGGTGGGCATGGTGAATGTCTCGTGACGGGAGGGTAGCAAGGACGTCAGACTGCTGCAGCGTGGAGGCGGAAGCTTCACGGGCCTCTTTGGGTCCGGTCGAGCCTATATATATGGGGCCGAGGGCAGCGGCGGTGGCTGTCTTCGTGCAACAACATGGCAGCGGGGACTTTACGAGCCCCTCGGGTGGGGCTCATCCTGGTGTGTCCTTGCTTAAGCGTGGTGGCGGGGACTTTACGAGCCCTTATGGGCTTGGCCTGGTGTGTCCCTACTACCATGTCCGGTCGACTCCCGTTGATGACGGTGGGGGAAATCCTCCACCTGGCTGTGCTGCTTCCGCCCTTCGGCTCCATGACCTGGTGTGCTCTCGTCGTCGTGTCCGGTAGGCTACCTTCTCTGGCGGTGGAGGTGTACCCTCCCGCGTGGTTCTGTTATTGCAGGTTCTTGTCTATGGCTATTTCGTCTCGTGTCAGTCGGCCCTGCAACATTTGCCTTGGTAAGACGGCGGTCGTGACTACAAGACCGTGGTGGCATATGTTGGTGGGCGGCAAGATTGGTGGAGCGGTAATGTTTGTTCAGGATGGGGTTTCGGGTTCGGGAGAAATCCCCGCCGCTTGGCACCGATGCGGTGACGTTTGTGAGTGCCACCTTCCTTCTTGAGGGGCGTTGGTAGTCCGTCTTCCCCACTTCTCAGAGAGCATCGAGGGAAACCCTAGGATCAGTCCGTGCAGCAGCAACGTCGTTGTCGTGTTCCTTCTTGGAGGTGTTGTTTGATACCCGGCGATTCAGAGTGCTAGGATCGTGGTGGGAATACGCCGGAGAGGACACAACGGTTGCGAGTCATTTTGTTTTCGTTGATCGACTGTCGAATTTCTTTCTTTTATTTTTTCTCTTTCTTTTCTTTTGGTCATGACTGTGTTGTTTACCCCAACAGTGGACTCAAAATTGTTTCAGGTGGTTGCTATATTTATATAACGGGGCGTAAGCCTGTTCGAGAAGGAGAAACCTTATATCTGGATCCAATGCAGTGGGAGAGATCCGAGTCGGGGAAGGAGTTTTCAAATCTGATATCCAGTAAAATAAGTTGTGTACATTTAATCAAGATAAAATAACTGCATGGATGCTAACATCCATGAGTCCACTAGACAGGCTTAAACAGGCTTCAGCCGGCCCTAAAAATATCAAAACATTTTTACTACTACTAATCTTGTGCCATAGTGTAAGGGCACCTCCAATGGTCCTCCGCATCCCTCCAACGGTCCTCCGCATCCCTGCCTAGCTTGTCTGATTTTGTCCGAACGGACAAAACATACCCTCCAACGGCCATCGCTATCCACTCCCACCCCCTCCTACTCCGACGGCCGCCCCCAAACCCTAGCCCCGGCCACCCTCACGCCACCGCCGATGAAGCCACCGTCCTGGGCGAAGGGCGCCCGGAAAAACCACGAGGCCTCGAGCTCTTGTGGCCCGCCGTGTCGCCGCTCGATCCCTGCCCCTGTCGCTAATCCCCGACGACCACATACGCACCCGCGCGACCCCTCCTCAACCGAAGTTCTCCGCTCCCTGCACTTCTCGCCTGCGAACACTCCTCGAGCAAGCTTCTCTCCTGCGACCTCTGCGACCAATTGCTGCTTGTCAACATACTCTACCTGAAATTTTGTTTCTTCTAGTTCAATCAGAGGGGCCGTCGGAAGGAGCAGAGGGCCGCCGGATGGGAATAAGACGAAGCATCCGGAGGCGCACGACACGTCGTTTGCCTGTGTGGACGCCGCCGAAGCTCACCATGGAGGAGCCGCCATAGGGGGTCCTCTTCTTTTCCCGCAACGCCATGAAGGGAGCTAGCTTCCCTTGCCTGCAGCGCCGCGACGGATGGAGCATCGCTCTTGTGGTTCCCGTGAGGATTGAGGAAGGAGCGGACATGTTTTGTCGTCTTTGACCGTTTTTGGCTGTTGGATGTAAATTGGACGGCGGATATTGACCTCAAGGCACCGTGTGCCTCGCCTTAAGTAAGGCATTGGATCTCAGTCCCAACCGCACAAGGAACAACATATGAAAGCATCAAATAACTTTGTACGGCTACCAGAAGGAAGGAGAATGTACTTTTATTGACACATTATCTTTTTTTGCCTGGGTTTCACATGGATGCTCGTATTTAACTGGATTTAATCCAGAAGTTAATCACCGCTATTCTTTCAGTGTGGTAGATTTGTTATTTAACAGCGAGACATCGGCGGAGATGACCTCGTTAACCTCAAATCTACCTGTGAAATGTAACCCTTCTAGAAAACATGATGTCGTTTAATTCCTGGTCTTGAAAATACCATTATATTTCGATCTTGACACATTACTTGCTTACCCGAGTAGCACTGAATCGATGTAGTGTTCCAATCAATCAATTGTATGAACTTAGTCGCACGAAGGACAATTATTTGCATCTGTCATTCCTTGGGCGTGATGTCCGAGGAGAAGTCTTAATGATAATCTGTGATCCATCTGTATGTAGACATATATAGGATCGACCTGTATCACTGTATGTATAGTTCTGCTCTGTTCCGTGTGCTAGCTTGATTCACAATTAATTCGATGTTAATCCTTGCTTCGTACACAGGTTTTGTAAGTCTTTTTTTAATTCGGGCCTAACTTTTTTTTGCGTGGAATTCGGGCCTAACTTTGACTATGAAATAACCAACAAAGTATAATTTCTACGTACATACGACTGCATAAGACTATAAGTTATATTAATGAGAAGTAAATTGTTAGCCCCGTTTTTGACAGCTGGCCGGTTTTCTGACTGGACAAGGCGGAAGGTAGATTAGGGGTGTGCCAAGTTGCTTGAAGACCCTATGGAGGCAAGTCAATTCTAGTAAGAAGAAGTCAACTTTGTCGAAATAAGGTGGCAAATACCAGATTTGCCATAACAAGGCGGCAGAAGGCCAACATTGTCAAAACAAGCTGACAGAAAGCTAACTTTGTCAAGACAAGCCGGCATAGAGAAAGTCAACTTTATCAGCATAAGCCGATAAAAGAAGGCAACTTGCCCGTATCAATGTATAAGGCTAAATGTGACAAAAAGAATGCAACTTTGTGATCATGCTGCAAAAGGAGGCAACTTTCTAAAAGAAGCCAGACATATGGAGTCCGGGTATAGCTCAAAGCCGATCAAAGATCTGCCAACTTAGGATAGAATCTGACTTAACTCACGAATTATAATTCACGTAGGAGTACAAAACTTATACGGGAAGTCCAGACGCCTCATATATATGTATGTGAGAGGTGATGACCGATTGAAATTAAGCAAACAATCAACAACGCAATACAACCCTACTTTTACCTCCTTCAATCTTTGTTCCTGCTTCCATTGTTCGGCGATTTCGCATAGATCTTGCCGGATATCGAAAACCGAGCTGAGAGCGGCCAAGTCCGGCTTAGCTCAGCCAATTGTCGCCGGCTTTTCTCAGACGAGCCTTCCCGAGGAGCTGGGGCGTCTGGTTGTCAAAAGCGTCGGCTTACTGTGCGTATCGCACTGGAAGCCGGCCTCCCACAGAGCGAATTGCGGAGTATCTCCCCCGGCACCGCGGGTACACGAGGACGTGTCCGTGTGGCGCATTTCGAACGCAACACAAATATAAATATTATGGAATATTTCTGTGATATATTGTTTTTATTTTGTAAGTCCGCTGGAGGCTCAAAGTTTTGTTGACTTGCAAACCAAGCGGGGCGTAACAATAATGTCGACTGATATGTCGGGATCCGTGGTTCTTGAAAATATTATCAGGCGTACAATAATCAGTCGCCAGTGGTTGGTTTGCTTGGGATACAAGAAACCGTAGTGGTAGCGGCTTGGTATATTTGGTGGCAGCGAAGAGAGGTGGTCCATGGAGAAAAGGTTACCTCTGCGACTAGGTCGGTGTTCTCCACCCAAGTCTTAACTCTGAATTACGACCGTGCGGAGAAGGTATGAACACCGAAGATTCATCTCTGGAGTAAACCTCCACGATATTACTACAAGCTGAATGTGGACGCTGCTTTTTTGCCTAATGGAACCGGGGCGTCTGTTTCTATTATCCGTAACGACCATGTTCGAGTAATTGCAGGCACAGCTTTCCCAATAACTATCCTTTTAAATGCAGCAATGGCCGAAGCTTATGACTTGATATATAGCCTGAATCTATATACCTAATTTCTTTATTTTCGGCCAACGACATTTGACAAAGAGAAAATAAGAGCACGCCTCCGTGTCGCTCCTCTCGGGCGACACCGGGGGCGACCCAAAACTTAGCTGATGCCACCCGTCCCCTGCTCCAGCCCCCTCGCCGCCACCCGAGTTGGCCGGCAGGCAAGCTCGCATCCCTTCGAGGACGGCGGTGGCGAGGTGCTCTCCATGCGCTTCCTGCGGTTCCGTGGTGGCGCACTCGTCTCCGGCTCTCAAGCGTGTGCAAGGCTCGACCAAGGCGCAGTTCATCGCGGATTCTCCACCCTCTCTCGGCTGCCGGCTAGGGGAGGTGACTTCTTGTGCTGCTCTGCACAGATCGAGCAAGGTAGAACCTTTGGCACGGTGGATCTGGTCAGGGTGTCCATGATCTCACCGAGACCAGAGATGGGGAGGCTAAGTCTCGCCGCCGGAGCTGGTTGCTCCGTGTGTGCGATGGACGTCGCCCCGCTCACGACCGCTTGGTCTCCCTGTGTTTGACCTGTTTTGCACGTCCCAGGCGGCCGGATCAGGGGATCCCGCCGGCCATGCGTACTTCTTTGTGATGTCGTAGGCTATTGGTGTCGGGTGTGCGGTTGGCTGATCTGTTTGCATGCTGCTTGCTCTGTTGGGACGGGGGAGTCTCGGTAGCCGGGGCGGCAGCCTCGGAAGTGGTGGACGGCGTTGACTCTGTGGCGAGTAGTGGCCGCGGTGTGGTGTCTTGTCCTTTGGCTTTGTGGGCAGCGAGGGTTAGGCGGTCAAAGATCGCGGTGCGGGCTGCTCCGCCGGCCTGGCTCCATTTTCGGGGGAAAATCTTCCACCTTCCCCATCTTGTTCGTCTCCCTGCCAGCCCGAGCCCGTTGTCTTCACCGGCTCTTGGCGCTGTGCAGGGTGGTTGGAGTTGGTGATTAGGTACCGGAGGAAACCCTTGGCTGCGGTGAGAGCCACGACAACGGCGACGCCTACGGGCGTCGTGCTCCTTCTCGAAGGCGTGTGGCGAGGTATTTATCCCCTCTCAACTCTCCCCCTGCTTAGGGTGAAAGTCGCGTCCCCATTCAGACGGCGGCGGCACTGCAAGCCTGCAACGTCGCTTTCCTTCCTCGAGGCGCCGTCTAGGGATTGAAGGGGTGGTGGTCGGGCATTGCGGAAAGGGTGGTAGCCTTGTCTTGTTCAGCATCGACATCCTATCGTGTGGATTGGCAGGTGCCAGGTGTCTTCCTCGCAGCATTGTTTTCCTGTTCGCCATTGTGTCAGCGCCTTCAAGCCTGGGCAAGAGGGGAATGGGTTCCCCACTACGGCAACAACGACACATTTGGCTGGTGAGCGATCGTGTTCAGAGGTCCTGCTCAGCCGTGGTGGTGTGGACGCCTTCTTCTGCCGCTTCTTCTTCATGGCGGCTTCGTCCGACAGCTTGGATCAGGTGTTGTTGTCAAGTTTTCTTGTTAGCATAGTTGGATTTTAGCTTTGGCACCTCGAGCTGTTCTTTAGTGTTTTATCCTCTGTTTTCTTGTGGTGTCTGATGCTTGTAAGCTGTTTACAACGTGTTGTTCTTTCCATGTCTACACGGCTTTGTTAATTCAAAATGGGCATTTTATGCCTTGTATCTAAAAACAAAGAGAAAATAAACCAACATATATTTGCAACAACAACAAAAAAAACATTGTTGTTTTGATTTGAACAATATTTATAATATTTTTGTGTTTATCGGTATGGTAAATTAGATATCAATATTGAAGGCCTCCACAAGACTCAAGCGCGCGGCTAGGGCAGCAACACAAGATCAAGCCATATCGATGCACCATTGTATCATAACCTTATTTAAGGCGGAGGAACGCATTGGCTGACTTTGTATTTCACAAAGTCAGGTGACTTTGAATCACTGTGTGTGGGGCCTAGCATGTGCGGGTCCACATGTCATTGGCCCAAAGGGAGCAAATGTAAAGTCAGCAAATCTCATTCGCTTCCGTTAGGCTGTGGTTTGCCTGCTGCCGCCTAGGGATGATAATTGTACTGATTATTTTTGATAGAACGCAAGAGGTTGTCGGATGGCATATGTGAAAAATATTTATGTGATATGGTCACTTATACGTATAGCAATTCACGAATGGGAAAGAAAATGGTTTATTCACTATGCAACCGTATCCCAAAATACACCTTAATTAGCTGTTATATTCTGCTAGTTCACTGAAATATCCGGCGACTAATATTTCATATCATTGATCCACTAACTTATAAATTTAGCTCGGTTCAATAGTATCTTGCATATGATACTATTATATGTTATTATCTCAATAGTGAATATATTTACGCTACTCAATAGTGTGGATTCACTAGGACCTAAAAAACATCCGAAAAACATTAGTCATTTTCGATACTCAGTAAAATTTCAGAGCAAACATATTCACTTCTTTAGAATAGAAGGAAACGCTCTTAGCTTTGCACCGACTGAAGAACCCTGATATAGTAAATCTCAAACAAATAGACTTCAAACACGACACAAAGTCGGCACAAGAAAAAAAACCGTGGTTGTATACCTCGCAAGACTGAAACAAAATAAAACTACACCTCTTAAGCTAAGCTTTCAAGAAGGGATAGCCACACATTTCCGGTGATGATAAGTTCAATCGTAGGTCGATCTCGAGATTTTCGTCGCTGAAACCGAGTCCTGAGCCACTATTTTCAAAAACTGCAAATACTCGTCGTTAACATTGATCTTGTGTTTCCACCGAGTGCACATACTCGTTGTCAAAGCCGATTGTACCATCATGCATCATCACACTTAACCAACTAACAACACCTCGCTAGAAGATATCACTAGAGGTGATATTGGAAGCTAGAACTTCCCGTACCACCCCACTTGTATTTACTATACTACACTACCTTCGCTCCGGTAGACATGCATGACTTAACAAGTTCGCAAAATACGCTGTTAGTAGCACCTGCCTGCAACAGTCATGCCTTGACGACTATGCCGGAAATGTTGGATTTTTTACAAATATGACCCTCTGCCGAACATAATTGTTAAAAATAACCCCTCCAAATTTTATTGTCAAAATTGACCTGGTGGGAGGAGGAGGAAACGGCACATGGCACTTCCCGCCACAGGGGATGGAGGGATGTACTCCCCGCCATAGGGGTGGCGGGAAGTGCCTTTTCACCAGCCGCGCGTCACACCATCCGCTAAGTGATGTTGCGCCAGCTCACCTCTTTCCACCGTAGGGGATGGAGGGAGAGGTACTTCCCGCCATGCCATGTGGCGGGATGACACTTGTCGCTTTCTCCTCTTCTCGTCGAATTATTTTTTATAATAAAATTTGATGGGGTTATTTTTGACAATTACATTCGGTAGAGGGGCATATTGGTACAAAAATTGACACTTCCTATTAGGCGGTAGCAGGTACGACTTGACATCTCCGTAAAAGACACATCCGTAGCACTTGCCAAACTGTATCGAACTCGATTTGGCAGTGGATCAAGCGTCGACCCTTCACTGGAACGCTAAAATGTTTTTGCCCATAACAAAAAAAAAACGACATGAAGCGGGCCAAAACTTTATTGGCGGGTGGTGTTTCTTTCTCCACAGGTCGCATCATATTATAACATGGTCTGTGTGACTAACCATCATGCTGTGTGCGTGATATGTCTTGTGATTATTAGTGGTCCATCGATCCAGATGATAATAATAAAGAGGAGGAAGTAGTTGTACACCTGTATTGAAAACATATGCATGCCATAACTAATATTCAGCTGACTGCACCTGTTTTAGTTTGGTCGATCGTTATCTGTGTTCGCATGTTGAAGCAGGCTTGTAGTTATCTGATATTGACGCTACTTCCAAACAAACTCGCGGCCGCCGGCTGCTAAGAGCAATCAATCGTTAATTATTCAGCAGACGCATCCGGTTTTTGTTTGGTTGTAATTACTATCTATATTCGCTCTCAAAATCGTACTTCAAGGACAGATCACAACCATGTTCTCCTAGTGTTTGAAAATATATATATCATTTTCTCAGAATGTTGTCTTACTATTTATACTACTAAATTTTGTGTTCTCTTTTGCATCTCCCATGCATCCCATATTAGTTAGAAACGTTTATATAGGTGGAATCACTTTTTATGGCGAACCAATATTGTCATGCGTCACAGAATATATTCAGTGGTGCACGACAGCAGGTGCGACACATAATTCTGGCCCTTTCTGTGATGCATTTTTCACCAATGCGCCGCTGAACGACAACATTTCATGGCCGGCAGCGCCACAAAATTTTGTCCCTTTCTGTGTCACATTTTTTGCCATTGCGCCACTGAATGACAACATTTCGTGGCGCATGGATCGAACGAATGCGTCACCGAAATATGGTGGGGCCCACCACCAATAATTTGATCTCAACCTTTTAGGCTTATTCTGCGAATGCGCCACATAATTGAAGCTTTCTGTGGCACATGGTGTCACATACGCCACGAAAATGATACTTTACGTGGCACATGGGACTCCCCGATGTGCTTTTCAGTTTTGCAAAAAAAAGAAAAGAAAATGATATAATCTTCAATAAATAAAATCCTTTGAGATATAGTTAGGTTTTAGTGTTATGTTGGTATACAAAATTTGAAATATGAATTTTGACATTTTGTTTGCAAAAACTGTAAAAAAAATAAAACAGTCATATCTTTGCATACCACGTCAAAAAAATGCGTCTAATATATCAAAAAAGCAAGAGGATAATGGGGCGTAATTTCACTGAGGTTTACCCGATGATTCTTTCTCCGGTCCTTGAAATTCCGAAAGGAAAAAAAAATTATTTCAAGAAGATTTTTTCTACAAAATAAAAAAGAATTCAAATAAAAACCTGTGGCGCATGGAAGGTGGTGCGCCACATAATTGTTTGGCGGGATTCGAAATTTGAATCTGGCCGGCGCCCCCTTATCGCTCTTTTTTCTCCTTCTCTCCTTATCTCCTTTCATTTCCTCCTGCTTCTCCTCCACTTCTCCTCTCCCATTCTTCACCACTTCTTCTCTTCCCTTCTCGTCCTCTCCCCTTCTCCTCCCTCCTCCTCCTTCTCAACATCCCCCACCACCTCCTCCGGTGACCTCTTCCTCCACCACCTCCGGTAACCTCTCCTCCGACGACCCCCATCCTCCACCCACCCAATTTTGACCATGCCACCTACAATCATGGCCACGGGCACCACGGCCTCCGACGAGTTCCAACGAAATTTGGGCGATTCTAGATCTGGATCTAGATCTGTCCGTCTTAAAAAAATCAAAATGAGAATTCTGTGGTGCATGTGAGCGGGATGGGCGACCGAAATATTTGTGTGACGCATGTGAGTGGGATGCGCCACTGAAATATTTCTGTGGCTCATGGTGGTGGGGTGCACCATAGAATTATGGTTGTTTATGTGGCGCACCCACGGATGCCCCACATAATTATATTTTAGTGCCGAGATGTGTGTGGCACACCCACCATGCGCCACAGAATGTTGAAATGGGTGCGCCATAGATAGCCCTTTTCCTACTAATGCTAGGTGCTCCCTTTTTTCCAAAAACTTGGTAGATTCAGTTTCTAGGTAATCGCTGGGCCAGGGATTGTCTTCATGATCATCTACTACTCCTTCTCGGTTCAGTTTATATAGATTTATTTCATGATCATCTAGTCCTCTCGGGTCAGTCTACTTCGTATGATTTACGTCAAATTCATTGAACTTTTTACTTCTTTCTGTTTTAGAAATACTTACCGTTGCAATTTTTTAAAATACACTCACTAGGTCTCGAGATCACCCACCCATGTTAAAAATAGTATGTGAATATGCAAAAAAATAGATTGTTCCCTCCTCGTGTTTAGTTTCTAGATAAACGTTAGGATCAGCATCATAAAATGGCTCTGACTCTCAGCAACAAAAAAGAGTGACTTGGGGTGCCATCGGGGTATATATCACCTATCAAAATGTCACTCCTAATTCCTCAAGTCTATATATTGTTTACTCCGGACTACGAAGCCTAATTAAGGAGTCTTCTTGATGTCACATTTTTCCAGCAATTAAGTAGTGGAAGAAGTATGATAAGACTTTCTCCATACAATCAACCTTATATATGATGATATTTATTTAGATCAACAGGGAGGCATTCCCCGGTTTCATTAAAATGAAACCGCCAAACCATGTTCACAACTTACAACAATTCAAAGAAAAGACAACTACTTCTAAGAAAACGTACAAACTGTTTTTAAAAGCTTATTACAAAATTCTCCAGCCCTAGAAAAGTAAAACAGAGAAGTACCAACATTTTTTACCGTATATGTGATGATATTTGCCCCAGGAGATCCTCTTAACTCAGGTTTTTGTTTTCCTTACGACTAGGGATGCTCGACCCCAAGTCAACGAACTGAGATTCCACATGGATACAACTCCAACTGTCCAAGACTGGCATGTCAAGGAACGGAGGGCCGCAGGATATGCCATGGCCAACCCGGCATACCCTGTAGGTCCGCACTGAGGAACGCCATGTATATAAGGAGCCCCAAGGCTTTGGTGGAGAAAGGCATGCTGAATTTTATCCAAAGTAATATACAACATCCACTTGGATTTGAATTTTATCTAAAGTAGTACTGATAACCGTGTACTTCCGCCCTTTGAAAAGAGAAATATTAATTCCTGTTATATTTTAAAATTTTAGGTCAGATGCCGAGCTATATATTGTACTACTGGATTTTGTATTTTGTTTTGCATGTCCTATCCCAGGTGCTCCCTTTTCTCTATAAACTGGGTTGATTTAGTTTTAAGGTAAACACTGGGATAATCTTCATGATCATCAACCACTCTTAGTTCAGTATATATATTTGTTTGATCATCTAGTGATCAACATAATTTTTTATTGAATTCTTACTTCTTTTGTTTTTGAAATTTCTACCATTGATCACAATTTTGATTTCATAGAAAAAGAGACTCACAACACTCCTACCCATGTTCAGAATAGTATGTGACTATGATAGGAATTATACTTCTTCCTCCTCGTATTTATTTTGTAGGTAAACGTTTGGATCAGCCTTGTCGATTGGCTGCCTCTTACCGATAAGAACAGTGTGACTTCGGATGCAAATAGGGTATAGATCGATCACGTACAGAAATGCCATGAATGTTTTCATGACTCAACGTGTCCAAATGTCACTCGTTATAACCTGAAGCCTAGCTAATAAAGGAACCTTCTAGGCATGAGCCCCACATATCCGGGAAGGACACCAGTAAAAATCCTGCCGGTTTGAACATCACGTAGAGCATGTACAAGGTGATATAAGCAGGCTATAGCAATTTGAGTAACATATTTTTCTGAGTTGGTAGAGAGAAGAGAAGTGGGCTATACGTCAGAGGTAATACATATAAGTATCTAACTATTATACTTGTTGGATATTAATTAGTTTAGATATAAATGACATGGCATGCATGATGGCAATAAGTTACATGCAGCAATCGGATATGCTTGACCCCAAGTCTACGAACGATGATTCTGCATGGACTGGAATTCAAGACTGGCCTCTCAAGGTATGCCATGTATATGCTTTGGTGAAGAAGGCATGTTGAAAAGATGGACGATTTACCAGAGTCTGATAGAGGTTTGTTGTGGCCAGATTTTATATGGGTCGTCGTTGTTAGCTTAGCCATGGAGCTATAAAGCCTGAGGCCCGCAGAGGCCGTATGACGCACACGCACCTGGCTGCCTTTGAACATCCAAGTCCACACACACAAGTACACTCTTCAATCAGCTCCGTCGGCCATGGCAAAGAACAAGGGCAACGGTGTGGTGCGTAGCATGCAGCAGCATGGTGAAGGCCCTGCGGCCATGCTCGCCATCGGCACTGCTAACCCGACTGGCCTCGTGCTGCCCCAGAACGAGTTCGTCGACACCATCTTCCGCTTGACCAAGAGCGACCACCTTACTGAACTCAAAGAAAAGCTTAAGAGAATCTGTAAGCATGCATATATATACTCCCTCTCTTACAGAATATAAGATGTTTTGGCATGCTGCAGATTCACATATAGGTGGAGGTGTTTTAGAGAGAGCAATAAGTGCATGCATGATCACTCATTTCATTCCATTAATATTAAAATTTGCAGAAACATTTGATAATCAGAAACAAAGGAAGTATATATTAGCTTTTAGTTAAAATCTGTTTGCATCATCCCAGGCCGGGGCTATAAATTTATCTATTATATAATAAAAGCAAAATGTGGAAGTATTAATAGAGGCACCAGTTTAAATCACATCATCTAAATTAAATTTTAATGATTAGAACAAAAATATGTGGCTAGGATTTGATGAAACATGTTTAACCTTTATGTATACATTGTTATAAGTTGAAGCCCGACACAACTAATTATATCAGACGGGAAAGTACATTCCGGCCGTTCGAGCCTGTTTAGCGAACCAATTATGAAACGGACTAGGAAAAACCAAACACATGAATTAAATACAAGTAGTTACCATATATAGATGCACCAATTGATGATGCATCTTGTTTTTTGAGAGACTTGAGGCACTTATTTGTGAGCGAAGTGAGTACCTACTATGCAAGTCTTGCATGAAAAAAATGCATGTAAGGTGCTGATTCGTTAAAATTGCATAGATGACAACACGATAAGAGTTCCAAACTAATATTGTTGACTTTAAGAAAATCTGTTTTAGTATATTTTTTGCACGAAAATTAGAGTTTCTATTAATTAATTGTAGGCCTGAGTGATTTCTCCAGGTAACGCGTGCAACCAAATTGTAGTCAAGTCTTGAGTTCATCTAAACGATTAATTTTCTACAGAAACATGTGCAGCCAAATGGCAATTAACCCTTCAGTTCATCTATAAGCGATTAATTTGGTCGGTAAAAATTCAGTCAGCCCGATTCAAATAATGTGGCCAACATATATGCACCAATAAATGACTTGCCAAGTTACGATCACCGCTACCATTCACCAAATGAATCTCTCACTCCTTCAACTATTTTTGGACTGCCCTAATAATCATCATTTTTGAAGTTTTATGGTATGATGTGTTACGTTTATTGATAGTTTTCTTGGATCACTCTAATTGATTATTGCTCCATCGCAGTTCTTGTAACACAGAACTGCGATGGAGCAATAAGCAATTAGAGTGATCCAAGAAAACTGCGATGACACATAATTCTAAGTCAAAGTTTGCAATTTTCACTATGTCGAAATGTCAGACTTTTTAATTTTTTGTGCAGCCTAAAAACTAAAATATGTCTAGTTGAGATTTACGCATTGATAGAATATAATATTGTCTACATGCAGAAATTTTATCCTTTTTGAAACTTCAAAATATAATTTCAAGTTTTTTTAATAAGTACTTCAATCTTTTAGAAAAAATAAGTACTTCAATGGAGCTCGGGCCTCCGTTTTTCCACTCTGAAAACGTATATAGGACAGAAATATGGTAGAGTTACAGTGGGTACCATCTGACGAAATTTTCCACTCTGCGAGATGGACGGAGTAGGATGATTTGGATTCTCACGATGGGGCTATTTTTCTTTCGTTTAGTAGGACTTGACCTGTATGACTTTTTCTTTTGGACTCTGCGGTATCATGTTTGTTTCTCCTATATCCATATAAAAACAAAACTCTTACCTCGTTTTAAAAATAAAAACAATGGGTAGCGTCCCGACGAGACTTTTTGAAGAGAAATATGAGGAGTTTATTTTCCTCGCAGGTCAGAAAACCGGCATCGAGAAACGGCACTTACACCTGACCGCTGAATCAATCCTTGCACACCCGGAGTTCTTCGACAGAGACCTGCCATCCCTGGACACTCGCATCGACATGGTTGCCACCGCCGTCCCAGAGCTCGCACGCTCTGCCGCGGCCAAGGCCATCGCCGAATGGGGCCGCCCGGCCACGGACATCACCCACCTCATCTTCAGCACCTACTCCGCCTGCCAGGCGCCTAGCGCGGACCTCCAGCTAGCCTCGCTCCTGGGCCTCCGTCGCACGGTCTGCCGCACTATCCTCAGCCTCCACGGCTGCTACGGCGGTGGCAGGGCGCTCCACCTGGCCAAGCAGCTCGCCGAGAACAACTGCGGCGCGCGCGTCCTGGTGGCTTGCTCCGAGATAACCCTTATCTGCTTCGGCGCCCCTGATGGGAGCAACCTGGTCGGCCACGCCTTGTTCGGCGACGGCGCCGGCGCCGTCATCGTCGGCGCCGGCCCCTTCAGTGAGAGCGAACGCCTCCTGTTCGAGATGGTCTCCGCCACGCAGACCACGATACCCAACACCCAGGACGTGCTCGGCATGCAGGTCTCCGGCGCCGGCGTGGACTTCCACCTCGGCATCCAGGTGCCGACGCTGATAGCGCGGAACGTCGAGCGATGCCTCGTAGACGCGTTCGGCGATGCTCCGCCGTGCTCTTGGAACGACCTCTTCTGGGCGGTGCACCCGGGTGGCCGCTCTATCCTGGATAACATTGACCATGTGCTGAAGCTGGAGCCGGGGAAGCTGGCGGCCAGCCGACATGTGCTTCGCGAGTACGGTAACATGAGCGGCGCAACGATCATCTTCGTGCTTGACGAGCTGCGCCGGCGCCGTAGCAAGGAGGATCGGCTGCCGGAGTGGGGTGCGATGCTGGCATTCGGACCAGGAATCACAATCGAGGCCATGGTGCTGCGCGCACCCTCTCCCAAGAAAACTTAATTGTCTAAAGTACTCTACTCATGCATTCGTGTGCCAAAACACACACGTTAGCCATGTGAAACAACGCAATCTACGTCGAGCGCCTCCATCACCTTTCCTACTCTGTAAGTACTATATGTACTACTACGATGACACACTACTATAGTACGTACGGTACTTACCTGGGTTATATAATCCATGGTTCATACTCTTTCCGTTCTAAATTAGATAACTTGTTTTTATCCACATATAGATGTATCTATACATGTAACATGTCTAGATGTATCCATATGTTGATAAATAGGAGTCATCTTATTTGGAACGGAGCGAGTATATGCTCCCTCTATTTCTGAAATTAAGATGCTTTAACATTTTTTTAGTTCACATGTACTTAGACATGTTTTATTGAAAGGTTCATGTGAATCTCCAATTAAAATATGTCTAGATACGTGTGGTTAAAGAAAGCTAAACATTTTACATTTAGAAACGCAGGGAGTAATTGAATATTGTAAATAAAGGTCGTATGCATCTTTTCCATGTAGAGGTCGCGCACAACCTTCCTTCAAACAAAATGTGATTCAATATTGTGTATGTATATGTGCTGTAAAACTCTTGTGTATTATATTGTTATCATATATATATGTATATATATATATATCACGCTTGTGTATTTAATTAACCTTCATGTGTTTGTAAGTTGTAACTATTAATCATGATTATTTCTATGGTGTTTAATTTAAACCATTCCGGTTTGTGTGGTAAAAACTCTTCTCCATACCCAAATATAAGGTGTACATTTTGCTTCCTCTCACTAAGCTTTGACCAAGAGTTATTCATGTAACACTTACTTACATGAGAGAAATCCTAAGCAAGTACTTTCGAGTAGCAATACAGTGATATCAATTATATGTCAATAAATTACATATTAATATACTAATTATTGGTAAAATCATTGGTCAAAAAAAATGAAATACACCTTACCTCAAGACGTGTATCGAGAGTGTGAGACTGAGACTCATGCAGATTGTACCCTTCCATTTGTATCGAATTTGTATCCATGGTCGCTAAATATATAATTTGAAACATGTGTTCTTGCGTTAAATTGTTGTCCGCGGTCTGGCATGGAAATTAGCGATAGAGATTTTATGTTTCCCCACACATCTTTCTAGATGTCGCATGATCCTTGGTCATATATTTATGGAAGGTAAATCGATGCTGACTTAAGTTAGCACTATATCTGAGTAAGACATATAAATTTGGTCAACAGTCAAAGGCTTACTAAGTTGTACCAAATATACTGAACAATTATCAACACCAATGATTTAAAGTACTCTCCCCTTCCAAAGAAGAAGGTGCACTATTTTTTTGTTGGTTTCTGATGCTCGATTTTAACCACTTATATGTAATATATATTACGAAAATAGCTGGCTGGCCACGGTGATAGCTGCGCATAGGCATCCGACCATCCACATCTGATAGAGGGTGTAGTTCTGGTAGGATGCCGTAGCTAACGGACACCCGACAGAGTTGGCTCCGTCGTAACGAGAGCACAAAGACTACACACGTTGTTTACGCAGCGTCCTTGCGCGGTGGCATTCTATTTTGTTTGCAGCCTGAATTAGAGAATATGAGATGGCTACCGCTGTTCGGAGAGAAAACACATGGGAGGGATCGGGACATACATATCATCTGCCACACACGCACACCCGGCGAATGGTAGCTGGTTGATAATTGCGTGGAGCACACCTGCCCCGGAGCTGGCCGGGCGGGTCATCTGTGTGCTATGTTCGTCAGTGGTGTCCGTTAGCTCTCGTTGCGACCACACTGCGCGCCATGGATATATCAAATTTGTCGTCCTTGTTAGCAAACACAGGTTGAAAAACCAGGAACAGAAACTGACGTTACCACCCACAACTAAAAAAACAAAACACGCAAATGCAGAAAAGGTAAGCGTGCTAGGATCATCCCTATTAGACGGGTTACGTAGCACTGAATTTTCACCAAAACGGGATACACGAGCTACACACAAACGCGCACGGCTAGGGGAAATCTACCGCACGCGACCCGTCAACTACATACAGGCTACGGTTCTCTCACTGCGCTGCAGTGAACATCATACATCATGCAAGCAGCCCACACAAGCCAGGCCAACAACGTCGTTCATCACGCCAGTCCCAGATTCGACTTACACAACACAACTTGTCGGCGTCAATCACGTCGTCGACGTCAATCACGCCACCACCCGCCCATCCACCACTAGATAGAGATTCACGCGGCTCTGGACGCTATTGACGTGGGATGAAAGGATACACGCCGACGGCCGCAACCTTCGTAGATTACGTGCAGCACATAGGAGTGGTCAAAACACAGGTCTTGTTTCATGAGGCGTTAAGATATATGGACGCTTCCGCCCTGCTAGTCGCTGCCCCGTTTGCCTTTTTTTACTCTCCTTATCAAGCGAGCTCTCCACGCTAAATCCGATGGCGTACGGCCTATGCACAACTACCACCATGGGCAGCAAATCCGCGTTGATATATATTATATCTACAAATTTATAAATGGTATGGTTGTATTATATCATGGTTGTGGTAGGTAATATAACTTTTTTCTTGTCCATACCAAGGAGATAAGATAAACACCACATTCTCATGTCACTAGTTTCCTCGTCACACTTACAAGTATCATTGCCTGATTTTCCTACTGTCATGTTATAAATAAAATAAATCAAACCTCTAAGATATCATGATAAATAGTAGAACCGTACATGCTGATAGAATCAACCTCATCATGTTACCGGATCACCAGCCCTGATTGTCTCTTGGCAGGCACCCTTCATTAATCAACTTGATTTGTGCATGTGGCAGGTTTTCTCGTGCATACCCACATGTGAAGGTCGATAGTTTTCACCATTCTCGGAGAGTTAGCAAATCTCGGTTTCTAATCCTGGTAATAACGACGAACACGACATAACAAAGAATTAAATCAGATATCTAGTTTTTTACGCAAAAGTAGTGGAAAGGCCCCCAATGTATCATTTTTCATTTACATCTTAAAGACAATATTTACAAAGCAAATACATACAAAATCCAATGTAAAGAAGTACAGAAGATCAAGCTGTCTTGCACCCCTTCCTTATGGATAAGTTAACTCTATGCCTTATTGGACTACCAAATTGTTTGAAGAAACTGAACGATTCTAAATATATCCCTCTCGGCCACAATAAAAACACAGGCCAATGCAAATCTAAATAACAAACATGAACGAACAAAAGTCTTGCCAAAAATAAAACCCCGTCCCCGCCGTTCGACTTCTCCGCCTCTCTCTCCCTACCAAGTCCCAATATTTTTTTTGAAGAAGGGGGAGGGCACACTGTGCCCAATTCATTCAGCTCATAAGCATTTAACATCGATACCAAGTCCCAACTGAACGAGCTCACGACCACACATTATCTCAGACAGCAGCTCTCTACCCCCAATTCAAAACAAAAAAAGGTCTCTACCTCTCCTGATCTTCACCCACGATCAGAAAACAGCAACAAGAAAAGCCCAACAGTCCACGTTCTCATATTACAAAGGCACAACAAAAAGGCCCAACAACAGCACAAAAAGGTCAAAGCAAAAAACGCCCACATGAAACGCGGATTGCAACAAAAACCCATTATACGTTTCAAAATCAATTCGGTCGATGACGTGGGGCTACCTTGCGGGTAGCCCACGGTGAGGCTACCTGGGCCGCGCCAAGGATGGAAAGGCCCGCAGAAGGCCCACTCGGGGAACCTTGTGTCCTAGTCCAACTCGGTTAGGGCCTTAACCTACCGTATCTGTACCAACTACCCGAGACCTGGCTGCCTATAAAGCCAGGAGGGTTGCCCGTCCTAGAAGGGGGAGATAGACACGTACGCTCAGAACCACAAACCCTAGCGAGATCGCAATCTCGCCATTGTAATCGCTATTCGCATCAATAACCAGACAAGCAGGAGTAGGGTGTTATCCTCCGGGAGCCTGAACCTGGGTAAACCTTGCTTGTCAGCCGTCGTGATCACCTTGCACTCTCCTATCTCCCCATCAATCAACCCGGGGTGTACAACCCTGGGACTTGCCGAGTTAGAACCTCGTCAATTGGCGCCGTCTGTGGGAAGTTCAAACAAGTGCTAGGATCATGATCACGCTGGCTCCATCCGCAATGAAGATCGGCGCACCCGCCATCAGGGAGTCGATCCGGTTCGGCTCCTTCGAGTACGTCATCCACTCGAAAACTCATCAATCGGTGTACGCCGATTTGGACAAAGGTATACACATCACCTTCGGCTCCATATTCTGTTGCATCGATAGTCGTGGCATACTCAGGTCTACGACTACGGCGTTATGCGCGGCGGCATCATCAAAATCGCCGACCACCGCGCCCGCTGGACCCGCGAAGATCGCATCTGCCGCACCCGCGGAGATCGCAACCGCTGGACCCGCGAAGATCGCATCTGCCGCACCCGCAAAGATCGCGACCACCGGACCCGCGAAGATCGCATCTGCCGCACCCGCAAGGTTTGCGCCAGCGGTACCCGCGAAGAGGGCATCTACGTTGACAATCTCGACAACGACCACGCAAATCGAGTCTACTACCCCAACCTCGATCGCGCGGTCAATCATGTCAAGAACAGAATTACCCGCATTACCAGAAGCTGGCATACGGAGTCTTCATGACCTCCAGAAAGGTCGTCCACTACTTCTCCGAGCACCCGATCACGGTGGTAAGCTCCTCCGGACTAGCAGACATCCTCACAAACCAGCGCGCGACAGGACGAGTCGCCAAGTGGGTTGTCGAACTAGGACCATGGGGGCTGAAGTATGCTCACCCGAAGTCCATCAAGGCCCAAGTCCTCCCAGAATTCACCACTGAGTGGATAGAAGCCCAGCTACCGAACGTCCCCGACTTGTCCAACGCATGGACAATGTACTTTGATGGCTCCAAGAAATTCAAGTCAGCCGGGGCAGGAGTCGTGCTCGTTTCCCCCAAAGGCGACAAGCTCAAGTACGTCTTGCAGATGGACTTCCCGAAGCCGTCCAACAATGAAGCCGAGTATGAGGCCCTGATCCACGGCATGCGGATGGCCAAGAACTGCGGCGCTACGCACCTCATGATCCACGGCGACTCCTACCTGGTGGTACAGCAAACCATGAAGTCCTGCGACGCCATCGCTGACAACATGATAGCCTACAGAGACCTCTACAATCAGATGGAAGGAAACTTCGACGGCTGCGAGCTACGCCACATCGGCCGTGAAAGCAACGAGGAAGCCGACGCCCTAGCTAACATGGGCTCGGATAGGGTACCAGTCCCACCCGGCGTCTTCCTCGAGTACATCACGCAAAGATCCATCAAGACTCAGGGTACAGCCAGCACTGCAACCACAAAGGGCGATGTCAACCCGCCAAGCCAAGACAAAGTCCCCATGGAAGCCATGCTAGTCGAAGCCACATGGACAGGACCATACCTGGCATACATACTGCATCAGAAGCTGCCAGCTAACCCAGTCGAAGCAAAGCGCATCATCAGACGCTCCAAAAGTTTCACCGTCATCAACGGGGAACTCTACAAAAGAAGCATATCAGGAATCCTGCAAAGGTGCATACATCCAGTCGACGGCCAAGCCATCCTACTCGACATTCACGCGGGTACATGCGGACATCACGCAAGCAGCCGAGCACTGGTGGCCAAGGCGCTGCGAGCCGGATTCTATTGGCTCACAGCCATGCAGGACGCTGAGGAGCTGGTGAAGAAATGCACAGGGTGCCAGGAATTCGCCAACAAGCCGCACGCCCCAGCATCAGAGCTCAAAACAATACCACTAGCCTGGCCCTTCGCCCAATGGGGCCTGGACATGGTGGGCCCGCTGAAGAAATCCTCACCCGGCGGTCATACCCACCTCCTGGTCGCAGTCGATAAATTCACAAAGTGGATCGAAGCCGTGCCCATCACAAGTTCGACTGCGTCCACAGCGGTCAACTTCATCAGGTCAATCATCTTCAGGTTCGGAGTACCTAATGGGATCATCACCGACAACGGCTCGAACTTCACAGCCGAGGAATTCAAAGACTTCTGCTCAGAACAGGGGATCAAGCTCAACTACGCATCTGTCTCGCACCCGCAATCCAACGGACAAGTGGAGAAAGCCAATGGCTTAGTCTGCAACGGCATCAAGAAGCGACTGCGCGCACCCCTGAAACGCGCAGCGGGCGCATGGGTGGAAGAACTGCCGTCAGTCCTCTGGAGTCTACGAACAACACCGAATAGATCTACCCAGTACACGCCATTCTTCATGGTGTACGGCGCAGAAGCGATCCTCCCCTGCGACATCAAGTTTGACGCACCAAGAGTAGTCGCCTACGACGAGTCAGAAGCAGAGGAAGCACTCGAAGACAGCAGAGACACCCTCGACGAAGCACGAGACATCGCCCTAGCACGATCCGCCGTGTATCAGCAGGACCTGCGTAATTATCATACTCGGAGGCTGCGGCCAAGAGCGTTCGTGGCAGGAGACCTGGTCCTTCGACTCAAGCAAAAGAAGGTGCACAAGCTCGCCTCCCCATGGGAGGGCCCGTACATCGTAACAGAAGCAATAGGCAATGGAGCATACCGCCTAAAGGACTCGAAGACAGGAGCAGACTGCAGCAACCCGTGGAACGTAGCACAACTCCGCCGGTTCTACGCCTAGTTCACGTCAAGCATTGTACAAGAAAGGCAACGCGGCAGGTTTCAGACGCACTCTTTTCCTTACCAGGGTACCTGAGGGGACTGGAGGGTTTTTAATGAGGCGGCCTGTTCGCAGGAATCAATAGAGTGACTTGAAGAAAAACTGTCTCCTCCCTCCCGTCACTCAAGAAGCTCAAAATCCTAGGCAGCCACTCGATCCACTCGGGGGCTGACCACACAGGTTGAAATAATAGCTTAGGCCGCCACCCGAACCACTCGGGGGCTGCGCCATACAAGAATGCCAAAAATCCTAGGTCGCCACCCGAACCACTCGGGGGCTGCGCCATACAGGTTGAAATAAAAGCTTAGGCCGCCACCCAACTCACTCGGGGGCTGCGCCACACAAGCACAGAATCAAAAATCCTCGGCCGCCACTCGAACCTACTCGGGGGCTGCGCTGCACAGGTCAAGTTCAAAATCCTAGGTCACCATCCGACATACTCGGGGGCTGCGCCACACAGGTCACACTTGCAATCCTAGGCTACCACTCGACTTACTCGGGGGCTACGCCAAAACAGGACTCAGAAAAATCCTCGGCCGCCACTCGAACCTACTCGGGGGCTGCGCTGCACAGGTCAAGTTCAAAATCCTAGGCCACCACCCGACATACTCGGGGGCTGCGCCACACAGGTCGCACTTGCAATCCTAGGCTACCACTCGACTTACTCGGGGGCTACGCCAAACAGGACTCAGAAAAATCCTCGGCCGCCACTCGAACCTACTCGGGGGCTGCGCCGCACAGGTCAAGTTCCAAATCCTAGGTCACCGCCCGGCATACTCGGGGGACGCGCCACACAGGTCACACTTGTCATCCTAGGCCGTCACTCGACCTACTCGGGGACTGCGCCAGACAGGAATTAATCAAAATCCTAGGCCACCACCCGAACGACTCGGGGGCTGCGCCGCACAGGTAAAGTTACAAAAATCCTCAGTCGCCACCTGATAAAACCAGGGACCGCGGCATACAGGTAACACTTGCAAAACCTAGGCCACTGCTTGGCATACTCGGCAGCTGCGCCACACAGGTCGAATCAGGCACCCTCACTTTCGAGTAAACATAGCAATTCTCATTACTCGAAAAAATGTTGTAACCTGTCACATTATACTTACACAAGCAAATTTGCCCCCTATAGCTAACCCTGTACATCAGACGACAGCTACTTTAAACTGCAGGCTCAGCCTTTGGCGCATCGGGAGGACCTACAAGCCGCTCGCTCAAGTCCTGAACTTGCCGTATAATCCGGCGCGCAGCCGGCAAGGTCTCGTCGAAGTCGTCGTCACCTGGCAGGCCTTCAAGCACTCGCTCAAGCGGAAGATGTGGCCGGTGCATCCGAACATACGCCAGCGCCGCGTTTGCACCAGCCACAAGCTGAGCGTCGACTACTTCCTTCAGCCCTTCGCCATCACGGAACCTCTCCAGCAAGGCAGGCAACCCGTTCGGCTGCGCATTATGCGGGAAGTACACGCGGTTGACGTGCCAAAGTGTCGTCCGGCAGCGCTCCAGAAGAGCGGCAGCGCGCCACGTTCGATCAAGCATCGTGGCGAGGACGCGCCCCCTCGACTTGTTCACCCAGAACTGGCGAGCTTCATAGGAGTCGCCGGACGCCTCTCGGGTGACTCGCTCTTCAACGCGAGCCCGCTCGGCCTCCCAATCGGGATTAACATCTGCGCACACAAACTGCAAGTCAGAAGGAGAAGGACTAACAACAGCGAAGGCAGCCGCCAAACATGACACATACCCTGCAACTGTCGACTGATCAAGTCCATCTCTCCAAGCAAAAAATCTTCACGGCGGGAGAACTCCGCCGTGGGATGCGACTGGGAGCGCCGCAACAGCCGCTCCGCATTCTTCAGGGTCGCCTCGAGCTCCACCACCTTGTTCTTCAGATAGGTGATTACCCGCTGGTCATTTGCACTGCGCGGAGGAGCCGGCGCCGCCCGGCGACGGCGAGCACCCGAAGAGGAAGCCGCGCCACTCGGCCGTGCCAGGGGAGAAGGCGAAGCATCATCGCGCATGTCACTCTGTCAGAAATACGCAGAGTCAATACAGAAGCGCGACGGCCAAGCACAGTTCAGCTCAGAAGGCAGAAAGTCAGCAAGATCAATACTAAAGAGCAAAAGACCCGACAGGGCAATATCCATTACAAACAGGGAGTTCAAAATACAAGCCGCAGCGACTGCTGCATCCCTACACCTATGCCTACTCTAAGGCCGCGGACTGCGACCGGGAGCGGCCCTTCCGGGTAGCCGCTTCAGTCGCCTTAGCAAGGGCCCTCTCGAAGAGTGCCACAAGCTGCGCAGCCAGCTGCGAGGCGCGCTCCTTCACGCCACTCAGCGACGCGGTCCGACCGTCAGGCTTGCGAGGAAAACCGCTGACGATCTTCTCGAAATCACCTGGAACTTGGTGGCCTAAAAGGAGCTGGAAGGTGAGCTCGGAGCCGCGTACCGTCTGCGACCGCGTGAAGTCGGCGATGGTGGTCGCGTCCCCAAACGGCGCGGCCAGAGCGTCCACGGTCGCCGGCGGCTGGCTGCCCGGAAAAATGCTTTGATGCACCACGGCCAGAGCTCCGGTCGACTTCTCCAACGCGGCGGAAGACTTCTTCAAGGCATCCGAGGCGTAAGCGCATACGCGGTCGAAGAAGCCAACCGCGGTCGCCAAGTCGACGGTGTCACTCGAAGCGTCTTCCGGAGGAACTCCACCGCAAGTCTCTGCGACAAAATTCAAAGTCAGGACGAGAAAAGGAATGAAAAACTCAGTAAGCGAAATGCTGATACTCACCCCCAAGAACAGCGGCGAGTGAAAGGAGACGACCAATCTGAGTCTTCTCCTGGGCGACCCGCGCCAGCTCCCGCTCTTGAGACTCACAAAGAGCCTTCTCGAGCTCATCCACCTGGCCAGTAGCCTGGTCCAGCGAGGAACGCAGTTGGTCCCTCTCCTTCTCCAGGCGAACATAAGCTGCGGCTGCGTCAAGCTGCTGGCGATAGTACGGCTGAAAACAAAAGATGCATGATGTCAATAAAGTTGCGGGCGACTATACTAGTCACCCACACCTTCGGGGGCTACTCCCATCGGGAGCGCTGATCGCGCACCCGATGAGAAAACAGAAGAACAAAGAAAACAAAAGAAGACTTACGTGGTCCAGGAGCTCAAGGTCATCGACAGTCGAAGGAGGAGCCCGGCTAGACGAGGCCATGCCGATGGCCTCCGCGTGCACCTTCTCCCCCACCACAGGCGTCCCCAGCCCAGTCAAAGGGCCAGAAGTAAGCTCTGTGTCCCGAATGGGGGAGCCGATGTTGTCAGAGCGACGGCTGTAGCAATATCAAGAACACAAAAGTCAATAAAACGGCGAACCTGCAAAGTAATACTCGAAGAATATGTTGCAAAGAAACCAACCTGGGGGAGCTGGCATCGTCGAAGCTCGACAGAGACGGCGAGGGCATTCGCGCGAAGGACCGTGGCGCAGCAGAGGCGACGGGAGGAGCGCTGAGAGGTTCCTCCCAGCCACCCGAAGAATGCGCACCCGGGGACGTCGCCACGGCCTCCTCCTCAGCAACACCCGCAACCCTAGCAGGCGACGACGCAGAAGCAGACTCGCCGCGGATCGGAAGCTTCCGCTTCTTCCTCGCGGGTTCCTCCACTTCGTCTTCCTCCTCCAAATCATCGCGGGGAGAGTGTGCGGAGGGGATCTCTTCGTCATCACCCTCATCCTCGATGAACTTCGACTCATCGTCGGGCCCATTCTCAGGAAGGGGAGGATGGCTGATGAATAAATCCCGACCCTAAAAGCAAAAGTAGACGCAAGTCGAATCAAAATACAAAGTAGACTCCGGTCGAACAAGTACAACAAGAAAGAGAGAACAGACTCACCTCAGGAACGGGGTTCGTAGCCCCGTAAGGAGCAATGGGGCACTTGACGTTGCAGGCGTCCACGACTCGAAGATTGGTGATGGACCTGACGTTGGCCTCCACCTCCTCGTCGTCCAGCGGTTTGTCGCTAACGCCCTCGACGGCCCACATCGGGTGGGGCCGGGCGCTCAGCGGCTGCACCCGAAGGCGGAAGAAGGTGGCCATCAGAAAGACGCCACCCGCTTCGCGCCCAAGGGTCTCGGTCAGCTCGCGCAGCAGCACCAACAGGGGCCGCACTGCCTCCTTCTCCCCGGCAGACAGCGGGTGCGCCCAGGCGCCAGTCTTCCTCAACCCGCGCCTGCCGTCGAATGCGTCCAGGCCATCTCCGGACGACTGGACGTAAAACCATCGCCGGCGCCACCCTTGGACGGAGTCGGACTTCTTCATCGCAAAGTACGCGGTATCACCGCGCACCTGGATTCCGAAGCCGCCCACTGGGTAGGTCAGCCCACTCTTCCCCACGTTCTTGCGAACGAGGAAGAGCGACTTCCACAGTCCCCAGTGGGGCGCGACCCCCAAGAAGCACTCGCAGAGCACGATGAAGCCCGCGATGCTCAAGACGCCATTGGGGGTCAGATCATGGATCTGAACCCCGTAGGCGTACAGGAGCCCGCGCACAAAATCGTGCATGGGGAACCCGAAGCCACGCGGAACGAAGTCCGCGAAGCAAACGCGCTCCCCATCGCGAGGGGTAGGAAAAGCCTCTTTGCCAGGGAGTCGCACCTGGACTTCGTCCGCAGGTGGCAGCAGACCCTGCGCGCGGAGTACATCGACGTCGGCCTTCTTCGTCATCGACCTTTGCCAGTCGCCCTCGGGCTTCTTCATCAGCCCGGCGGCATCGGCGGCGGTGGCGGAGGAGCCAGCAGTGCCCTTCGGCTTGCCCATCGCGCAGGTCGGAGAGTGCGGGGAGAAATCGCTTTGAGCTCGGGACGGCGGCGGCAATGGCAGAGCGCAATAGGAGAGGAAAAGGAAAGAATGGATTGGAGAAGATGACATCCCAAACGCCAGGGCGCAGTACTTATTCCTCGAGGATCGGCATCTCAACCGTCCATCGCGAAAGAGCTCCGAGCGAAGCCATCCAGCCGTCCACGTGTCGCACGGAGAAGCCAATCGTCGCCGCCAACTTCCTCCACTACGCACGGAAACCGAGGCGTCGTCGCCGCGCCGCGCAAATTTCGCGCCCAGTTCGGGGACGTGACAGCTGTGGGCGTGGTCATCTCTGACAGCGGGGCCCACCACGTCATGTCCCATCGGGCGCAGAGGCGTGCAGCAAAACCGTCATCAGTGACGTCAGCAAGCCAACGGCTCCGAAACCAACTGAAAAAAGAACTCGACAGATTCATTCGAGTGGTAAGCTTCACAGCTGAAATCAACAAGGTAAGATCAGCAACTGATCTGAGCACCCGAAGTAACCTTTCGAGTGGCAAAACAGTAAGCTCAATCAGCCGAATCCATCCAGCAAGTAAGCCAAAGCAGGCTGAATATAATCAAGCTTCACAAGAAGTTAAAGTAATTCGACTGCACAAGATTACTCCCATCGGGAGAGGCTGGTTCGACTGAAGAAATTCGAGTTCAGGCTCAAGATCAAGCAATCCAATGGCGCGTCCAGGAAGAAGGAGTCCTTTGTCCGACTCTGAGACTCGATCAAGCACTCGGGGGCTACTGACGTGGGGCTACCTTGCGGGTAGCCCACGGTGAGGCTACCTGGGCCGCGCCAAGGATGGAAAGGCCCGCAGAAGGCCCACTCGGGGAACCTTGTGTCCTAGTCCAACTCGGTTAGGGCCTTAACCTACCGTATCTGTACCAACTACCCGAGACCTGGCTGCCTATAAAGCCAGGAGGGTTGCCCGTCCTAGAAGGGGGAGATAGACACGTACGCTCAGAACCACAAACCCTAGCGAGATCGCAATCTCGCCATTGTAATCGCTATTCGCATCAATAACCAGACAAGCAGGAGTAGGGTGTTATCCTCCGGGAGCCTGAACCTGGGTAAACCTTGCTTGTCAGCCGTCGTGATCACCTTGCACTCTCCTATCTCCCCATCAATCAACCCGGGGTGTACAACCCTGGGACTTGCCGAGTTAGAACCTCGTCAGTCGAGAGATAGCTTAAATCTCGGGTAACGGAGCATTAGCTAAAGCGAACAAATAATTTGTTCATTTACAAAAACTAAGAAATTTTGGTTTTTTCCACTCTTGTGCATTATCGAGGACAAACTGAATTGACCTAGAATAACTCCTTATTTTCAAACATGAAGCCTAATGAAGTGGTATTCCGGTTAGCCTTTGTTTTTGTGCCTACCTGAAATAGGTTTTTTTACACGCGAACCCCACCGGCCGAATCTCATTATCAGGAGATAACGAAATACACAAGCGTCCGTTTGTTTCACCAGGCCAAACAAGTAAAAAACGAAAGGCAGCATCCTAACTCACCTCCCCGTTCATCCATACTGATGACCAACCAGGCATCCATACTGTGAGGAGACCCAAAATAGGTGCGTGCCAAAATAGAAAAATGAAGTGTAAACTTGAGGCTGGTACCAATGCGCTGCTAACACACCTGCAACATCATTACCCACATTCTTTATAGGCTCAAAAAATGGAAAACTGTCCGCAGCTTAATAAGGCAAACTACAATCACATCAACCTCGGCTTAATTAGCAGGGGTTGAATAGATGTAGACGGGGTTAATTAGTGACGTATTAATCATGCATGGACAGCCACATCCACTATCTTGTCACTATCTCAATATGCATATATGTTACTACATGGTCACAAGGACCCTTTCATACTGTTTTCCGTGCCAAAAAATCAGCAGAAAGATGCCATTTTTCCAACGAAAAATACAACTAGCTAGCTTCCTGTTGGATTACTCAACTCAACGAGTTGGTGAGACCATTTTCTCAACTCAATTATTTCGAGCGATGACTGCCACGACGTCGTTTCGGTGTATACTATACACCCAACGACGTCGACCGTTTGATTCTCTCGGTGTCGAAGCGTCCAATCTGAGAATTTGCAAAGACTTATGTGCTAGCAACTATACTTGTCGACTTCCGTGCATACGCAATCCGAAAAGGATGACTGGGCCAGCTGATTTAGTATAGACCTAGGCTTAATCATATATTGATCCCACTTAGGCTAGTTGCAAACAGAGCCAGGCATCTGTTAACTGCTACCTACTCCCTCCGTTCCTAAATATAAGATGTTTAAGCATTTGTCCACATTCACATGTATACAAATGTATCTAAACATATTCTAGTTGACATGTTCACTCATTTTAGTGTGTATGTAGACAACATGTTCACAACATAAAACGTCATACATTTGGGAACGGAGGGAGTAGTAGCTAGTGGTTAATAGAGCAGAACCTTGCATGATTACTAGTTTGCTGGTTGCTGCATGTCTTATCTGCTGGAAGCATAGCTGTCGTATGCACTTGCTCTACTCGGTCTGGGTCTCTGTGGGATACAGACATAGCCACTTGTTTTCTTCCACCTATAGTCCTGCCTTAAAATTCACAAATTGATCTTTGGCACTTGGATCGTTCTGTTCAGGCCAAACAGTGTGTCCCATATATGTTTACCTACACTCTGCATTTTTTTCGGGAAGTGGCATAGAGTAGAAGGCTAGTTGTCAACCGGAGGTTGTAACTTGACTACTTGGGTATATTATTATGTGACCCAGTAGACAGTAATTGCATTACAACCCATCACCATGAAGTTTTTTTGTAAAATAAAGTAAGAGAATATTAACCTGCGACGAACACGTTGATAAGAATGCTCTCGTTTGATATGGACATGTTTTCAGCCCAAAGAAATTGTATCTTACAAGAGTTTTCTTTGAGTGATGTATTCTTTAGTCATTGCGAGGGTTAACTATCAGTGGCCCTCCTGTAACTCACCTCCTTCTGCGGAGCACCCCAGGGCACCGACAGATTGGCGGGGGGGGGCAGATCCCGCCCCCAAACTCCACCCTCCTCGGTCGGTCTTCCTTCCGCCAGTGTCGGCCGCCGTGGCGGCGGCTGCGGGTGCCCAGGGTTATGGGAGAGAGAGTAGTAGCAGCATCTTTGCAAGGGCGGCTAGGGCAGCGTCGGCAAAGGTTGCTGCGGGCAGTGATCAAGGTGGCGTATTTACGGTGATGCGGGCGGAGGAGTCAACCGCGGGTCGCCTTAGCGGTGATGCGGGCGGAGGAGGAAATCATGGGTCTAGGTGCCCGCCTAGGCCCGTCATCGTTCTGGTGGCGCGGATGGGCGTCGCGGGCATAGTCGGTCTGGTCGGCGAACACATGCGCAACATCGTCAAGGAGGTGGGGCTGAACCGGCGATGTGGTCGTTCTCGACTCCCTCGGTGTGGAATTGGGAGCCCATCCGAGATGTATTGCGCGATCTGGTAATGGCTTGGCCATGTCGGCGAAACAATGATCTGGATTGACACCTCTTGTTCCTGCTCTGCTTGAATAACAGTGGCGGCTCTAGAGTTTCTCCCGCGTGAACATGAAGATCTACAGGAGGCACGACCTCGTTCATTTGTCCCGAGTGTCGAGTTTCGAAAGGCTTCGTTGATGATATCCATTGGGCGCCTTATGTCTAGAGAGATTGCTGGATTGGAAGTGATTCGGTCAGGCATGCCCATGTTTTACTGATCGTTTGGTTTTAAAGGGAGCGTTATGCAGCTTTGTTGTCTGTTACCATCTCGAGAGATGTGTTTGACGATCCATAATGAAGTCAAATGCAGAGAATGTCATGAAAGTCGAGATATAAGGACTAGCGATGGTGGATTGACTCTTTGTAGTGATGAGAAGCGGGCTTGGTGATCTGAGAATCGCAGAAGCGACTGATAGTAGGGGCAACATCTAAATATGCCAAGTGTTTCAGTATTATATGTATACCCGAACTGGATTAAGAATTATATGTATAAACGAATGGGTTGATAGTTAAGCATGATTTAAGAATTATAACCGATTTTTCTTTTCTCATATTTTCAAAAGCATGCGTGCCAAATAGGCCCTTCAAATCTAGGGAAAAATATATTCAGTAATCATGGCCTTCCGTAGAAGAACAGAGTTTGCCACCTTTGGTGAGCTTAACTGGTGCAGTAGATGGTACCACTGTTAATTAAACTGGTTGAGGTCCTTTCATCATGAATCGGGTTGTTTTAGCTTATAGTTTTGGAGTTTGGAATATTCTGGACAAAATCATAATTGCCTTGGATGGAAGAACATAGGTCTGGTCTGGACCGGTATCCACCAAAGCAGCATATACCTGCTGCCCCGGGTGTATTCCCCCCCCCCCCCCCCCCCCCCCCCCCCTCCCCCCAAGGGCTTCGTACCAAATCCGGGTCAATCCCCGTTGGTCATCTTGGGTGGTGATTTGTTGTTTTATGGTGACCCACATATTGTAAGCCGCCGGTTGGGATAAATCGTAAATTATAAATCTCTGGCGTTTGTAACCTCATCCGATTATAGTGAAGTATTACTGGCTGGCGTATGTGGTTTTTGATCCTCCTTTCTTTGGAGAAGTTTTCCATGTTAAATCTCGTGTTCCCGTTGGTTTGATCTTTCCGCACTTCATCGTTTTCGTGTTATCTTTCGTAACATATTAACCCGGTCTACCAAGAAAACACATTCGCTTATGCCCGGTTGGGATCCCGCCCCGGCCCAATCCACCACAATCCCGTCCATTTTTTTTTTGATGAACCTGGCAGGTGCTCTGCCTTATCATTAAGAAGAGTGAATAGTCTGGTACATAAGCATGTCAGCGACAGCTTCCTTGATCTTGCCTGCAACTGCCCTAGCTGGCTTCCTACCTCGTGGAATACATCCCGACCTATCTCTCTCTCTTGCGGAGGAAAGACAAAGGCGATGGCGGCGGTGGCACACCGACATGGAGGCGAATGGTAGCGGAACACCCCTCCCAATCTCCCTCGCGACAAGACCACTCACTACGACCGCGCAACCACCCACAGGCGCACGACTGCAGGGAACACATATCCCTCTCTCAAAGCCTGAAATTAAACGGCGGTAACATGACTTAGAGGCAACCTCTACAACTCGGCACACATAACTCGGCGAGGTCGACGTAGTCGACGCCTGAGCCCGTGCAGACTGCGCACATAGCCGCCGCTTACTACGACCGAGGCGTGTGGGAGCTCCGGCACGGACGCTGCCACGGTGAGGAAGGTCGGGAGGGGTTCCCCGTAGGCAAAAAACATGAGGACGCAGAAGTGCTAGCGCAACGCCTCGCTGAAAAAGTGTACGACAGACCTAAGAGAAGGATGAACTGGTTCTGGCGGCGGGTCGATGCCGTTGTTGAGATTAACCGAAGAAACACTCTGTGGATTGGATTAATTAGCGGAGGGGTATGTGTAGTAGAAGAGAATTAATCCGCGCAGGAAATTGGGTGAGGGGTCGGGTATCACGAAAACCCCTGGGTGGTAGGTTCACTGCGTGGATTATTTCGATAGGAATCGAACAAGTGCCTATAGAGGCTGCGACAAGATGGTTAGAAGGGATGTACCCACGGCCCATTATAGTTTAAATCTCAGGTTAACGCTGGTGTTTCTTTGTAGGCGGAATATTTTTCAGTGGGACGCGACGTTTTCGTCGACAGCGAGTCGTCTATGATGACTTCGTCAATCTAAAGATCTCATCAGTCAGCTCAGTCTCTCGGAGGTGTTCGTATGGTAGTGTATGCGCGCATATGTTCATAGAGTGGGTGTATACGCGTGTATATAAGCGTTTTCGTTATACCGTGTTTCGCAAAAAACGAAAAAATAAAATAAAGAGGCTGAGAGTTGTGCAGGTGATAACCAGTACTCCCTCCGTTTAGCTGTATTAGAGCAAGTCCAGCAGTTCCCTCAAACCCTCCCCTATACGTTTTTTAGGGGAAAAAACTCAAAAACAACCGTCTAGTAGTTCCCTCAAACCTCCCCCGATTTATAGGCGCCCCCGGTTCTGATCGCTCGTCTCCCATACAAGTAGGGGAGGTGGAAGACTCCCCTATCTCGATATTAGTGAGCTTTTTGACAATGCAATATGCCGATATCCGTGAGTTTATTGTTTATTTTTTAGATTTTGATGATGGACAAGTTTTTTACACTACAAGTTAGCAGGTAGCCGTTGGATTTTACATTTTAGTTATACATTATTTTTAAAATATTAAAAAAATAGATAAAAGAATTTAAATAGGGGAGATGTTTTAGGGGGACTGCTGGAGTTGAACATATTTTAGGGGAGATTATTTTAGGAGCAGTCCCCTATATGGACATATAGGGGAGACATTTTAGAAGAACTGCTGGACTTGCTCTTAGGCCTCTTATAAAAATCTATTTATTCAGAAACTATACCATTCTTAGACCCTGAATTAGCAATTAATAACCCAATTAATTAGCTACAGTAATTAGCACAGCTCGCATGTGGGTTGGGTAGTTCCTTGACATGCAAAAAAGTCCACGGTGATACAAGCGACTGATTAGCTGATGTTTTATCTCCCTACAATAACTAGTCAAGATGGATTGGCTGAAATAAATTGTTGGAGCTTTTCTCTAGACCTATCATCTCACGTCTTGGTCACAACGACTGCTCGTACAAGGACTAATACACCTAAACGGAGAGAGTACTAGCTAGCACCTAACTAGCTGCCACCTTCACCACAAGTAGCTGAAAGGGAACGAACTAACTGAACATTCATCAATCATGACTGAACTAGACAACTAGTATATGGTGTGTATTATATATGAACCACCTAAATCACATAGAACCTCCAAGATACTTGTTCAGAAAAACGCTTTCTTAAGCAACACAATCCACCACCCTAAAGTTGAAAGATCCTCACCAAACAGAAGCTCGAAAAAAGAACACAGCACAGGGATGGAAAGATGAGAACGGACCGCACACCGGCCGGCCGTCGAAAAGAGGCCAACGGAGTCTGACCGCACACCAAGCTACCGGCCGGCCGTTCGCTGTTGAGCAGCATATGCTAAACTCATTTCTTTTTCTCCCTCCGACGACGTATCGTCGTCCTTGTCGTCGTCGCTAAGCCGCAACTGCATTTGTCGCTGCCGTCGTACCGGCGCGGCCGGAACCGGAGAACCGGCCAAATGACCGCAAGGATGATGACGATGATTCTCTTCCTCCATTCCTCCTCCTGTATATATAATGCCATTTCCGCACATAAAAGTTGTATATACTATACCGACTGAAATGCACAAAAGTTTGCGTGAATGAAACATCTTAAAGGACCATATATATGTAGCTTTGCTCGACACCGACTCGCCAGGCACGAGTCTCGCCCGGCAGGGCTGCTGCCTTTAGTTGGCAAAAAAGAGGGAGAGGGTTCATGGAAATCAAATCAGGACGAATAAATCCGTGTGCGCGCCCTTTGGATCCATGCGAGTTGATTCCGCGGCACTCAAAGGCGCTCCCTGAGACTGACCCTGCAGCCGCTATGTGTGCTAACAGCTGATAACTCATTGACTGATCCATCGTCTCACACATTGCTACTCCGACATTATCTGCAACTGCAACAACATTGGGTCCTGAATTGCCGCAAGCGAAGATCAATCGCAGGTTTCCTCTAGGTTCGTTGTTAACACTTATATTACAGTAGTATATGGTCTATATACACCTGTTATGGAAAATAATTTAAAAGTGTCAAATTTTCAAACAAACAATTTGATATACACCCGCATACTCTATATTCGTACAACATTTTTTGATTAAAAAAATGACATATTTGGTGAACTGGATAAGAAAATTCCACAGAATAGGCGTACTTCCGAATTTCTTGTTTAGAATTTGTTGATATTTTGAAGTGTCATTTTAGGATAGTGGATTCCGACAGCAGATGTCATAGGGTGGCTTATCATCGGTGTGGAGCAAGGCGACTTGTGAATCACAAAGAGGTTTGCACACACAGAGTTTACGTAGGCCTGGCCACTCGTTGTGAGGTAAAGGCCTGCTTTACTTTGTTATATTGATCTGATGATAGGGGTGTACGACGGCATACGCACCAAGCGTATGAGAGATCTTACGGCGGTGGATGAAGATGAATCTACACCTATGAGTCGAAGATGATTTCCTAAAATCCGTCTCCAAAATTTGTATGAAATTTCTTTAATCACGTGGAAGAAATGCAATTATATTTTTCAAGAAAATGGGATTATTATTTTTGTGTATATGTATATATAATATTGAAATTACAAGTGGGTGGTATAAAGTCCAAACCAAAAACTTTACGAAGAATCAAGAAACTGAATCATAAATAGATAGATAACTGAGAAAATAAATAAAATATTATGACATATCACTCAAGAAAAAAATCCTAAATAAAATTGAACTAGAGTGAGTTTCGCAAATATTTTATTTGCTTTAATACAATCAAATCATCTTTTCCACTTATTTTACTAGCCAACATAAAAGTACTCACATTTTCCGCAAATGTTATGACTACTTTTGTGTTGACTTCACTAACATATGAGCGAAGCAACGACTATCGAAAACCGTCCTGCAATGGACGGAGGGGAAGTCATGTTGACAACTAAAGGTCAAACTAATATGACTTAAGACTTTAGGCACGAAGACTAAACTTCAACAGTAGTTCAGTGCCCAAAATGTTTTTTTTCTCCGTTATGTTTTTCGTGGCCAGTAGGTGTTAATTACTGGCACATAAGTTTTGTGTGTTACCCTCGCGTCGGGTGTGTTCTTAATTATACAGTTATTAATTATATATTATCGTGTCTCTGTTATAAAAATGAAACCTGACCTAGCTAACATCTAAAACAAAAGTAAGGTCGCTGCTAACAATGATGGGTTAACTGATGCTACGTTGCTTAGGACGCAAACCTTAAGCAATCGGCGGTCAAGCTAGCCCCCCCTCAACAAACCTAATGTACTTTCGCATAGTAGCCAATTAATCTAATCCACTACAACGCCTCCTCCGATCCTCCTCCTCGACCTAACCGAATGTGTGCAAGAAAGTCCAAGCCCATGCTGTCCAATCATGCAATCAACCCATGTAAGTTGTGCGCCCCCTTGACGTGACTACTACTTACAAGACGCACTGATCACCACAAGGGATATGCTGCTGCCAAGTTGCTAAGAAACTACTTATTTTCTGCCGTGGATTTCACACCTGATTTCACGGGAAATCTATGGGGTACAATGTCAAAACCCTGTCGCTGTGCCACCAACTTCATCCCACGACCCCTAGGACGATGTATGGACATGGCCGAGGTACAAGCCGCCACGAAGAAAGAAGAGAAAATTCTTTATTTGACACCGGCTTAAAACTTGGTTCCTTATTTGACACTGGACAGGTTTTTCTTCCCTATATGATCTCTATCTAAAATTTTATTCCTTATTTGACACTCTAGTGTATTTTGTCCACCAACTGTGTTAAATAGAGGCATGAAAAGACAATTTGACCCTCAGAGCAAATGTGGCAAAAATATGAACATTTTGCATCGTCTCGTATACCTACTGCTACTACCAAGTACAACACCAGCTTCAAGTCAAAGTCAATATGTACCAAAGTTTGCATTTCGATCACTACCAAAAAGAGCTAGCTCAGGTTGCAGCTGATACATACTGTACAGGCCGGAGTCGACCTCGACAGCGATCTCCACGGGGCGTCCAACTCCATGTGCAATTGTGCGGCTTTGTCAAGGATGCCCCCGCGCGTCCCAAGCTCTAGAGCATCGAGCTGGGCTGGGAAGAGGAGCTGGCAGCACGCCGCCATGGCGGTGTCGAACAGTCGAAGTGCGAGATGCCAAGGCGCGCGCAGTCACGGAAGATGGAGATGAGCTTAAAGCTCGGGTCCCTCGGCCGGCACACCAGCACGCTGCACGCCCGACGCAGTCGCCCCTGTCGGTGCGGTACAGGCCCAAGCAGAGCCCCTCTATGGCTGTATCCTCGGTGAACCCTTCTAGACCTGACGACCACGCCGGACCTGCAGCAGAGAATGCCTTCCGCCGTGCCTCAAGCTCGCAATCGCATCCACGCCCAATCAAGACGAGCCCACAGAGGCGCCCTGGTCTACGCCTCCAGCCACTACATGGCAAGCGTCCCGGGCTGAGCTCGCGGACGAGCGCCCCACCGTCGTGCCGCAAGCTCCCGCCGCCGCTCCTTGACCGCGAATCTCAGCCCCGCCCTGGCCCTCCATGCCCGGGTCTCCGTCCGCCACCGTTTTGCTCCGTCCCCGCAGCCATGCCTAGGATGGGCCCCTCCCCCGCAGCCATCAATCCTCTCGCCGCCGCCGCAATGGGCCAGCACGCCGCCGCTGTAGCTAGGACAGAGAGAAAGGGGATTGGAACGGGAGGAAGAGGTCGGGTCGGGTGTCTGGTTTCTTCTTTTGGTTCCAATCGATTGAGGAGGGTAATTTGGTCCATTCAAACAAAAATAAACAGAACTGTGTAACGGAGCCAACGGCAGTGTCAAATAAGGAATCAAATTTTAGACAGAGGTCATATAGAGAAGAAAATTTTTCCAAGTGTCAAATAAGGAACTAAATTTTAAGCCGGTGTCAAATAAGGAATTTTCTCAAGAAAGAAGCCAATGATACGGGAAGCCCAAGAGCAACGTACATACGTACGTACGAGAACGAACGACCAAGCCTACCAACAACAACTTCCCCCTCCATGATACAGTAACTGATGTACCCTGACTACAGAGATGTGCCCCCAATTATATGGCACGAATTCAGTTTGCAGATTTGAAAAATAAAAATGTTTAAGAAAAACAAAATGAATTCAAGATGGAGTAAAAAGTCAACTCTAGCTTTTACACACACTACTTGTGATAGTGACAATAGTTGCCCAATCCGATATTTTGTGTCTATTTTACCCAATTCAATCCAGTATTTACCCCTTTTAACAAATTTATATTATTTCCGAGCCCACTTGTGGATGTCAAATCTGCAGCTGTCTCCGAGACCTGTTCCAATTTCTGGTTGTTGTCCCGCTACCCCGATTCCCCCTTCATTTATCTTATAGGGTTAGGCAGCAGGAGTGAGCGACAACTATAGTATCGAGCGAGAGCAAGTTAGATGCGGAGAATGTCATGAAAGTCAGGATGCGAGGACTAGCGACTCTTTGTGGCGATAAGAAGCTGGCTTAGTGAGCCGGGAATCGCAACAACGACTGTTAGTGGGGGCGACATCATCACAATCTTACTTTGCAAGGTGAAAACCGAAGGTCTGGCCTTCACTGGTTGTGCCTGACAATTGCCTTGTTAAAGTCATTGTTCTTCGAGCGAGGGTTTTCTATTAAAAAACACAGTAGTAAATAAGACAATTTGTGATGTATGGAAAAGAGAAGACACTTGGCCGTACGTGCGATCAGATCTTTGTTGCAGGTGATAACACCCAGACAAGACGCACCTGTATCGCATTCCGGCTGTCCACCACCGTCGCCGCGCCACGCTGCATGCGCCGGGCCGGAGTGCGGCCGCCGGGATCACACACACGACTACGCAAGCGGCCACGGCCATGGACGATAGTGACAGCATCCCTTGTGCTAGCTTCCGGTTCTGCCCTCCCGCCTACGTTTAAAGTCAACCGGACTGACACGGCCGGCCGGGAATCCAAAACCTGCGGCGAGCGACCAGCATCATACCAAACCCATCCTCTCGGCATCACCCGCGCTGCCTTCCCATTCCCGCCTCCTACCTCCGTCGTCTCTCGCCTAGCCACGACACACACCACGATACTGCGCGCGGTTAATCAGCTCGCCGGTGGAGATCGATGGCGGACGCGGCGCCGTTGCTGTCGTCGGCGGAGGAGGAGACGGCGCGGTTGCATGGTCACGGCGCTGTATTCGTGATCGCCCTCCCGGACCACCACGACGTCGCCGCGCCGGTGCCGTGCGCCGAGCGACGGGGATGGTGGATGCTGCGGCGGGCGGCGGGGGCGCTCCTGGTGCTCGCGGCGTTGGCGGTGGCGGGGCACTACCACTACGGCAACGGCCTGTACCACCGATCCTATTCCTCGCAAGGGTGGAGACGGAGCCACGACCGGGGCGCTTCGTCCTCGTCCTTCCTGCTGCCGCTCTACCCCAAGGCGGCCGGCGCCGGCGCCGTGCTCCCGGAGAGGTGCGTGCCGCGACAATCCGATCGACTCTGTTCTCACCGCAATTCTGCACCCCCTTGCTTGTTCTTCAGTTTCTGAACAGCATTTGGGATCTTCAGTTTCTGAATAACATTGTTTTTCCAAGTTCGTTCTGTTAACCTGACCTTTTCTCATGGTAACTGTACCCCCACAGAAATTTTGACCACTTGCGCTCCAAAAGGATCTCGGTTTTCCTTTTGGAATGTTATTACAGTTTTGTCCTGGTACGGGCTGACTAGTATGTTTACCTATTCAAATGCAGAGGACCTTCAAGTTCCCAACTGCAGAAACACTCTGTATTTCGATGCACATGTCAACTAGCACCATACTATCATAGGTCAAATTATTACAGGACATACACTCTGCCCCTCCCGAATTCAACATCTTCGTGTTCAGAATACCATCTCTATCTTGCATGCTTGAAATCTTTGAGTTGTCTCCGGTTTCTACCTCTCATAATTCAGAATTCTACATTGCATTCTTTTTTTGCTCCTCTCATTGTTCCATTTTGATCATCTTTGCTGGTTGGACTTGGGGTTTGCTCTGTTTTTCTGAATTGCTTTTGGGAACTTCGATTAACATTTCTGTCGGTTTAATCTGCATGTTTTTTTTTCTTTTCATACCCACTTTCATTGTTTTTCGAGAGTAGCTGATCTTGCAGACACATCTCATTTTTGGAATGTTTGCATATCTGTCCTGTCGTTCGACCAAAAGCATATTGAACTGCAAGCCATTTGATTCCAAACTGCAGGAATAGTTTGTATTTGGACAGACATGTTGCTAGTGGTATGAATCAAATATGCCAGACTTATCCAACTCCCAAAGTCAACACTTTGGTCTTCAGATTACCATTTCTGCTTTCCGTGAATAATCTTTGAGCAAGTCCTGTTATCTGCAGTTGTTTACTTACCAGAATTAAAAATGGAGTTGAGGAAAATTCAGAATGCAGCGAAGTCTGCTACGTACTAACATCAAATTGTGGTTTTTCCACCTTTTTAATGCAGGCAGTACTACACTTCCATAAATATTGGAAACCCTGCAAGACCCTACTTCCTCGACGTCGATACCGGGACCGACCTGACGTGGATCCGGTGTGATGCGCCCTGCACCAACTGCACAAAGGTGCCGGCCATTTTTAACAACACCTATAAACATGATTCATCTTGGTCGCAACGCAATTAGCACCTTACACCGTTATTACAGGAGCCCCATCCTTTGTATAAGCCTGCAAAACACAACATGGTTCACTCCAGGGACTCCCTCTGCCAGGAGTTGCAAGGCAACCAGGATTGCCGCGACACCTGCGACTACGAGATCGCATACGCCGACCGAAGCTCCTCCGCCGGCGTGCTCGCGCGGGACACTATGCAGCTGACCACCGCCGCCGACGAAACAGAAAATCTAGAACTCGTGTTCGGGTAAGTTGTCAGGTCTCACATGTTCAGACATGGATGGTGTTGTCTTGTGTAATTTCTGGTACCCTGCTTGTATGTTAGGTGCGCATATGATCATCAGCAAGGAAAGGTTTCAGACTCACTAGCAACTACTGATGGAGTCATTGGCCTCAACAATGGGGTTATAAGCCTTCCAGCCCAGCTAGCCAGCCAAGGGGCCATTGCCAATGTTTTTGGGCATTGTATCCCCACGGATCCCGGCAGTAGCGGCTACATGTTCCTCGGCGATGATTACGTTCCCAGATGGGGAATGACATGGGTTCCCATCCGGAATGGTCCAGAGTACGTCCCCTGCTTTTGTTTCAAGATTAGTTTCATATATATGTGTACGTCGTTTCTTCTTCGGATACCGATACGCTGCTGCATCATCTTCAGAAGATACGACATGCTCTATTCGCGGCAAATCTTAACCGACCCCAGTCGCTCTCAAGTCTCAACACTCAAACTCCAAATGGATAAATTTCCCATACTGCACTGCAATATTGCTTTACTCTTTCTACTATTTGCATTGTTGCCCCCCCATTTCCTGCAGTAACCGTAGCTATCGATAGCATCACACAATGAGACAAACATTGTGTTTATAATCCATCATATGAAATTCCAATTCAAGTTAGAATGCATATATATGACAGAGTTTATACTTTTATGTACTGTTAGGAACGTATACAGCACAGAAGTCCAGGAAGTAAACTATGCGGGTCAGGAGCTTAACGTGCGAAGGCGGGCAGGGAAACTGACTCAAGTCATCTTTGACAGCGGGAGCTCGTACACGTATTTCCCACGTGAAATATATAGAAACCTGATTGCTTCGGTGAGTTCTTGTATCAACTCTCCATCAGACCAAATGAGTACAGTCCCATGTTACTTACACCTGATCATTTTTTTTCTTGTAACTCGACAGCTTCAGGACGTCTCTCCAGGCTTTGTACGTGATGAGTCTGATCAAACACTACCTTTCTGCATGAAACCGAATTTCCCAGTGAGGTAATGTGATGGAATCTGTCGATACTTGATACTACATCATTAGTTTCTCGATCACTTGGGATATAGAGTTAACAACTCAGCATTGCAAAATCTTCAGGTCTGTCGATGACGTGAAGGAACTGTTCAAGCCCTTGCAACTGCAGTTCAAGAAAAGATGGTTCGTGATCCCGACAGCATTCACAGTTCATCCTGAGGACTACTTGATCATCAGCGTAAGTTCACAATCTGATCAACATCTTCAGCCCCATTTCCTCTTAATTCGGGGTTCATCGCCGTCATGCGTTTTCGTGGGACTTTTGCAGGACAAGGGCAATGTCTGCCTAGGTGTCTTTGACGGAACAGAGATTGGCCACAGAGCAACCATAATAATCGGAGGTCCGTACCAGCTGGTCATTTTCTTGGCATAGCTTCAGCATCTCAGCAACTATCTCTGTCAAGCTTACCTTTCGCTCTTTGCTTGTGGCAGGTCTTGCTCTCCGTGGGAAGTTGGTTGTGTGCGACAACGATGAGGATCAGATCGGATGGGTTCAGTCGGACTGCACCAGGCCACAGAAAGAAAGTAGGGTTCTTTCCTTCCTTTCAAGACCATTGCGCAGTCAACTTCTTTAAATGGACAGACAACACAACACAAGAGAAATCACGCATTCTGCATTTGAAGCTGCCATATCATATAATGGGTATATATAGTTAAACAGGGGATAGGAGGAAGAAAGATGGATATATATATAGCCTGTACCTTAGTACCTATAATTTCTCTCTGCTGTATATATACAAGAGAAGCAGAATTATGTACACATGTATGTTGTAGAGTATATATCATCCACTTGTAAGACTAAGTGGTGAAGTATATCAATCGAAATTTTAGTAAAAAAATTGCGATTTACTATTTTTTGGGATTTGTTTTCCCAAAAATCAGGAGTTTTTTGTTGATGGAATACCCCATGATAAGACTAGACATAAAACTTATGTCAATCACACAAGTCTCATTTCCAAAGAAAACACCACACCTTTGAGCAGTGAGCAACAAAGCAAAGCAATACCTTGATAGCAAGATCCCAACAAAACCACGATGATGGAGCATAATAAGCAAACTACGACACATCTACCTTCCCCATCAAGTAGGTCAAGAAACATCCGTGTTACAAAATTTTGAAATGTTTCTCGTTTAACCGGGTGTACTGGCTCAGCTTCTTCATATGAGGATTTTTGGTTTGGGTGCTAGTCATTAGAAGAACTGGAATATTCTTGATACAACTGGTCTCTGGTTTGTTTTGTTTGGTTTGGATAGGCAAGAATTATTGTACTTAAATCTCTGGTTGAATTGAATGCATATTGACATCCCATGAGAGCATGGTAGAATATATTTTTTGATATAACTGGTCTTATTATTTACAGACAAACATTGGAAATCGTAATATTGTTGATTGCCTGCGTGTACAGAGCATGTGGGAGAATGTTCTCTTTGTTGCCTGCATGTACAGAGCATGCTTGTCTTAGCGTCAGACAGAGCATCTGAACTCTGAAGATACACGGAGGTGGAGCTGGCAGTCCTGCAAATCCCGCGATGCCCGCAAAACCCACTATTTTTTTTTAGAAGAACCCCAATATTTCTTAATTGGCAGGCTCCACTTATATCCTGCAAGATCTGGTTGCGGACATGGCGGATTGCTGCAGGATCTTAGCCGAGCTGCCCACTTCCATCCTGATGCTAATGGGCTGTATTGCCTCCACCCTGACACTTCCTTATTTACAGGGTTCATAAACACTAGAAATTCATGGATGAACCATGGCTGATGGTTTTTGTGCCAGCAAACCTGAGGGCCATAAGCAATACAATCATCAATCTTCTCATTGCATATACACAAGTTTGGTATTATACACACGTCTCTGATCATTCAACGAAACTGGACGTTGAAGGCAAGTGGCAAGATTATAGACGGAGAAAGTTCACGGGATCATCGTCGATTCAACTCTTCAGTCCTAAGGATTTGCATATTTTATCGGGGAACCAGCCATCATCCTTGCTAACGGCAACAGGCTCTTCAACAGGCTCCTTGAATTTAGCCTTCTCACTCAGCTCCTCGAATGCATTTACAACATTTTGTAGGCGGGCAACAAACTCGATTAGAAGTGAGGCAAATGTGGCTAGGGATAAGGCACTTGCACTTTCATATGTTTTTGACTCTTCGTCTTCAAGTGGCAAGTTTGGATGGAAAGATCTTCGAGCAGGCCAGGATAGTAATGTCTTGTCAACGTCAATAGATGATGATGAATCAAGAAATGAACTCCTATAATGATTCGCCAAAGTTTGATCAGCAATTCTAGGCTCCGTCGTTTCATTGTTTTTTTCTTTTGTATTGACAGTTGCGCCATTCATGGCATCTTTTATTCCTTCAGCTCGTCTGCTAGTATCCCATCTTTCAGTATTCACCAGAAGATATGACTTCTCATCAATCTTTTTTTGTAACTCCTCGGCTGCCAAGTGGACTTCAAATAGAATATCTTGGGACCTCAACTTGGTCATTGTCTTAACATTGTTTCCAAGCTCACACAACACTTTAGCACCTTCTTTGCCCACTCTATAAATTTCTGAAATAAAAATCCTTCTGAATTCTGGAGGTGCCTAGAAATGAAATCAAATATATTTTTATTAATGATATGAAATGCATAACTTCAACAACTTCTTGAGGAAACTATATTAGCGTACCTGAATTTCTGAAAGAATGCAGCCATGCAGTGCCATGACCGCAAATGAACAATGCCTCAATGCTCCACCAACTTTAGTGAAGCTCTTCCAAGGATAATTCATCATTTTGTAAGATCCATGGGGTGGTTCCCATATAGCAAACCCTAACTAGTAGCAAATACAAAATAACCGAGTCAAAATTGACAGAAATTACACAACCTTTAAGGGAAGTGTTAGATTTGGAGCACCAACGAACCAGAGTTTCCTCTTGTGCTGATGCCTCGACAGATGCCCTGTACCCACTATACAGAGGATCATCGGAAGCTTGATATGTAAGTATTTTTGACGGAATCCTTTCATACTCCATGCATTTCAAATATCCATCGACGCAACCTACAGTGAACAGACAAATCGGAAATATAGGCATCAAAATCATATGTATTTATATTCTATGGAGTTGTAGTGATACCATTACACTATTTTCTAACTTCTCTAGCAGTATGAAGTTAAATAGTACAACATGACATGTAGTCCCTCGGTCTCAAAATATCAGACACGCTTTTGTGCATGGTATTTCATACACGACTTTGAACACTATAGTATATGCTAATTATTGAGAATGTATAAATTGTATTGGTTCTTTTATCTTGTAAATTTTTTCTTCTAATTTATACTACTTCTATATACATATTATAATTAAAAACCATTGTGAGAGTTGAAAGATGTTGACCGGTGATAGTCAAGAGTATCTTAAATTTTGCGATGGACGAAGTACAATGATTCTAAGCATCAGTTTGCAAGACCAGAAAATTTGAAGGAGGGTGTGTGGAGGAGGGGTCAGACCTTCTAAGGATTTTGCAAGACCAGTAAAATTCTTTGAAACCAAATTGTGCAGATCCTCTCCAGCCCAGATTGGATAAATCCCTATGTTGATCACAAGAGTGACAACAGCACCAATAGCAACCAGTATACTTCTATTTACAGCCGTGTCAATGAACATCCCCGTGTTGTACCCAGAGACCATGACAATATAGAAAGTCAACAAGAATACGCGAAATCCATAGTCATAACTCTTCATCTTTGGGTGTAGCCTTGCCAAGTTTGTGCTAAAACCTAGCAGTGAAGAACATACCAGCGTTAGCCTTTAAGTTAGGTACACTCATACGAAATTCATCGGAAAATGCTCCCAATGCTTACCAGCAATGAAGGTACTAATAATAAGAATGACTTCTTGCCCCAAGTTCTTGGACAATTCGGCAACTGCTAGAGCAAGCAATACAGCAGCAAGTGTTCCTAACCCCCTATTGAAACCTTTGCTTAATGTTGCACCTGCATAATAATGGACCAAATTAACGAAAGGGGAGCAAGCAATACAGCAGTAAGTGCTCCTAACCCCCTGTTGAAACCTTTCCTTAATAATGTTGCACCCGCATAATGGTGGACCAAATTAACGGAAGGAGATGAACTTTTTTTTTCCTTGGCAGTCCATTAATTGTGAGATCAAGACAATGACATCATAAATATTCGATATTTTCTGTGTATCCATTTAATTATCCAGCTGTCCAGTAAGTTGTACAAGTGGCCCAAGATCAATGTGGTCCCTCCCGGATATCATCATCTCAAATAGCAATAACAGTAAAATTTGGTTTCGCTGTCACATGTGATATGCATGCTCAATTTAATAAAAATTATTTAGGCATACGTACAGTTCTAAGATTACTGAAACGCCCCTATCTTACTGTTGTCTGATTTGGATGGGAGCGTGCCTGTTTCTTGCATCAAGAACAATATTGTACAGATGAAAGATACATATATGTAGGAAATCAGATTACGTGGGGGAGAGAGAAAACGGAAAACACGGCACAGCATGTCGATAAAAATAACGACGAACGATTAGCGTAGAAATCGCTGGTTACCGACGGGTTATTTCCCGCGTTATTTACCGACGATCTGTAATGGGTCAGATCAGACCCGTTTTTCATGGAAACAAACTGCTATGGCCCGTACGACGGGTTGTATGTCTATACGTGACCTGGAATTTTCTTACATACGGCCGGGTAGCGTCGAAACCATTGCACATGCCCTTACACTGCAGCAGGTTCATGTGGTCGGCAAAATCAGATCTGCCAGGATCGCATGGGAAATGTTGAGCAAGACCGTCTCAGTTCTTCACGCTATAGTAGACACACAAAACTTGCTTACTTCTAGTTATAAACATTAAACCTCTATTGAATGGTTAGACCCAAGAAAAAAGATAAAGGGTCAAAGGAAAATGTTGGGCCTTGATAGAGTGGAAAGGAAAATGATACGTTGATTTAAAATCAAAACTTGAAAAATTATACTACCTTGATTTAAAATGTGTAAGAGCATCTCTAGTGGCTAGTGTAAATGGTCATGTAAACAAAATATACACCACCGCTAGCAAGAAAATTATTGCCACTGGCTCGCTCGTGTAAACTAAAGGCTAGTGGAAAATTTCCCTTCGAAGCCCCTAGGGGATTTTCCTTCGAACTTTGTGGGAATTTTGGGGGTTTTGGCCCCTAGGCGATTTTCCCCTTTGAAGCCTTTTTGACGAATCTATACTCACAAATACTCCGTATAGTAAGAATTTTGATTTTGTGCAACTTAATTAACTTAGAAATAACTATTAACATAGGAGGACTAGCAAATCTAAAATTTGGGGGGTAGTTGTAGGAATTGGAATGGGCGTGAACTGGTTCAGAAATGATGTACGTATATGAGCTAGATGGAGTTGGATTTTGGTAGTAATGCGTCTCTCCAAGCACGTTGAGCCCATCTCCCCCATGCATCTCAATATTAACCAGCGCAATTAACAGCCAGCTGCCCAGGGCAGGCTCACCGGCCGGGCCCTGGCTCCGCCGACGTACGTACGTACCGACGCTGAACTCGAAGATGAAGAGGACGGTGAAGACGGCCCAGAGGGAGTGCGCGGCGATGTCCCGCGGCTCGCGGAGGAAGACGAGCAGCGTGACGACGGCCAGCGCGAGGCCGAACTTGGCCGCGTACACGGGCTTCCGGTAGTCGGCGCGCGCGAACGCCAACATCTCCGCCGCCCCCGCGGCCAGGGCACCCCACGCTCGCCGGAGCGGCCCCGGCGCCTGCTCCTTGCCCCCCTCGCCGCCCGGCAGGCTCCAGGCCGACGACAGCAGCGGCACGTCCCCGCGCCCGGCCTCCAGCGTCAACCACGCCATGGCTTCACTGGCCGGCGCCGGAAACGGGAGGGCTTCAGCTGGTTCTCCGTGTCTAAAAGAACTGCCTGTGAGCTGCGACGATCTCCGGGTGTACTTAAGTTAGAAATGGGCGCGCATCAGCTAGCCTATATATATTTTTAAATTATAGACGACTAGATCGACGAAAGGTCTATAATAACCGACGTTACATAGCCGTCCGATCCTCTCCGTGCGGTCTGGATACTTAGCATGTGTTGGTCAACGCCAACAGCTGACGAGTTGGCCTCGTCACCATGAGCACTGATTGCTGCCACTCATCATTAATCACCCACTAATTGTTTCCAATACTACATGAAAACACATGCCCCTCAATGCTGCCACCCATCACCCACGCCACTGCCAACAGCACATGTACGGCACATGATATGTCGGCAGTAAGTCGGTGATTACTGTCAATCGTTACGGTGCATATATATGACGACCGACCAGAGCTAAACCAACTACTCCCCATATTTTCACACTAGTCGGTGACCGTAAGGAGAATCGATTGGAAGAAAGCTTCCTCTAGCTAGTAGATGCAAAGTTCTATGGTTTATGTACGTGCATATCTAATCGTGGGTGGTCATCCCTCCGCTACATGTATGCCTAGGACAACTAAGACTAGTCATAGATAGTATTAGGTATGTCACGTTTACGAAAAATGACTTGCCAATATAATTAATAATGAGAGAGATGATAATATAACATAACGAATTCACAATACAAGATGAGTGTATAGCGTAATAAATACACTAGAATATAATACCATACTTAGTTACTTACATGATACCAGTGTATGATACTTTTCACTATGACTAGCTTAAGATATGGATTTGGTGAGCGGGAAGTAGATGCCAAATTCATTAATTAATTTACACATCTTTAGATCAGGGCACGTGATGTTCAACTTCTTGTAACTAGATGCAAGTGTTTATCTCTCTGTAAATTAACACTGAGATACGTATCAGTGATTCAAATTAAGACGCTACAGACACATATAAATTCAAAGCTAATCTTTAAATAAGATGCGTTCTCTAGCTGATAAATTAATTTACGTTTTAACAAGCTATCTAACCACATACGTCTAATCTCTAGAAAAGATCCCTTCTCTGGCTGATTGATTAATTTACTGTTGCATCCAGCTAAGCACATACGTCTAAATCTCTAGAAAAGATCCTTTCTCTGGCTGATCGATTAATTTAGTGTTGCATCCAGCTACGCACAGACATTTATTCCTCAAAAAATATGCATTATATGGCTGATTGATTAATTTTCTATTGCAACGAGCTAAGCACATACGATTAATGCTATTCGAAGAAAAAAAATCTTATGCATATTCCGATTTATGCCAGTGTAATGCCAAGTAAAGCTTATGCATTTCGCGGTTTATGTGCCGAGCACACTTTGTTCGTATAAGTTGTAGAGCCAAGTGAAGTTTATGCATAATCTTTGGATCTGTACTCCATCTAAGAATCGTTTTTAATTTCTTATCATGATATGTTTTAAAGCTATACAGTCGGTTTACCCACTGTTTATTTAAATTTTAGAAATGTAAAAAGCACAAAGTATCAGGTTGTACAGAGAAGGTAGGCCATACGCCTCTAGACTAAAAGCTATAACAAGATATGTAATTCGTCTTTTTTAGACTTGTGGACTTGTGGTGGTTGTGTTCATTCTAACTATGCAAAGACCGGGTGTGATGGTTACTCTGTTTTATCTTGTCATCGGGTGCATTGTTCTTCATATATATATCGGTGCAGGTCTGGTCACGCTTCTAGCTTTAGGGACAAATACCGCAACTTGCTCCACACTAATTGCTAGTTCTTTATTTTGTTTATGGGAGGCTAGCTAAGTTAAGATTGACCTTACGTTGCCATTAACCTAAAACAACCTGTATTACTCGATTATGAGTTTAGACCGGGCAAAATAAATGCTTAAATTTTACTGTAGAGCATTGCATAACAGATTTAGTTGTACTTTGTCGCAACTCGCAAATTAGTTGGGATTCGATGATGTTGATTTGTGATTTGGTTGGTTGTGTATGTTCATATAGAATGGGTTTAAAGAGCTTTGTTGACATGTTCATGAATAGTAACAAAGTTATTGATTTAGTTATCAAGATGACAAGTCAAAAGTTACCACTATAGTTATGATCTTACCAAAACATCAAATAAAAATTTACTCATAAGTCATAATGACGATTTATTCGCCATGGTGTTGAGTAAATAGTAAGTAAGATTGTAAGAAGATGTTGATGTTGCTAGCAAGATGTAGTTTGTTCATCAGATTTTATATGCTAATCATGCATGCCACATGATGTGCTAGCAAGATGTTGAGTACTCTCGTAGAATAGTTTCCAACGATCATACTCTCATGAGGTTGTTGGGGCATGTTGATTTGTTCTGGATCTGGCGCTCGGGCTGGCCAATAGGTAATGGGTGGACACCTTATTTTCCTACACCAAGGCCTCCCAATGTGGAAGAAATAAACGCTACTCATACATATGGGGTAATATTAATATGTAGATCACAAGTACAAGGCGATAATGGATGTATAGGCGAGTTAAAAACAGAACTTGGCGTACACAATAAATCTTGAGTTTTAGGTCATATGGTGAATGGCGATGATGGACGAGTGAATAATTTACAGATTTACAAGGTGCTTCTTGACTCTTTTATATAGGTGTGGGTCTTGAGAGGCCGGCCTTGGTCTTTAAAACAGGGCTTTCGGGCAGCCTAGATACGTTGTGTTCAACATATTTCAACACTGAAAAACAACAAGTAACAATACTATACAATACAATACGATACAATACAATACATACCTTGTAGTATACAAAGAGCACAATGATCGGGTCTTCAACAATCATGGCTCGTACGTCCCCCGTCTTCGATAGGCTCATGGCTTTGGTTTCTAAATGGTGCATGGTCGGCCATTACCTCACTCATGCCTTGGCAAGCATACAAAGAGAACCATATTGAAATTCTTTAATCTAGAAGGGGCTGAACTACATCCTGGAGAGCCTGTGCTACAGGCCTACATCCCGGGTCATGGCCTACGTAGTATATTCTGGAATCTGCAAACACAGATAGCCTGACCCGTGTCTCTGGGACAGAGAGGCCGGGGCTATTTCGCAAGCCCACAAGGGCAACAACCAGGACAAAGGATCAACTATAATCACTAGGAAAAGGAACCCGTTACAAAGGTCATCACACGCTCGCTTTCATCGTGCCAATTGTCGTTTTCCTCTTCGCGGTTGTTTACATGTCTATTAACTATCGCAACAAGAACGAAAGTGAGGAGGATGAGAGAGAAAAGGATACAGTGGTGGGAGTGGAGTTTTCTCCTTTTATTTTACAAAACCAAAATTTTAAAATGAATTATTTTGAGAACTATTTATCCAAATTACAAATCGTTTTTACTTTTGAGCTCCTCACATGTTGATAGTATTTGACGAACTTTTTTGTACTCTTGTACTTCGTGTTTTGTGTACTTAGTACACCCACTTATGTGTATTTTGTTCTTTTTGTTTTTTTTGTACTCCGTTTTTCTGTGTACTTATATTGTTGTGTTTGTATACTTTGTACTTTGTGTTATCAGTACTTTGTACTCATTGTTCTGTGTATTTTTTACTCCTTGCTCAGTGTACATCAGTACATGTACTATGTGTGTATGTATACTTACTCCGTCTTCTATGTAATTTGTATTGTCGGTGTATGTTTACATGTAATATGTTTTTAGTGTTTATGTACACCAGTTTTTTTACTTTGTACTTCCTTTTAATTATCGGTCAATCTTGCAAGACCAACGCATAAGGGAGAAGCGACCAACGCATGCATGTACATGTGATATCCGGCGGCGGAGTAAATCAAATCTGGCTCTATAAGGGAGAAGCGACCAACGCATGCATGTACATGTGAGGAATTTTTTTCATAGTGGAAAATATAAAACAAATTATCTCTTGGGTTCACATCGACTTTCAAAACAAGAACAAGATCGAAGGGAGAGCTCGCACACTGTCGTTCCTCTTGCTCTTTGTTGCCATTGTTGTTCTCATCATGTCCACCGTATACGGTCGACGAGAGAGCTGGTCTTCGAAACCCCGCCTCTCCACATCCTGTATGGGAGAGCGGTGATTAGATTTTTGAGAGCGTCTCATATGCGACTGCTCGCCTATATTCATCTTCATCAACTTCTTATGATTCGTCTTCAACTACGCCGCCTTCATCATCATCATGTCCACAAACACCGACCTTCTCGCCTCCGACAAGGTTGCCGCTTCTGCTTCGGTCAACTGGCCTACTTGACGGTACATATGGTTATCCCTTTACTGGTTATTTCTACTATCTATCTAATACTCCCTCCGATTTTTTAATATAAGATGTTTTAACCTTCCACATTCACATGTCCAAACTTGTATCTAGACATGTTTTAGTGTCCACATCCACATCTAGACATGTTTTAGTGTCCACATTCGAACAAATCATGCAAATTCTGCCCAAGCCAGATTGGGTAAATACCTATGTTGATGGGCTGGGATCCAACCCTATGTTGATTCCAAGACTGACAACAGCACCTATAGCAATTAATATAAGTCTACTTCAAACATGCCATGAACTTTCATGTGTTGTACCCAAAGACCTTCGCAAGCTAATTCGTCTGACCATGCGCTCCTCTTCTCAACGCGCAAATCTGCATCTGAAGCTGCGATAATCATAATGGATATATGAAACAGGGGATAGGAAAACAATATGGAAAGGAAGGTGAATACATGTAGCCTCTAGGTTTTCTCTTCTGTACACCTATATGTTGTAGAGTATACCACTTCCACTGTATGACTTCGTTGGGAAGCATATCAATGAAAAATGAGTATGTAGAATTCTTGCATCTTTTTCCTCCAAAAATTAGGAGTTTTTTGGCTGATGGAATATCCTGAGAAGACTAGACGTAAAGGTGAACTCAATCAACAGAGGTCTCATGTCCAAAGAAACCCACAATAACACATGGAAAGCAACTCCACATCTTTGAGCAGAGTGCAACGAAGCACAACAATACATTGAAAGCAAGATTCACAACAAAAGCATTTTGACTTACCAGCAAACTACAAAACGGCTACCTTTACATCAAGTAGGTTAAGAAACATCCCTGTTGAACACATGTAAATGAGATTCACGTGCAAATACCAATTAGCCTCCTAGCTAGAAGTAAACACACAATTTACAGGGTGCTTAAACACACTAAGCAAATACATGGAACAACAGTTTACCATTGTTGATCACATTAGTGGCAGCAAACAGGAACTCCATTAGCAATCCAGCCAGCAATATTCTCATTGCGTATACACAATTTCAGCATTATACACATGTCTTGGTCCAAAATTATTGAACAAAACTGGATGACAAAGGCAAGTGGCAAGGCTTCAGATCGAGGGACCTTGCAGGTCATCGTCAATGTCAACTTTTCAGTCCAAGAGATTTGCTTATTTTATCGAGGAATCCACCATCACCCGTGCTAACTGCAACAGGCTCTTCCACGGGATCCTTGAAGTTAGCCTTCTCACTCAGCTCTTCAAATGCGTTTACAACATTCTGTAACCGGGCAACAAACTCGATTAGAAGCGAAGCAAATGTGGCCAAGGATAAGGCACTTGCACTTTCATATGTTTTTGACTCTTCGTCCTCAAGTGGCAAGTTGGGATGGAATGATCTTCGAGCAGGCCAAGATAGTAGTGTCCTGTAACCATCAATAGTTGCTGCTGAATCATTTCTGGTAAGAAATGAACTAGCAGCAAAACTCTTATAATGGTTTGCCGAAATTTGATCAGCAATTGTAGGTTCGGTCACTTCATTTTTATTTTCTTTTGACGCGACACTTGTGACATTCATGGCATCTTTTATTCCTTCAGCTCGCTTGCTAGTATCCCATCTTTCAGTATTTACCAGAAGATACGACTTCTCATCAATCTTTTTTTGCAGCTCCTCAGCTGCCAAGTGGACATGAAATAGAATATCTGGAGAACTCAACTTGGTCATTGTCTTAACATTGTTTCCAAGCTCGCGCAATACTTTAGCACCTTCTTTCCCTACTCTATGAAGTTCTGCGATAAAAATCCTTCTGTATTCTGGTGGTGCCTAGAAATAAAATCAATTATATATTTGTTTAGGAAATATATAAATGCAGAACTTCCATAGGTTGTCGAGGAAAGTATATTAGCACACCTGAATTTCTGAAAGAATGCAACCATGCAATGCCATGACGGCGAAGGAACAATGCCTCAATGCTCCACCAACTTTAGTGAAGCTCTTCCAAGGATAGTTCATCATTTTGTAAGGACCATGGGGTGGTTCCCATATAGCAAAACCTAACTGGGAGCAGATACAAAAGAACCGAATCAAAATTGAGAAAAAGGTGAGGTAATCTTAAATACTCCCTCCATCCATAAAAGGATCTTGTGACATCCTTTTATGGGACGCAGGGAGTAGAACTGTTAGCTTTAGAGCAACAACAAACCAGAGTTTCCTCTTGTGCTGATGCCTCGACAGCTGCCCTGTACCCACTATATAGAGGATCATCAGAAGCTTGATATGTAAGTATTTTTGAAGGAATCCTTTCATACTCCATGCATTTCAAGTATCCATCGACACAGCCTACAGTGAACAACTAAATCAGAATAAAGGCATAAAAATCAGATGTATCTATACTCTATGGCATTGCAATCATACCACAACTAAAATTTTATACGTTTGTAATAAACGTATAATTAAATGATACAGTACCTTCTAAGGATTTTGCAACACCAGCAAAATTCTTTGCAATCAAATTGTGCAAATCCTCTCCAGACCAGATTGGGTAAATACCGACATTGATTCCAAGACTGACAGCAGCACCAAGGGCAATAAGGATAAATCTACTAACAGCTGTATCAGTGAACTTCCCTGTGTTGTAACCAGAGACCATGACATACACGAATGTCAACAAGAATACACGAAATCCATATTCATAAGGCTTCATCTTTGGGTGTAGTTTTGCCAAGTTTGTGCAAAAACCTAGCAGTAAAAATATAAAAGCTTTAGATTACAAATTACACAGAACGCACCACAAAATAGTTACGATGTGCCCCCAACACTTACCAACAGTAAAGGTGCTAATAATAAGAATCACTTCTTCAAATGCCCCCAGTTTTTTGGATAATTCGGCAACTGCTAGAGCAAGCCCTCCAGCAGTAAGTGTGCCTAGCCCCCTGTTGAAACCTTTGCTTAATGTTGCACCTGCATAATAGTGGAACAAATTAACGAATGGCAATGCACATTTTTTGCACGTGTACACACTGTAAAAACTTGGCATTAAATAAGGATAGCTCCATAATGAGATCCAGGTAAGACAAAGACATCACAAATGACTGATATTTTCTTTATCAAAACGAGTTAGGCAGACCAGTAAAATTACATGAGTAAGAAACAGCCTTCACCAGTTGCTATGTAACAACTGCATGTTGGCAAGAGCACTTTCGGTCCACGTTAAGAACTGCTAAATGCACGAGTCTGTATCCTTGTGAGTTGTAAACCTAGTACTACAGCGGAGGGTTCCAATCTCTCAACTAGAATCTCGAGTGAAATAATTTAACTGAACTTTCCAAACCTTTACAGCGAGTTTCGAAAAATGCAACTAGGTAAGATGAATAAGATGTGCTGGTCAGTAACCGCTTCAAATACGGAGCTAAACCTCACAATGATCAGGCTAGAAGATATACTTGCAGGCCAAGAATATAAACTTTAGAAACACCACCATCATTATGGTTGGTTTGTACTCCACATTGCAATGATATTATGAAAGACCAGCAAGCAACATCACAGAAAACAGTAGCCTTCCTCAGTTCGCAGTTAAGAACTTCTATGGAAAGAAAAAAGTTGGCAGTCTGCTCAGTTTCTCTTCCAAACAACATTCATTTCTTTATGTTCTAAAAAAAGTTGGCAGTCTGTACCATACCATATAGTATGTTCTACAACTGGCCCAAGAACAATGTGGTCCCAGGTAACATCATTAAGAATTAAAATTTGATGGCCCTTTGGGTCACCCATATAGATAAATTAATGACATTTTCTCAAAGAAAAAGCAAACAGGCTAAACTTATTCATCACCGGGTCATCTTCAATAAGCATAGCAGCGTGCACGTTTCTTGTGTCAATCAACAACAATAATAATGCAAGGTCAACAGATGGACCTGGATGGAAGACAACTTCTCTCTTTCGCTTAAGAACAGTGAAATATCTGAATCTAAATGCTTTCCCCCTCTTTGTTTTAAAAAAATGCTTTCCCTCTCCACGGTGCTGTTGACAACTTGACATTTTTTTTATAACGAGAGAGAGGGAGACGTTGACACAGACTGAATCTCTAGCCTGCAAGATTCGACGTGCGTAGGGGGATGTGAAGATTCCCGTGTTTGTCACTGCAGCAGGTGCTTTCTGATCCGTGTAATCAGATGAGAGTTGCACGAGGGATGCCAAAATGACGATGATTCGCACACTGGTGCATCACTGACGTTCAAGCCAACGAAACGGAAGGGAAGAATGGAGGGATAGAAGAGCGGGGAGTGGTGCTTAGTACCGATGCTGAACTCGAAGACGACGACGACGGTGAGGATGGCCCAGACGGAATGGCTGACGATGTCGTGCGGCTCGCGGAGGAAGACGAGCAGGGAGATGAGGGCGAGCGCGAGGCCGACCTTGGCCGCGAAGATGGGCTTCCGGCGGTCGGCGCGCGCGAACGCCCACATCTCCGCCGCCGCCGCGGCCACCGCGTCCCACGCCCCCACCACCGCGGCGCCGGCGCGCCGGAAAAACCCCTCCTTGGCCCGCACCTCCGCGTCGCCCGGCAGGCTCCAGGCCGACGAGAGCAGCGGCACGTCCCCCCGCGGGCCCCGCTGGTCCTCCAGCGTCGACCACAGCGACCCCAGGTGCGCCGGCGGCACGCCCGCCATGGGCCCCGTCCCCGTGGCCATGGGTGCCGATCTTCCGGCTCGCGCTGCCCTCTCCGCGCAGTGGACTCCTCTCTGGTAGTGGTTCACTGACGCTGGACGGATTGCTTGGCTGCCGCGCGCCGCGCCGGAAAAATGTGGGCTTTTGGATGTCAGACAAGACGGAGACAAACACGGCGGCGTGCGTCAGATCATCAGATCCACCAGCTGCTGCTGCGAATGCCAAGATATTCTTCTCTGGCTTAAAATGGGAGCCGAGATGGGGTGCAGAAGCGAAAGAGGAATCGGCCTCGGCAGATTCCAAAAGCCCACGAACCAAAGGGGGCAACCAAGAACCGGTTCATCTTTCTTGTGTGACGCCCTTTCGACCATACAAAATTGTCTCAAACATTCTCTTGTCAACCTCGACTACTACTTCCGAATTATAATACTACTACGTACTACTATATTCCAATTTATAGACGTGAAATGAAATGAGTGAACCTACACATTAAAACCAAACGCGTCTAAAAACGTGCAGTTCAAAAAAAGTAGAGAAAAGAAAAGAGTTGGCAACAGAGTTTTCTTAAAACCAATCTTGTGAGAAACAGAAAACAGGCGGCGGTGGCTGGTAGAGGTAGCTGATCTAGGTGGGGTGATCTTTTTCGCTTTCTCCGTTTGTTAAAAAGAGGTTTGAGGTTGTATTTAAAATACTTCAAAATAACAAAGTTTGAAGTATTAATAACACAGTTTTTAGTCATAGTCAAACACATGGTATTCTTGAAATATTTCAAACATACTTTGCTACCAAACATAGCCAAAATGTCTTAAGTTTCAGTAGTCGTGGCAATGGTTGGAGGGGGCAAAATCATGTTGGAGGGGTGTAAGTGACATATTTATGAAGAAATTTAGATTCATGAGCCTTGTGTATTGATTTATTTATTTTTCGTATGCGACAAGTTTTTGGTGTGCCCGACAACCATCAACAATAGAAATGGAGTGCAATGTAGTTCTTATTCGATTGCTTAGTGGTGCTCACACATGTTCTTTCTTTCTTTACACTGAATGTCAACTTCACACTGTCAACCTATTTATAAGAAATGCACAAGTCATAGCCAGTACAGGCTATGTTTATTTATATGAAAAGGTTGTTCATGTCCCTTGCAAATGTTAACAGGATGACCTCTAATTTCCCGTTGTTTTCCTAAGGTGATAAAATAGAGCGGAAAGGCAGTTTGGTCAACTTGATTTTCTTCTGGATGTTTAATTCACCGGTTCTCATATCAGGTTTCTTTGTCCGTATTTGAGCTTCTTCAGGCTCTCCTTGCTTTAAAACCAAATCTATCACACACTAATAGTTGAGATGAAACTCGCCTTGCTTTTAAAGTTCAAGGATCAAAACTAAGCTTAGTGAATAGTTGAGGTGTCAGCAGTGTTTTGTTCTTTTCAAAATAATATTCCTTGTTTCAAGACTCGACCTGGCCATGCGTATAGTTTGTCTCATATGTTCAAAGATAAATATCAGGTTGGGGAATACCAATGTCATTAAATTTTGTTTACCATTTCCTAGGTTTTGTTGTTTGTGTGTTCATATAATTTGACTTAATTTCAGAGTGAAAATGTCAAGATGATATTAAAGACATATCTCACGTGAACAAAATTGCCATGTCATCTGATCAAAGCAAGGCAGCAACTGAAATTAATCTTTCACTCGTTCACACGATCACACCTATTTTCTTTTAGCTAACCCTTCATGTACATCAAGTTTCCTGGTAGGAGATTTTGTGCTCTACAGTTCCAGCAATCTCACTATTTTTAAAATATTTTTTAAAAAAGGAATGTATGTTCTCAATGATTTATCCTACAAGCGTGTAAAATCTTAATACAAAACACTTCGCGTTTTGAGCTACATAGAAATAACAAATGTACATATCTGAGTATAGGAAACAATGTATATTTTCAAATCTCCAACTTTTATCATTATTGTGTAGCCCTATACAAAAATTCGAACTGTGAGTTTGCCTGTTTATAGTACACATAATTGACAGCATGCGGACAAATCCAGTCCTGCCAGATCTACCAAAGTGAAAAAAGAGGATTCTTTCCGTCTGGAATTGGCTCCATTTGTCTTTTTATGTTGACTATGAAGTCCACTTCTCTTTGATTTCCAAGACAGTTCGACGAAGTGCTCAGACCCACACCATAACTGCAGACAGCAAAACAGAGTGCGGCTCTGTTTGCCGCTCCGGCCATCCTCATGGGCGCCGCAGCAGGCAAGGCCGTCGGGGACTTGGCATCTTCTGCTGGGACGACGCGAGCGGAGGACCGGCTAACCGTTGCTGAGCGTGTGGTAGGCGAGTTCGAGCGCCGCCGGATGAGCTTGAGCGGCGATAGCCTCAGCGTTGGTATATGGGACGCGCAGGCGAATTGCGCCAACAGAAGCCTCCTCGCTGCGGTCGACGAGATCATTCTCCTCAAGGAGACGCAAGCGTTCCCCATGGCCTCCGCTGCTGGCCACCGCGTGGATGGCGCCCTCCGCGCCGCCATGTCACTACTCATGGAGGAGCTCCTCCGCCTCAGGGTCTGGGACGGGTCTCAGCTGGAAGGCAGAAGCGGCCTTCACTTCGCCATCGAGAAGCTCTCTATCTCCATGACGGCGGCTCGTGGCATATCGTCGCCAGTGCTCGTCTTCCTGACGGATACCAGCACGGCCAGCACAGTGATAACCAGCACCGGGGAGGTGAGCTTCAGCTCCATCGACGAGCTGTATGCGTCCGGTGGGAGCCAGCCGGCTGGGGCTGATGTCTTCTTCGACAGGAAGTTTCCGGACAAGCTCGATCTGCTCTGCCCAGGAAGCTTGGCCGTCCTCCATGAGATCTCACTGCAGGTCATCCGTGCCGGCTACACGAAAGAGCTGCTCGACACGTTCACCAACGCTCCCTGCGACGTTTTAGACAGGTGCTCGTAAGCTTATACAAACAAAATCCTCTTTAATCAATTCTACAAATAGAAGTATAATATAGCATGTTCACCTGAGATGGAGTCTAATACATGCATATCGGATCTGAACTTGCCTTGATTTTGCTTGCTTCATTCTCAACTGAAATTTGTGATTAGTGAACAGGTTCATGTCAGTTCTTCAAGTGGGTTGCTCTGTGGAAACAGACGAGGCCATCAGCTACGAGAACGCCGAGTGGTGGACAGCTGAGGACATGATCAGGCGGTGGATCTTGGCGACTAAGCTAGTCGAAAAGGCCCTTGTCACCATGCAAACGCAGCTCCACGCGCAGAGCAACGGCGCATTTGACAGGTTCAAGGACGAATACCTGATGGCCAATGCGAAGCGGAGTACTTCCATCCTGCTCAGATTCGCGGATGGGTTCACCGGCACTAACTCACCAGAGAAGCTCATATATGTCCTGGAAATGTACGAGGTTCTGGGCAACGCTGTCCCGGGTCTCATGCTGGTGTTTACCGGGCAACACAAGGAGCTCGTCTCCCGGCAGGTCGAGGTGGTTCTCAGCAAGCTGGCGCAGGCGCTGAGAAACATGATCTGCGGTGTCGTCGCCAAGATCCGTTCGTCACAGAGCACGACTGTCAGCATCTGCACTGGTGTCCATCCGCTGACACGGTACACTATGGCCTGCATCAACTCGCTGGCACCACACCGCGGCGTGCTAGATCATATCCTTGCAAGCACGGGTAGTGGAACTGAAGGGTTAAGCTCGTTCGACGATCTGGTCTCCAAGCTGATCACGTCCTTGGAACCAAACCTCGAGTCCGCCTTCGACAGTGCAGAAGGAGGCATGTGACACCTCTTCCTGGCCAACAATACCAGCTTCATGATGAAACACGTCGCCAGCTTGCCCTACGAATGGGCCACGTGGTGCCAGGGCCAAGTCGTGCAGCACATGGCAGGCTATGTCGAGGCTTCCTGGGCGCCAGTCGTGGCATGCCTCGAGACCCTAGCTGCCGGCAAGCCCACTGTGAAGATCCTGGCTAAGTTCAACTCAACACTCGAGAAAGTCTACAGCAGCCATGCAAGCTGCAAGGTCCCGGATCCCGTGCTCCGGGAGGCGCTGCGGAAAGCCGTGTCAGATAAGGTCGTCGCTGTATATGATGCATATCTGCTTAAGCACCTCAAGCTTCAGAAGTCTGCAAGGTACACGGCCGAGAGCCTGGATGTGTTGCTGTCAGAGTTGTTTGAAGGAGAAGACGGAGAGGACAGATATTCCAAGAACTACTGCTCACGGATCATGTCCAAGATAAGGCAAGTTAGCAGCAATACCTGTTTTAGTTGTTCCTTTCAGTATAAACCAAGTTCATGGCAATGGCTCCTAACCTTTGTTAACCATGATATGTAGCTAGTCATACTACATAACAATGGCATCATATATGTTATAATGTTAATAAGATCAAGATAAGGCAGACAAAAAGTAAAATTATCATAACAAGTATTCGGTTCACCACTTCGCAATCATGTTTTGCAAGAAGGTGACCATAAAATAATCGTAATTCACAACCAAAACTATATCTCTATTAATGTTTCCAAAATCACCTACACACAGCTGATATAAAGAACACGAAAAGGTAAACCATGTAAAAGATCTAACAAGTGGAAATTACGAATAATGATGCCAACATACTATACAAAAAGGTACACATTTATTGTAGACATCCATTTATGTAATATATGTATCTTCTTTCTCTTTCCAGTTTGACACACGTGCCTGCTTTGACAGGCTTACTATATGGCAGCAACCTGTCTAATACAATTATATCAACGGATTATTCTGAAGTTCCACATCAGAGAGAAATCTCACCTCAACCTTGCAAAGGTTGCATGGTATCTAATTCTTCGCGTCAAACCAAACGAGCCCTAATCGGCATTGTCAAAATATGGTATAAATTTTTAGGTATCACAACCAAAGGGCATGTACTTCATTTATCTACTAGGAGTAAAGAAGACAGGTATATAGGACGGTATAGAGTCAAGAATACTAAACATACTGTGGCAGTAACACTGTAACAATATCGAAATTAGCAACACTTCTCCAGAAGCAGTGATGATGTTAAACATGATGTTGTACAAAAAAGTGAGTAGTTTTAGTATTGAATGCCTCCTCAAACATATTTAAATGGTCATTGAGAAGGATTAACCAAACAGTGTGATAAAATAAGTTGAAATGGGAGCATCTGATATCAGTTACTCATCTGATCCAGAAAAACTGTCATAAGGTGTATACTAACTTTGTAATGTAGCGGTACCGTATCCGGGACAATTAATCTAGACCGGAGGTGGTATTATATGCATGTGTATGCAGTTACCACTTATTACATCATTAGCTTTTCAAAATTGATTTATTGGTCAAGAGAAAGAACCTGACTAAATTCCTAGTTTACATCACAGTCCTGGCAAACGGAGGCAGCAAGCTTGAGACAGCAACTGCACAACTTGCAAGGAAGTCGATGATCCATAGATTCTGCAAAGAGTTAAATGGCATATTATTATTGATGCGAAGCTATGGCTTCGGAAGTTGTTCAAATTTGTTTAGATATGACAATAAAATCACATAAGAACTATCTCAAACAAAAACTGCAAAAGAAATTAGGGGAAATGTTTTCATTTTGAATCCAACACATTCAGAAACCAAAAGCAAAGTCATAATCAGTCAGAGGTCTCCAACCGCACATATAGGATAAAATGGTGCGATATTTTCCTTTAGTTAGCTTTGAGCGTTTTGACATCTAACTCAAAGAATAACTCTGATATATGCTAGACAAACTAATAGAAGGAAATGTTTTGTCCTAGGTGTAAGAGATCTCTAAAATTTAGAGCCCAAGTAAGGTGCCGCATATATCCTACAAGGACGTTGAATCATATTACTCTTATGCAGATCCAAACATATGCAGACTCAAACAATGCTACATTATTGCATAAACAACTTTACATTGTTCAACCTGTACTCCCTCCGATCCAATATATGTGTCGGAAGAAATGTGTTGATCACATACAACTTCAGTATACAACCCACGCCACTTTTTTCGGACCAGAGGGAGTAGCTTATATAAATTTGATGTTGTATTTGTAGGAGCAAATGCCAGTCCAGATTCCCCATTTTTCAAAAAAAAAACTCAGAGGATATACATTTCGCATTTTGACGCTAGTTTTTCATTGGCTAATCTTGAGAAAAAGGACAACATATTGCCACATTAGTTCTTCAACAAAACTGAGTGCATGGTTTGTACGCAAAATTGCGCTTACACATCCAGCATTTTAGATCTGTTTTTATCCTCCTTGAAACGGATGGCAGGAGGTCTGTCTATTCATATATGGGGGATGGAGTTCAAGTGCCAGCTTGATTGGATCATCAGTTTGCCACATTTCTCTTAGACAAACGTTTGGTTCATAGACAAACGTTTGGTTCATAGACAAACCTTAGGCATGCCCGAAATTGATTATTTCACCAAGTCAAGGAAGGTGACACATATTTATCCTATTAGGACAAGTCAAGAGGCACCATACAACCTTTTAGGTGTTGTCATCTCACCAAGGAAAACTCAAGGAGGCAAGATATCATTCGAAGCAAGGCTGGAGCAATTAGGGCATTGGAGGGAGTTATAGACTAGGGTAATCTTTGGCCCTGGATTCTTGTATACAGCAAGGGTCCATGGGTCCTTAGAAACTGCAGAGGGTTGTGAGACAGTTTCAATCTTGTGAACTATTTAGTTGTTATACCAAGGAATATATGGTCAGACACCCCAAATCCTTTACCTTCTTGTGAATTTGAAAATGCCAGCCTCTACAACAACTAGTACCTTTTTTCTAGGTACAGTAAAAGCTTGAGTTATCTTGCAAAATGTGACACAGAAAATATGATGAAAAAACTACAATGAAAAACCTACTCAGTATTAGTTAACATTTTGGAATACAAATGTTTAATTTAATTGCCCAGATAATCTCAGGAACCCCACAAACATTCACTAGCATAAACAACATTCTCATGTCCAATGTAACAGTAAGTAGTTCTTACTTGTGAGTCGTGACTTCCTCGCAAGTAATGCAGTTGCAGCCTCGCGCTCGGTGCCACCACATGCAATAACTGCGCAAAAACATCACGGTGATCAGAATACACAAAGCAAGAAGGGAGTACAAAATAAGGCATCTCAATCATGTAACAACCCGTGCTTTGGTTCTGTGTCTTTTCTAAAGAGGACTCGCAAATAACAACATAAGCACCACACCCTTCGATGGCCCACCCTCTAACCTCTATCTCTTCACATTCCCAATACTGGTGGCAAAGGCTGTCTGGTATTTGCTGTTACGTGAGTAACGCAATGTGCATCCCAAGCCAGCTTATAGCACATATTAGGCACACCTTCATACGTTGTTATTATCAAATTGTCTTAGATTTCGAATGTCAATCCATAATTACGACGCTGAAAACAAACAACAAACACCCATGCTTGAGACTTGAGAGTCATGCCATGCCATCCCACTCTACTGTTACCGTGTGAATTTCCTGGTAATGGACGGAATTGCACATAGATAAGATAAGGGTACCACTACCAGGGCATTGTATACGGTGTGTATACAAATGTTTTTACCAGCTCGTATCATATCAACCAAGCTAGCTATTCATACGGCGTATCCCCAGACCGGTACCACGGATCCATGTTGAACGAAAGGATACGGCGGTAGAATCTCTACATCTAGAAGCGTAGATCCTACACGCCCGCCCATCCAACTACTACATTCAAATCTGCCTACACCTACGCGTCGACCTCGCGTGCACGTACGATTGAGCAGACAAAACGGGCGAGATCTGGTAGATGAGATACCGGAAATTCCACTCCATTAGGTTCCACGAATTAACTTGCACAGTTCCACTCACCTCAAGGCCTCGGCGTCGGCGGCCCCGTGACCTAGCACTCCCGGCCGCGCGCGGGAGGCGGCCAGAGAGGGAGCTCCGTGGAGTGGGGGTGGTTGGATTTGGCTTTCCGGCCGGCGAGGGAGATGGAGGAAGTGGGAGCCAAGGCGGAAGAAAGATTAGTGGTGGGGTCGGTTTGTTTAGTCTTGATTGTTGCGATTAGGGAGGGAAAACCATGGCTGTCAAGCCGCCACGTCACGCTCTAGCTTATTTCAAATGTTACAGATGTCGGCATGCCATTTTGTTTACAGTATACAAATGCACCAATTTTGTTCCAAATTGCGTGATTAGCCTCCTCGCGTTTATTAGAGCATGCAACTGGACCTTAGAACATCTTCACTCTCGAGGCGTCCAAACGGCCGTCAAATTGCGTGATTAGCCCCTCATAATGATGCCAAGAACAGGTTCAATGTCGATTCAGTATCCAATGTTGACCGATAAAATTTATGTGATTCGGGCATCGAAGATGAAGTTTATCCTCACAAATTTACGTGTAATGGAAAGCTAGGCGACAACACGATGGATGAAGAGGTTGACGAAGTCATGACTGCTCTCTCGCATTCCGTACAGCTTTGGTGGTGGTGGCGGGTGCAGCGACGCAAACGGAGGCTCGGTGATGGGCGAGGGGATTGGGGGAGCTGGTCGAGGTGGACGTCGACGACAACCACCTCCCCACGGCAGTGTCCCTCGTCGCCGAGCAGACCTATCGTGAGTAGGACAAGAGGGAGGAGTGGCGGCTCCTCGCCGCAGAGCACGAGAAGCTCTTCATCAAGCTCGACTCCGACGAGGAGTGAGCCGCCACGTCGCCGAGCAATCACCTCCACGGTAGAGGCTCCGGAATTCGTCGGAGGTGAATATTGGCACCACCGCATGGCGGCGATTGTGTTTTAGGATTTCCTTAGCGTAGGATGTCCTTTTTTGTACAATGTGCAGATTGTAGCTCAGATGAAATCTACACAGTTCGGGTTTAAGAAAACCCCCTCAAACTATGAAATTTAGATTATGTAGGTCGATTTGGCGTCTCTATTATACGAGGCGATTCGGCCTACAAAAATCGTATGGGGTGGCCTGCATTCGGGTATATGCATTTTGCGGTTTAGGGTGTGTGACAACTCTTGATCACCACCAATTTTGAGGCCAGTTCGAGGTGTCCCGGATGAGGCTGGACATGCTATACTCCAATGTGTGAACGTCACTTGTGTGTCCCGATAGTTAGATATGTACCGTTTACCGCCTAGTGCCACTCCCATTCCACATTACCGCACACAAAAACACAATATCAAAATCCCCCGGCTAGAACCAAGATTTTATGCTCTCACCTCTGCATCCACCTGTCTTGTTCTAAGCCGCCACCGTCAGCCAAAATAGAGAGCAACATAAGTAGGAGGCATAGAGGGAGACAACTTGGAAGACATAAGAGACAGCCAACCGACAAGGACCACACACAAATGAGAGGGTGAAGGAAGAAGGCCATTGGCCTCCACCTGACAAGGCCCACCGGTTGTAGTGCCAACTCGCACCCGATTTTAACCAAGGGAGAACCACCAACGAGGGATCTCCTTACCGTCCTTCGTGGTGACCTCGTTGTCCGAAGCGGACACCTTTCTGCTTCCCCGAGATCCGCAAGACCAAGCCCACCAACCACAATGTCGTCTGCTCCAAGATGGTGCCATTCATGCCCAACATGGTGCAACGACGACAACTTATTCGACAAAATGCCTCACACCGACAAGGTGCTAGGCGTGCATTCCTAACTCATATCTCCAACATCGCATATGTGTGTGCATCGAGTGATGCTGACAATGTCATCAGGTTAATTCTTTACCAGGTTTTATAGCTAAATTGGTTTGGTGACGGGAATGGAATGCCTAACTCACTTGAGTAGTAGTGGAGTGGATATACAACCCAACCACTTAGGTTTAAATCTTCACATACGCGAATTTGAGTTGTTATTATTAAAAAACTCGGTGTGAGGGTTTTCCCCACCGCTTTAATTAAAAAAATGATATCACAGCAATACATAGGGCCGGATAATGAAATGATTTTTTTATATCTTTTGAACGCACGATGACACGAATGTCTCTCAAGCTCAAACGTGTTGATTTTAAGAGTTAGCCCAGACAATTTTTTTTTAAAAAAAGAGTTAGCCCATACAGATAACGCGAGTAGATGCAAAAGCCCGTTGGCATTGTCTTCTCCTCGTGAAGGCCCAGCCACGTGTACCGAACTCCGGCGACCTGGTCAACCCCCGACAGCAACAGCCGCTCAGGAGGACCCACGCTGACGTAATCCCCATCTCCATGGGCTTAGACCACGCGCCACCAACCATCTCGACCGTCCACGTATCCATCGGACGGACGACAATCACTGATCCACGTGTCCACGAGCCCTGTCATCCCAGGGTGGTGCAGGTATACCGCGTGGTCAACTCCGATTCAAAAAAACATAATCCCACCACTCCCCGCTTCCAACTTCCGCCGCCCGCCGGAACCCTAGGAGGACGTCGCCGGCCGCCGCCATGACCGGGTTCGTCCTCCCCTCCTCGATTCGACCGTGCATCCACTCGCCCGCGCCACGCTCCACTGATGGTCCGAACTCGCCGCGGGGAATGCGATCTGCTGAGGTCGGAAAAGGAGGGCTTTTTTCTTCTCCCCTTTTCCGGGGCCGAGCTCGGGCTCTGGGGTTCAGGGGAGCTAGGCCTATGGTGTTCGGAATCTTGTTGTGTGATCGATGCCCCCTTATCGCAGCTAGTATCTGCGATTCGATGGATCCCCGCACGATGTGGGCGTCAGAGTTGGGGGATTTCGTACAGTAACAAAACAGAGATATTTGCATTGCGCAATCTTTTTTAGTCAATGGTTGGATCGAAAGTCGCTCTCTTTTCTTGCTTAAGAAGCTCCGCGTTAGCCTCGCTGCTCGATTTTGTGAGAATAGGGCGTTCTAGCTTCGGATTTGCGTGGAAGGAGTAGTCTGTTTGGATGCCGCAAGCGTCCGTGGTTGGACAGATTTTTTTTTTGCTATTAATACGTTAGTGTTGCGTGTAAACTTGACTGCAGCAACTCTTTTGGTTGCTTGTTTACCGGTTTCATTGTTCCTGAGCTAAAGAAAAGCGATGATTTCTAACTGTTTTTGGGATAGCAAAGTTTTGTTTTGAATTTACTCTGTAGGCACTAGCCACAAGCCCATAATGGAGTGGATTTCCCCCCTGAACTTTGCAAAGGGGTTGCTTGGTGAATATTAGCATGTTAGAATTTTTGTGGAGCTTTGCGTTATTGTTGTATACATGTATTGACTGTAACTATGCGTGCTTACCAGATTGCACTTAAGTTGAGCTTTTTCCTTTACAAGATTGATATGATCTCTGTATGAAGTTATCCTCTTATTCTACTCACCTTTGGTTCTTGTTTTGCTTAATGCAATTCTTAGCTGCATAAATATGGATTGAAGTTCAGATGGTGTTGTTAGAGTGGTAGAACAACTTTTCTGTTTTCACCTCTCTTAATGTCTGCAAATAATCCCTGCAGGACATCCTGGATAATTGATAGCCAAAGAATTGCTTCAAAAATAAAAAACGTTTCTGGTTCACTGGATCTCAGTAAACAAAAATGGGTGAGCAACCCAAGTAAGGAGTGCCCAAGCTGCAGCCACATCATTGATAACAGTGATGTAAGAGTTGTGCATTTGCATTTCTATTATGCAAAGTTGAACTAGCTGCAGTGTATGTGTCGTTTGAAGTTTTCTGTTAGTATGGCTGGTTTCTACTTGTATTAATAGATAAAGACATAGTTAGAACTTGCCGTTGTCATCCAGTTTATAGTTGATATATTTGCCCGTCTTTTTTTAGAGAATATATTTGTCCATCTTAGTAAGGCATTCACTTCTTCCTAAAGCTGGAATAGATTGTATTGGTACAGTTTACTATTTTTTGTGACTTTTTATGATTCTCGTGTGAATGTATGGTTTCTAAAGTTATTTGCAGACACTTCAGAATGTTTTTCAATATTAATGAGTAATATCTAGTAATGTTCGAATGTGTAATGTAGCTGCAGTCTTCTGATAAATTAAGGTTTCACCGCAGGTTGTATGGCCTGGTTTGCCAAAAGGTGTAAAGTTTGATCCAACTGACCAGGAATTGCTTTGGCATTTGCTTGCAAAACTTGATAAATTAGGTGCCCAACCTCACCCATTCATCGATGAATTTATTCCAACAGTCGAGGAAGATGATGGTATCTGCTACACACATCCACAAAAACTACCAGGTTTGTCTTCAATTTAACACTTCAAAGTATGTACGTATCTCCACGAAAAAATAGATATCTGCATAGTGAATACAGTAAAAGAATACATGCTTCCCTTTTTAAGTCATCATGTGTATCTACATTTTGTAGCTTGTATCAAACACTTTGCTGAGTTTTTCTTTTCGGTATGGAATTTCTTAGTCAAACCGATGTTTGAAAGTTTCTAATAAATCTAGCTGTATCGCTGTTGCCCATGCACATTCTTCTTTTACTTCAATCTATTCCTTTAATACTATGCCGCTCAAGAACATTTTTCAACTCTACTACGACGGCTTGCATCTCTGAACTGGTTCAAATATGACATTCCACTCTGTTCTTTGAAATAGTGACTTCGCTTTGTTTTTTGTAAGTGGGGTTTTGTAGAGCACATGTCAAAGGAAGCATTGGTCTGTCACTGCATTTTTAAGCGGAGTTTTGCAATATTGTTGAATCTAGCTCATTATTTCAGGTGTTAAGCAAGATGGAAGTGTATCACATTTCTTCCACAGAACATTTAAAGCCTATACCACTGGAACTAGGAAGCGTCGAAAGATAAACACTGACAATCTTACCGATGTTCGCTGGCACAAGACGGGCAAGACAAAGCCAGTAATAGTTAATGGAAAGCACCTTGGCTGTAAGAAAATAATGGTGCTCTATGTGAGTACTGTGAAGGGTGGGAAACCCAAGAAGACCAATTGGGTGATGCATCAGTATCATCTAGGCACTGGGGAGGATGAGAAGAATGGGGAATATGTTGTCTCCAAATTATTTTTTCAGCAACATTATAAACTTGAGGAAACAAATGCTCAAGAGTTAACCAAGACAGATGCTTTGGAAACTGTAGTTGCTGAAGCAGATCTTCCTGGCCTCCCCGAACCAACCATGGAGGAAGACGATGAGGAACATATTAGTAGTATTAGTAACCAAGAGGTTTTTCATAATAATGAAAATAACGCAGACCAGGAAGCTCTTCGTAGCAACGAAGATAATACTTATCAGGTAGCTGTGCATTTATGTTTGCTTTACTCCTGTTTTTTTATATCTTCTCACATTTTAAGAAGCGCATCATATGCTCCTAGATTTGAGTTAGCAAAGAATATAAATGAAGTTGTTTATGTTTACTTAATAATGAAACCAATAAAGTAATTGTCTGTCCTTGAACTGATACGCAGGAAAATGGGAATCGTGAAACAAACATGGAAGAAGAAGCTGCGGAAGAAAATGCCGCCTATCCGTCCTCTGAAAAACCCGAGGATGGAGACAATCCCTCATCACAGGATCCAAAGTGGTTTGAGGGTGATTCCCAGATTCTGTTAGATTCTCAGCAACTAGCAGAGAACTTGGCGATTTGTGACGAGTTCCTTCAGAGTCAGACTTCATGTGGCGATGGAGATGAGCCAGCTACGATCAAGCCTCGGCTGGCCGTCTATGCCCAGTTGCCAGTAGAGGACTTGAAGAAGGATCTGGAAGAATACAAGGATTTGGGTCCCTCAGATAATGCTGCTAGTCTCGAGCTAGACAACACCGCTGAATTTCGATTGAGCCAGCTCGTACTACTTCAATACTTTTTAAACCCCCACCCGTCATTTGATATGTTCAGCTTTCCCTTCGCACACTCTGTTTGCTAACATGCGCCTTGCTTCCAGGAATTCTCGCAGGACAGCCTTACGGGATGGGCTGTTGGCAAGGCGATTGATTGACGTAGCTCCAATGCACCGCCAGCACTCAGTGCTTGAAGAAACATCTGAAGCCTTGTTTGCAAAGAAACAGCAGAGCGATGCGTGGCAAGCATCATCAACTGTAGTTTTTTTGCCATGTGGAGGGGCTCATTTATTTTGCCTCGGTGAATCCGAGTTGTAACATAAACGGTGGCTTTGTTAATGCGCTGATGAACTTGCTCGCATGCATAAAGGGTGTAAAATATAAACAAGGCAAACAGATTTTCATGCTGTGCGGATGCGGCATTTGTATGTAATTGTGACGATTAACTGCCTCATGTTTGCTGGTAAGATTAGTAAATGGTTAGCGATTCCTAATATTTCTGTACAAAGGAGCTTTCCTTGAATTATTGTACATGCTGAATTTGACTAGGGATGCTGGCGTTGATAAAGTTGACAATAATGGTACCAAAAATCATTTGAATGTGCTGGATTAAGTCCAAGCTACCTTGATGAAGTTAAGAGTGAGATTTTCGTGTAAGATTGATCTTGTGATTATCATAGGATAAGGATGGAAACCAACCATAGTTTTTCCGACTCCCTTGTATTCGTTCCATTGATTAAGATTTGCAAGAACAGGATCTGGGAGGGACCGGGAGACAAACTAGGTAAATTGATTGTTGGGTAAATGATAGGATAAAAATGCATATGAAAAATAAATTTACTTTTCCTGAACATCAATACAAACATGAAGCAAAGTTTCGGCATAAAACCACAAAGAAAGTCGATGATTGTTAAGTAATAAAGCTCCTGATTTATGCAAAAAAAACACACAGAGATACTACACGAGATCGTTCTAATAAATCATGTGTACCGGCAGATACAAATCACCTTTAAATATTCCACAATTTGACGCACATACGCAACTTTTTCTTAAAGTTCATGTGTCATCCGACCCGGAATACTTTGGCCGCACGGTATGGGGTCCACATCAGCTTTGCACCGGATAAAAGGTGGCCATTGTGTTCGGTTGACACCTTGCGGCAGCACTACGGTTATGACACGATAAACACACAGAAGAAACAATCATTGCTCACATTCTAGTTTCGAGCGGTATCCTTGTTTAACCAACAATCTGACATGTTGGGCCCACTTGGCAAGCCCCACATGTAAGACCATTGGGACGCATTACCCAGTTTGGGTCATGTGGTTGAACCAGAGAAGCTCGCTTCAGACGCGCAGTTCTATAAATATTTCGTTTTTGGAGTTGTGAACCTTGAAAAAAAAAGACGTAAGATCCACCCAACCCAGCTTTTATTCCATATGAATTGTTGTTGGATCACATAATCAGATGTATGTCTTTACAACATATTAATTTTATACTCTCTCCCTCTATAAAAAAAGATATTTCAATTGTGTTGAGACATCTTTTATGGACAGAGGGAGTATTCAGCATGATTATGATTGGAGAGAGTAATGTGTTTAGAATAAACAAACAAATACTCCCTCCGTTGCATAACATAAGATGTTTTAGCCATTTTTCATATTCATATGTGTACACGTGTATCTAGACATATTTTAGTGTGGATCTAGACAACATGTGTTATCTTATGTCGTGAAACTCGGAGGGAGTACATAACAGCAAATAACAAACTTTTAAGCAAAAAACATGATGATGATAATAATAGGGACTATAGTCAGAGAACAAGTCGAATAAAGAAAACCAAGGGAGACACGAACACGAAGGAAGCAGGCGGCGTATAAAACCGCAATTACTCAACCTTCCCGGGGTTCCGGACGCAAAGGTTTAATTCACAAAAACTTGCCGCACCACCGAAGCAACCCCTCCCTCCTCCTCCTCTCGCCCCGCCCGCCGTCTCCGGCGATTCCCCCCCGTCCGCCGGCCCGGATTCGTGCCCGCCGGCCGGAGATGGGGCTGCTGCGGGGCTTCTCGGTGGGGGCGGTGATGAAGCGGATGTGCAAGGCGGTGCTCAAGAAGGGGCTCGGCGACCTCTTCCTCGGCGAGCTCGATCTCGACCAGCTCGACCTGCAGCTCACCCGCGGCACGCTCGAGCTCACCGACCTCGCGCTCAACGCCGAATTCATCAACGCCCAGGTGCGTGCCTGCCTGCCTTCACCGATTTTCCCCTCCCCCCCCCTCTCTCTCTCCCTCCCCGCGTGGGTTTAGGGCGATGATTTCCGTGCTCGATTAGACGCGGCGGGTTGGGGTTTCGGGTGCATCCCAGCACGATTGGTCCCCGCGTGCTGCGGATGAGAATCGGACCGTTGTGTGAAAATTATCTGACAGGTTGACCGTAGGGTGGGTGGTGGGGGTCTGAGGAGGAGGCCTAAATTCAGTTTCATCCTGTTTTGGTTGTAATTGGATACTGTGATCACTGGTATGGGCTCAATTTTGGTAGAATTTCGCACGAGGTCTCGCAAATATCAGCGGCAAGGGGCCGGCGGGGGAACCCGTTGTCTGCACTAGTCAGGCTGCCAAGTTTTATACAGGCTTAAACTGTACGATCAGGCTGCAGAAGCCGTAGGGCTTTGGTGCGTATCTGCAGTTCCTTCATTTGAACCGGCTAACTTGAAATATCATTACGAGGGAGCATTTATGGTCACACGCCATGCACTAATCGTGGATATAAATGTAACTGTTAGTTAGGGCATGAAGCTTGATGATGATGTTCTTCTGCTACTACAGTTCAGTGCTCTATCCTTTTCTATTAATCTGACACCTTATTTGTTGTGATACTTACTGCCTTAGCAAACTTTAGTGCTGCCCCCTGAGCTTGTAGAACTGTCAATATGCTAGGTTTGCTCCCTCAAAGGTGTTGAGTAGAAGCTGATATGTTTTAACTTGTGTTTGTTAGTTTTCAAACTGTACAATTGCCTCATGCAGTACAATCTTTTTTTTTGTTAATTTCCTTTTTCTGTTTCAGCTATCAAGATTTCCGTTTATGGTGAAAGAAGGATCGATAAAATCCCTGCTGGTCAAATTTCCTTTACAGTTGAAGAGTTGTGAGATTGTAGTGGAAGATTTGGAGCTTGTCCTTGCTCCATCTGTTGCTACGGAAGTTTCACCTGTAGATGCTGAGGGCTCTGTTTTGGGTAATAGTAGCGGCACACAGACATCGGTCAACAACAAAAGAAATGAATCTGATAAACACTGTTCTACGTCTGCATCTCGAGATGTGGATGAGGGTGTTAAGAAAATAGCCAATGCTGTCAAGTGGTTTCTCACAAACTTTAAAATCAAGTTTAAAAATACATATATTGTATTTGATCCTCAAACCATTTTGGATAACAAGGTCCCAGAATTTAACCGATCACTAGTTTTCCGGGTTAAAGAGATAGAATTTGGCACCAATCTTTCAACAGAGGGTCTTGTGAAGCTGAATAATTTTGTAACATTCCATGAGGCGGTGATTGAGTTCTTGAAGATGGATGATGTCGATGTATGTGATTTGGATAGAGCAACAACTGACATCTCATCAGGTCATAGTACCACCTCAGTCTTGACAGGCCCTATTGGTGGATTCTCAGGGACATTGAACTTAAGCATACCATGGAGTAATGGATGCTTGAACCTCAAGAAAATTGACACAGATGTATCTGTTGATTCATTAGAATTGCTGTTACAAATCAGCAGTATCCAGTGGTTCATGCATTTGCTGGATTCTCTACTTAGGAATCGAGGTGAAGATAATTGTGCCCATAACGTGGCAGATATGTCCTTGAGCACTTCCAGATCTGCCTTTAGTGCCTCTAAATCAGTGATGGCCAGCAGGGAAAATTTGGACCGGACCGCAATTTCACAAAACAGGCAAGACAAGTATCAGGATTCTTTCCTAACCAAGGCACATGTGATTCAGGACTGGATTCCAGAGCTAGTTGTCCACGAGGATCAAGGTGACCCTGATTCAGACTGCGACGAAAGGTTTGTTTCTTTATTAAATTTCTAATGACGTTTGTTGTACCCATGTGTCTTTATCACCTTCCAGTTTACTTCAGCTCTCATGATTGACCCCTTAAACAAGTATACTATTGAAATACCTTTTATCAGATTATTGTAGTTTGTTATGCCACATTGCGTCCAAATCTGTGGTTTACGAATGTTTGACCAGATGTTTGATCTACAGAATTTTCGCTCCTCAGTTTTACACTATATTGGATTACACTAGTTCCCTCTTTCGTTCCTTTTCATAGTGGTCATTGCAGCATGCACTTGTTTTCATGTCTTGTACTGCATTCAGCTCTATCTTAGAAGTCCCATCATCATTAAAATTGTAACTTACTGAGATCACTGCCCGCTGACATCAGTTGCTAGAATAGTTCTCTTCAGCTTTGGTATGTTTCATGGGGTTTCAGTGACCTCTTGCTAGTTGCTAAAATTTAAAACATACTAGATCTCTTTTTTGACATTAGCATAGTTTTCTTTCACTTTTTCCACTGTCTTTAATTATATTCTTATCCTGTAAGAGTCTATCTCTTACGATATGTGTTTGCTTTTACCATTATTCAGAGAAGCATGCCATTTAAGCAAAAAGAAAAGAAAATTAGATTTGGACTAGCTTAATTGGATTACTGATGTGTTGTTATCTTTGACAGCATTGATCAGTTCTTTGAATGTTTTGAAGAACTGAGGAACTCCCAGACAAATTTAGGAAATAGTGGCATATGGGACTGGACGTGTTCAGTGTTCAACGCTATTACTTTTGCATCAACTTTAGCCTCTGGATCAGATCAAGTCCCTAAAGGTATCTATTGTTTATTTTGTTATGGAATTATGCTTCGTATTCAATTTGGTTCTCATATGAACAGTACAGTAGCAATAAATGCACCCATAACTGAATTCTTCTTGTGATACACTTTCGTGTAGATTTAGTTTTCTAGGATAACTTGTATGTTTGCTCATGAATCCATGCATATTAAGTTGATAGAGTTTCACACTTCTAAGGAAAAATGTTACACCAACTTTTGGTACCTCGGTAGCTTGACGAGCCACTGTAATGTAATGGTATTGCTTTGCAATAATATGTTGAACTAATTTAAGACCATTGTTTAGTTTGTCAGTTTCCCAACTAGTGTGGTAAACTGAAAGCCAAAATTGGATTTAATACCCAAATTGAATGAACTGAATGATGGACATCCACTAAATCCCGACCTACTGTCAACTTTGCAAATGAAACATCCTGGTAAAAACATGGGTACTTTATGTTGACTTATGAATAACAATAGACATATGTGACTTACAGCAGCTTCTATGTATTCTCTTACCCGACCGTAAAAACCATTGCATGTATTCTGGTATCTGAGTGTTTTACATTTATTTTTATTAAGTCATCTGAACTTCTATGTATCAGGACTTACTTTTCTTTTCCTTCCTAACAGAGCCACCGATTGAAAAAACCTTGCGGGCTTCCATCGCTGAGATATCTGTTATTCTTTTGTTAAATGATGAAATGGATGCGGGCGATTCCAGTGTTTCTGCCAGTCTCTTTAGTGATATGAGAAATTCTGAAATGTTTTCGAGCTGCCTCTCCTCTGGGCAGTTAGAACAATCAATGATGTCTCCTGCTACTGCTTCCAGCTTAAATATGCATCATCTTGAAGCCAAGTGTCAGAACATCCATCTTGAACTTGAGGTAAAATTTTCCTCCTCCAGTACTCGCTCTCAGTTCATGCATCGTTCAAGTGTTATGAAGCTTGATGCTGATTATACTTTTTTTGATGTCCGCAGACATATCCTAGAAACTTAGGTTTCAAGGCATCGATTGCCCACATGAAGCTTGATGAATACTACAGTACTGAAAAGCATAATTCAAATCGCTCACACCATGGCACTGCTTTCTTAAATAATAATTTTTGTAGAGAAGTTCAAGCTGCTCTCCCTCAATTCCCATTTGCTGCTCAAGATTACTGGGTGGAAGCAGCTGGACACTTTCCCCATAATTCAGATAAATTCATTAAGGTTGAGCTGCTAAAAACATTTGGTGAGTGCACATTCCATTATGATGTTAGTAACACGGATCAAGATGGCAACTCAGGAAACTCAACTTCACTGTCAATTTATTTGGCTCCTTTGATTTTGTGGGTGCACTTCCATACAGTATACATGATACTGAATTTTATCAGTAAAGTCGAGTCTGATGTGCTTCATGGAGAGGATAAACTTTACAGGGATGGTGATGAAAAAAACAGCAAATTGACTAATACTTCCTCGAGTGAGAGTCTGAAGGTTCAGATAAGCCCATCGCATGCAAGAATCATCCTTTGCTTTCCTTATGAGCCCTCGGTCGATTTAGGTCGCCCGTCCATCTTGGATAAGTTCCTTGTCTTCGACCACACATCATCTCAGAAAGCCTCCTCCCCGCTTCGAAATGAAAGGTCTAATGATGGTCATCCGAGCACACCATCTACTTCACTCCATTTGGCTACTGGGAACTTTGACATCTACTTTGTTAAACCCGTCGGTGTATTTGATGGTAGAATCGGCTGTTTGAGTAGGCAAACTTTCTCCGCTCAGAAGATTCTTTCTGTGATTAGGTCTGATTATCATGACTCCAGCATTAGAGTGATCCGGAAAAGCCACCCTGTAACTTGCCCTGAGATGCTTAACAAAGCTTGGAGTTTGCCAAACTTACACGATCAGAAGATTACTCAGAAAGAAAATAACAAATGGGTTGGCGTTGCCTCTTCTACAACTTCACAAGATCTTGAAGAGTCAAGTTTTACTATACGCCAGGAGCTCATTCATAGCACTGAATTCTTGTTGCACATTCAACTTCCTTGTGTTTCAGTTCATCTCAATAAGAAGGATTGTGGACAACTAAATCAGCTGCTAGATCTGATACTTGTTGGGCTCACAGATGTAGCAACAGGAAATTCTGAAAATGGCAAGGACAAAAACAGCGAAATTGCCATTCAAACAGCTGTCATTTTTGAATGCAGCATGTTGGATATTTGCACTGAGTTGGATGAAACTGTGGAAGTTGGTCCTTCGTTGCAGACAGAACTAGAAGGTTCTTGGAATCGCCTCAAGTTGTCTGTTTCAAAGCTGTCTCTGTGCTCATTTTCTAATGTTGGTGGGGTCAATAATTCGAGTTTTCTTTGGGTGAATCATGGTGAAGGTGAGCTTTGGGGTTCCCTTAGTGGTACAGATGATCAAACCTGTGAAGAAAGCAAAGGTTTTCTTCTAGTTAGCTGCAAGGACTCTGCTAGTCGGCGAGGTGATGGTGAAGGCAACAATGTATTGTCTTTTGGAACTGCTGGCTGTTCTGTGACCCACATCAGGAACCCAAAGCTACAAGAGAATTATACTTCTGTCAATGTTCGTTCTGGGACACTTGTGGCACCTGGTGGGCGAATGGATTGGATCAGTGCAATATCTTTGATGTTCAGTTCAGGTTCAAGTGGAGCTGAACAATCCAATAATAGTAGTAGCACAAATAATTCACAGGCTGGCGAACCTTTTTGGTCATCTTTTTTTCTTGAGTTCGGTGATGTTGCTCTGAGCTATGAACCTCACCGGAAAAATTCTATACTCAATGCTGAAGCTCCAGACTGCAAAAAAATTTCATGCCTTTTAGCTGCATCGTCATTTAAACTTCATAGCAGATCTGCATCAAACTCTACAGCTACTGATTTTGATATCCAACTACGAGATCTCGGGCTTCTCATTTGTGGATCATCTGGTTCCAAAAATGTTGATTGTGGTTATGATGTGGATTACCTCCGTCAAATGGGATATGCTAAGATTGGCCATAATACATTCATTGAAGCTGCTCTACGAATTGATACTTCCTTTTGGAAGCTTGAAATATCAGAGTCACAATTTGATATTGGTACGTGTCGCGATACAACAAATGGTCTTGTTTGTTTGGTTTCCCAACTACAGAAGATATATGCTCCGGATATGCGGGATGCTTTAGTCCATCTGCAATCTAGATGGAATATTGTCCAACAGGCAAACACACAAAATCTGGCCAGTGATGCATCAGATATGTCAGAGAGCAGCACTGACAACTTGACAGATTCTGGAGAGTGCAAGTCTGATGGTCTGCTTGATGACATAGTTGAGAATGCTTTTTACATTGAGCAGGCCTACACAACCTACAATTTTTGGGACAGAAATTGTCATAACTCATTGAGTAGCAGTGAAGTGAATGTGGAGTATGAGATGAATATGGCTAACCCTGCGGCAACTGATGCCTGTGTTTCACACATTTCACATGGATCATCATTTGTCACCCCAGAAGACAATACTGCTCAAATACCACTAAAGCAGAACTCCTGTCCTCAGCAAATCATTGACTCCTATTATATGCCCGATCTTCTAAGTTCATCATCATCCATTCCTTGCAATATAAACCATCAATGTACATCTGGTGACGTTGCTCGTAAAGCCATGGACTGTGATGATGGTGGATGGTACAACAATACTCCCTTGACAATTGTTGAAAACCATGTCTCAAAAAGGAACATCGCACTTGGTGAGCCTGTGTTCCAACAAGAAGGAAATCCTGCTATTCACAGCTTGGAGTCTGACGAATCTTGCAATCTGAAAGGCAAGATTCTTATTCATAATATAGATGTTAAGTGGCGAATGTATGCTGGAGAGGACTGGTCGTTAGCTCAGAATGATTCAACTAGCCGCCCATTATCAAATGGAAGAGATAGGAGCTCTTCTTTAGAATTTATCGTGTCAGGGCTCAGTGTGCACTTTGATATGTATCCAGATGGGGATGTTTCTGTTTCTAAGTTATCTATCTCTGCCCAGGATCTAAATCTTTGTGACCAGAATACGCATGCTCCATGGAAAATGGTACACATTTTTTGGTTAAATTTCATGGAGATTGTTTTTTATCAAGAAATGCTTTTAAACTCTTGTTACCCATTTAGGTTCTTGGATGCTACGACTCAAAGGATTACCCAAGAGAATCTTGCTCCACTGCATTCAAGTTAGAACTGGAGTCTGTAAGGCCTGAACCAGAAGCTCCTTTGGAAGACTACAGGTATATCCAGCACTAAGTTGGTACACAATGGATTAATCTGTTGGAAAAAGAGTTCTGCTTGTTTCTGTTACTGTACCGAGTTTGCTAGATTCTATATGTATTCAAATGATTAAAGCTAAAGATTAGTGTAAGGGTAATCCTTCATACATAATCCATATAATATCATCCTATAACCTTGTAGAATGTAGTAAAATAACTTATGTTTTGGTTGCTGAACATTTGTGAGACTAAGTCCTGATGTACTTGGCTAATGTCTTTTTTCCTCAGTTTTTAGGGTATATGGAACATGTCAAGTTCACAGTTAAATAGCAGACACTATTTTTTATTAGTAATTGGATGTAATCTGCTGTAATAGTTGTTTTGACCGATTCCAGTGTTAGGGTTAGTTATCCGTATTGTTGATGATATGGGAATTCCGAGTACAGTTTTATATGGAAGATCCATATTTTTCATGCATAGATGGTTGGTTGTTTATGGCAGCACTGTTGCTCGTTAGACATTTGACCTCATCACTAATTTATGCCTCTGCCATACTTGAATGCTAAATTGTAGTCCTCAAGAATTATGCTTGCTACTACCTCTGTTTTTTAATATAAGATGTTATAGCCATTTTCCATGTTCACATGTCCAAACTGTATCTAGAGTTCTAGACATGTTTAGTGTCCATATTCACTCATTTTTATGTGTTTCTAGACATGTGCAATAGCTAAAACATCTTATATTAAAAAACAGAGGGAGTATTTTCCAACGTCTCCTTTTTTATTTATGCCCTCTCAGGGTGTCTAGTGACCCTTTTCTCTTGCATCTTTCTTCAGGTTATGCCTTGATATTTTGCCTCTTCAATTGCATCTTGATCAAGGACAACTGAACTTCCTCATCAGTTTCTTCCAGAATGACTCGAGCAACAGCAACCCTCATTTGCCAAGTGAAAGTGAGATTGTTTGTATGGACAACACAACCTACAGAAGTACTACAATTATGGATGAGGCATTGCTTCCTTTCTTTCAGGTATTTTGAACTTACCGATTTTTATTTCTCTCTTAATACGTCGCAGTAGCTATGTGGGCTCTTTTTGTCTTCAGTATTGCCATCTGATATATTTTTTCTGTGGTGCCAGAAATTTGATGTCAAGCCTCTGGTTCTGCACATTAATTATATTCCTCGCCAGTTTGATCCTATTGCACTAGGCAAAGGAAATTATGCAGAACTTCTCAACATCCTTCCATGGAAGGTAATTTGTTGTTAAAAATAAATACTTTGGGGCAGTCACTTTATCTGTATATCAACAGGCAAGCCTGACAATGTTTTTTGTGTGCAGGGAATTGATTTGAAGCTTAAGAATGTTTCTGCAATGGGTGTTTATGGTTGGAATAGTATATGTGAAACAGTAGCTGCGGAGTGGCTGGAGGACATCTCCAAAAATCAGGTCCTGATTTCCCGATGCACAGCTGTACATTTAAACATGCTTGTTGTTGTGTACATGTACATACACATACTTAATATAAGCAATATCATAGAGGAACCCAGGTTACATAAGCGGTGCTCCATGTGAAAGCATTAAGCATACATAATTGTGCAAAATGACGTGAAAATTGCAAATCTGCTTTCTGTTGCAAAATCATTTCTAACACAAAATAATTGCTGTTCTCACCTGAATTGACAATATGCTGCTTTTGTAGGTCCATAAATTATTGAAAGGGCTTCCTCCTATAAAATCATTAGTTGCTGTTGGTTCAGGCACTAAGAAATTGGTTTCCTTACCAATCAAAAGCTACAAGAAGGACCGGAAGTTGCTCAAAGGAATGCAAAGAGGTAAGTTAGATATATATTATACTACGACACTGATGTCTAAAGTACTTCTCTTGTTGAAGTGTTAATACTTGATAGATGATGATAGGCATTGCCACAAATGATGAAGATACTTACACGCTGTTTGACAGGTGCTGTTGCTTTTGTCAGAAGCGTATCCATCGAAGCTGTAGGGCTTGGTGTCCATTTGGCAGCGGGAGCTCATGATATGCTTTCGAAGACAGAGCGTGCCCTTACAGCTGTCCCACCCCCTTCAAACTCGCGCGAAGCAAAAAAACCTAAAGATAATATAAGAGCTAACCAGCCTGAGGGTGCACATCAAGGGCTGAAGCAGGTATTGAAAGCATTGCATGCTAAAAGTATCTCCTGTTCTGCCAATAAGAAGATTACTGAATCTTCAGGAATCACCTGTATTGCTAATTATCTTGTTTCTATTTTGTTTTGTTTAGAATAGACCTTGAAATCGCTTCCTGTTGATTTCCCTTAATTGTGTCTAGTGCTCATGCCTAACATGCACCTTCTTTTTTTACTGTCTTGCCTAGTGTTATTAAGATTAACCTGAAATTTGTCCAGGCCTATGAAAGTTTAACTGATGGGCTTGGAAGAACAGCTTCTGCTTTGATTGGGAATCCTATCAAGGTTTATAATCGTGGGGGTGGCGCTGGATCAGTACTGGCTACTGCAATCTGTGGAGCTCCAGCTGCTGCAGTAGCTCCAGTATCAGCTTCTGCCCGTGCTGTACATTATGCACTTCTTGGGCTAAGGAACAGGTGAGTTTTTTGCTCATTCACAAATATCTCTGGAAAACAGTCTAGTTTGTTTCCCTGTCTTCCTGAATTCTTAAAATTGTTCATGTCTGTCCACAACTGACTGTCGAATCATATCAATTTATTCTATGTAGTAGGTCAAGTGGTTAATTATGCAATTTCTCTTTAGTCACTTGTATTATCAGTGCTGAACAGCTTGCACTTGGCAGTGGCGCTTTATAAGATTTTAAACACTGCATACATTTGGCATCATTACCTGGCTTTGCTCTGACCAAACTAATTGTTGCTGAACTTTTGCCGTCCTTAACTTTTGTGTTACACTAATTTTTTCACAGCCTTGATCCTGAGCACAAGAAAGAATCCGCGTACAAATATTCAGGGCCTTCTCAATCGTAGGCTTCATTCCCCAGGAGGGATGGTTAAGCTATGGTCACACGCCTATTGTCTCCATGGAAGAAAACCAGTTGAAGAGCACTGGTTTTGATTCCATCGAATGGCGACGTGCAAACTTGTGCAGTGTAAGTGAGAGCTCTCTGTTTCTCCTGTACCGCTAGAGACCATCTGCATTGTTCCTAACACGAGCGGCTAATACATCTGTGCAGGTGTACAGCTTGTAGCGTAGGTTATATGCGGCATAGAAGCCCTTCTATAGTATTTAAGTTAATACACACCATGGGTTGTAGTCATCACACCTTCTCCACCTCGTGTGGAAGTTTTGTAAACTCTCAGCCTAGGCATTTGACCTAAGGTCGGGGGAGGGGATCAGGGGCAAGTTTGTATATATAGTTTCGTTGCTTTCTGAGCTGTGGAGATGTAAATAACTATTTCGATTGCTGGTATGTTTATCGGCTCACTAAACCGCTGATCATAACTTCTCTTGATTTGCAAGTGTAAATATTAGTGTTATTATTATTACCAGGGTTTTGTGTATTGCTGCTCTGAGCTGAAACCGCATGGCCACGTCAGTTTGCTGCTTTCTTAGCGATCATAACTCTCCTGTGGGTATCACTATATAAAGGGTTGCCTTTGTAAAGGTCGTTTTTTTGGCCCACGCACCCTCCCTCAGCCCGTCACGTGACGTACCAAATTCAGATCTAGATAACGTACAAACATCACACAACACCATGTATAAAATAAACTTAACTAGTACAATTACACAGACATGGTTGTACGTACAACTACACAGATCACGTTGTACAAATCACGTTGTATAACTACACAGCAGGTTGTACAGATCATGTCGTACAACTATACGTATCAGGTTGTACAGAACTGAACTGAACATACAACTACACAGATCAGGTTGTACAGATCTGGTTGTATGTACAGCTACACCCAGTTTTAGTTGCATGTAGAACTACGCATACCAGGTTGTACGAACTGTACATAATCCGAAGTAAAAAAAAAAAGTTTGTCGTAACCTATCAACAATGGATCTAGTTTTGAAGATCTCGACGCGAGGAGTTCAAAAGTGAAAACGGTTCGTAATTCGGATAAACGGTTCTTAAGATATTTTATTTTGAAAATACAAATCTAAAAAAATGCACGTACAACTCTCTGCCCACCCACAGGAATCTGCCACTTGTCATGCACAGAGGAAAAGTGGGGATTGAAAGCGTCCGAAATTGCGACACGTGTCGGAATCTCAGTAGTTGGAAATAGACCTTTGCGAAGGGAACCATTTTTCTAATAATTTCCCTCTCCTGTACTTTGATTTTTGACCCTGGTGAACGTTCGTGGCCTCTTCATTTTTGTTCTGCAATATATTTGTTTGGTTGAAACATATCAGATGGCAAACCTGGCCTACGGGCCGGCACGGCACGACCTGTCTAGTAGGTGGGCCGTGACGGCACACGGCTGTCCTAAAGGCCTAGGCACGGCACACTTCTTAAATGGGCCGGCATGTGGCATGTTTGGCTTAAATTTGGCTTGCATCATGTTTTCCCTGCGTGCATGGAGGCGAGCTTGGCGGCGCAGTCTTAGAGGCGGTGGCGGGGTGGGCACCCTATGCCGGGACAGGATAGGCGAGGCGGCCGGGGATTGATGCGGGAAGCAGCGGTGCATGGCCTCTTGGAGGAGAGGGGTCGTGGTGGCGAGCTTGGTGGCGTAGACCGCAGAACTATGGAGGCACGGCGGTGGCGTCGATGTCTCGTCGAACTGCCGAGACGGGATGGAGCTGGGGAGTGGGACTGGATGGGCGGAGGCAGCGAGGGAGTGGGGTATGTCGGACTCTCTCTCTCGAGAGAGCCACATGAAGGAGTGTCCCGGGAACGGTATTGAGCGAGGGTTAAGGAAGCTAGAACCAGGTACGACCCGTTTAACCGTGTGCCTTGCCAAGCCCGTGACGGGCTAGCCACGCATGCTGGCGGGCTGGCCCACAAGCACGAGCCCTTTCAGACTTCCTTTTTTGCTCTTCCTTGACTCAGTACACTTCCTTCCTTTTAAATATTGATACCGTAAAATATTAGGTCATTTGGACGTCGTTTGGATAAATGAAAGTTAAAAATATAGAATATTTGGGTTTTGATTCTGTAAGGATAATTCAAAATTATGAAAACTGTGAATTATTCCCATAAATCAATATAAAACATAAATATAATCCATATACAATGCAAATATGATGAAATAACAAGTAATAAAGTGCAAAGTTCATATATGCATTTTACATGCATCACTCACACGAACATAGTAGACATATAGTGTCCCAGTTCAAGGGTATCGAAGGGAATAGTGTGACAATTTGAGTTAAATTTAACTTTCCATATCCAAGGGGTTAGAATCATTTTATTTTCTTTAGCTTGGACAAAATTTGCAATTAAACCGCGCATCACTCAAGCCCCTGCTTATCCTCGCTGCAGCCTGGGTTCCCGCTGCTCTCGCATGAAGTGGAGCAACATTGACATGTAGGAACCCTTGCAACACTCTGTTCTCCTTCTTGCCGTTTCCTTATTGCGTAGTGGAGATTTTCATGTGCTAAAGTCTTGATGCTCTAAAAAGTCTACCCCTAGATTACCTAAAAAGGTGGTTATTCGAAGGTTTTCCCTATTGAAGGGATATGCTAGAGATTTTCCCGTGTCGGAGACGGAGCTCGGGTTAGCGGTGGAGGGGTGAGCAAGTGGGGAAGAAGGGGATCGGGGAGGCGCCATGTGCATATGACCAGTAGGTATCGCCGGCCGGTGTCTTTTTATTTTTTGCAATTTAGTCTTTTAATTTTATTTTTCGAGAATTGTCTCGGTAAACAGAGGGTGGCCTGACAAGTGGGTGGGCGCAGCAAATCCAAGGAATTCTATTGTCGGTTGGCCTTTGTAACTACGCATGCAGCGATACACGTCCTCAAATAAGCATCATGAGGGAGCGATTTGGTTTCAGACGCTCCCATGTTTTTATCTGACCGTTTGGTTCAGAGGGAGCGATTTGAACCTCTGCTGGCTGTTAATACTATGGAGCACACTTTCTCGTTTCATGGTGCTGGTGGAGAATGTTATGGAATGCGGGATTAGAACGGTGGTTTTTCTGTCTACGTGGCGATGGAGAATTGGCTGGGTGATTCGTGACCTTGAGCAGCAGTTTGTAAGTGGGGGTGACTGCACACAGGAGAAGTCCAAAGTCTTATGCCTCAGGGTGAAGATCCAAGGTCTGACTTTAATTGGTTGTGCTTGAAATGATCCTTGTTGGAGGCATTGTTTTGAGTGCGAAGACTTTTTTTCAGTGTGAAAACCTATGGAAATGCTGGACTTCTGGTGTTGTCTTCTTGGTGTTAGTGCTGCTGTCTGAAACAAGTAGATCACTACAACGAGATTTTTGTTTTTTGTAATTCTTCTCTTTTTTCGCTTTGTGCGTCCGTAAAGCCGTTAAGGCAATACATTGTTGCAGAGTCTGGATGTATTTGATAGTTTCTTGATATCAGTAAATTCACTTTATCTAAAAAAAAAAAAAAGCATCATGAGGGGTTCATGCAGGTGCAGTCCAGCAGTTCCTAAACTGCGCATCGTATGAACTTGACTAAAGAACATGCATGTGATGCATGAAGAGATGGTTTGACTTTTCAAATTCGCCACACAAAACTTGAGTTAAACTAACCTATACGTACAGGGGGGGTGGAATAAGGTGGTTCGCACGCCGTGTTCGTCGCGATCGGTCGGCGCAGATGACGGATCGGGTCAGTGTGGCTGCCTGACAAACCCCCCCACACACGCAGATGTTTGACTATCTATCTCGACCAATCGCTCGACGCGGCACGCAGATGAACATGCGGAAAACACTGCACGCCACGCTTGCTAGCTAGCTCTTCCGGTTTCTCCTGCCGGTCGACGTCCCCGCACGCATGATCGATGCACCGTACGTGCCTCGCAAGTGTCGTCAGATCCAGCGCACGCAACGCAACCACCGGCGTGTGCTTGCGGTATCATCGATCACTCTCACTCTCTCGCCGGCCGGAGCACACATGGCATGCATGATCGCGTCCACCGGGGTTCATGGTTACACGTACGCTACGCCTAGCTAGCTCGGCTTGAGCTGTCTATAAAGACCACGTACGCGAGCTGCCGAGCAGGACGCACTCCTCCCTAGCTCCAATTAAGGCGCAAGCATCGCAGCTAGCGGAATCGCGTGTTGTACTGTTGTGCTTCCGCTTCAGCCACAGGTCCTGCTAGCTAGCTAGTAGCAATGGCAGCTCGGGGAAGAGGCACAGCATCTCTCGTCCTGCTCCTCCTCTGCGTGCTCCTTCCGGCCACCGGCGCGGCCGCCAAGAAGACGTACGTCGTCGGCGACGCCGCCGGCTGGACCAAGAACCTCGAGGCCTCCTGGCTGGGCGGCAAGACCTTCTACGCCGGCGACGTCCTCGGTACGTATAGGCCCCCTCCGGCCGTCACGCACTCTTCCTTCCATCTTATATGTCGCCATTGGTGCTCACTGCGCGCGCACGCATGGCAGTGTTCAAGTACGACAAGGAGCACCACGACGTGACCATGCTGGGCGGCAAGGGGTACCGGCGCTGCCAGGTGCCGCGCCACAGCAGCCTCAGCCGGGTGCTGCGCACGGGCAACGACGCCGTCACGCTGCGCAGGGGCAACAACTACTTCATCTGCGGTCAGCCCATGCACTGCAACAACGGCATGAAGCTCGCCATCAAGGCCATCTAGAGCGAGAAATGCTCTAGGAACTTATTTCTGCGTTGGTTCATACAGTATTTCATACCATGGCGCCCGGGACAGATCGATCGGGTAAACCTTCATGTTTTCTCTGAGGTTCTCTACTGTACGTACGTGTAATCACTCCCCTGCGTGTAATGCATCTATATATCAAGCTAATTAAGCGGTCGGCTTATTTACCGGAGACATAGTGTGGATACAATGGCGTTTCTCACGCATGATTTCACATGCTTGGACGTTGACTTAATTATCTCTAGCTATAGCATGTTCCATGACAAGTTCGGCAGTTTATTTTTTAGCGGGTAGCATCTCACGTTTCATCTCATGCATGCAAAGGCCGCCACATGGACGATCGACATAACCCGTGGTTCAGCGTATTAATACATGGCAGCACTGTCAAAAAATAATAGCGGCTAGTGTTTCATCTCTTGGATCTCTCAATGCGGAAATTTAACTCCACAATTAGATGCGAACCCACTAATTATCGTCATCGTCGAAAGTTGTTGGACCAACGGTTCACAGTCGAAAGTTTTCTGACTAGCGCGAATGATTTCTCAATGCGGAAATTTAACTCCACAACTAGATGCAAACCCACCAATCATCGTCACCGTCGAAAGTTGTTGGACCAACGGTGATGATGATTGGTGGGTTCGCACCATCGAAAGTTTTCTAACTAGCGCGAATCGTAAAGCAAAACCAACGATGACGATGGTTGATGGGTTCACATGTAGTTATGCAATCACTGCGTTGCATCTCAATATCACTTCATCTGCATGAGTATATAAAAATAGCTGCCGTTCTTCCTTCGCTGAAGACACATACAAAACGAAGACAGCAGACAAAACGGCGTAATTGTTCCCGTCATCATGCAGGCCCGCTTGTTTGGATGCATGTCTCTGTTGCTTTAGAGTTGGATGTGATAAACTAGCTCTGATTATTCGTCTGTGACGATCACCCATGAACCACCACACACTTCAATCTCCATATTAAGTGATGGTTATGCTTGTCAAACTAAAAAATAATAATAACGACGGGGCAAAATATTTACCATTCCATTCACCAAGAAGAAGAGACTTGTCCAATTAATTACGAAAAACTGGCGGCACGGTTCATGGTCTCCGGACCGACGTGTGTGTCTGATATCAGCGTAATTTTGAGACGCCTACAAAATGATATACGCAACTATGCGGCCAGTATTTCTTGCATTACCTCCTAAATATCGAATAATTGTGTTCCAGCATTTTCTATAAGAAAGAACAATTGCCGCGTTGTAACAAAGTTCATCACGGCCATGGTTACCCTATTTTACATCGAGATGAACTCAGCCAACGCCTGATCTATTTAATCTACTTTCAATTTATACTCAACATAGCCATAATTTGCAAAACTGTAATCAGATCGTTCCTGTTGAAGATGGACATCACTTTCAAACTCGGACAAGGACGACATGGAGAAGCAGGTTTGTGAAGATGATCCAGACATTGATCCAAAAGATTAGGAGTAAGGTTTATCACAGGATTTTGATGATGGTTTTCAGGAAATACTACCTGCATTTAACGCGTTATCTTGTCGCACTCGATCGACCCGCCCGGTTTACCACAGGCTTGCCGGGCTATAAAACCCCGGAGGATTACGAGCTGACGAGCAGGACGCACCCCAAGCTAGTTTTGAGGCAGCATCAGTAGCAATGGCAACTCAGGGGATACGCGGTGCACCCGCTCTCGTCGCCGGCGTCGTGCTCGTGTCCCTGCTCCTGCTCGTCGCTGGTGCAGAAGCCGACGACAACATCATAAACATGTACATCGTCGGCGACGCCGCCGGGTGGAGCAAGGACCTCGAGGCCACGTGGCTGGGCGGGAAGACCTTCTACGCCGGCGACATGCTCGGTAAGCCTGCCGTTTCGTAGAGCCGTAGCCATTGTTGTTGCTCACCGCGCATGGTGGTTTGGTGCAGTGTTCAGCTACGACAGCGATCTCCACGACGTGTCGGTGGTGGGCGCCAAGGGGTACCGGCAGTGCGAGGTGACGAGGCACAGCCGGGTGATGCGCACGGGGGACGACGCCGTGACGCTGCACAGCGGCGTCAACTACTTCATCTGCGGCCAGCCGGGGCACTGCGACAACGGCATGAAGCTCGCCGTCACGGCCCTCTAGATCACAACTTATTAGTTCTGGGTGCTATATATGTATCATGTCATGATCGAGTAGAGTTTAATGTTTTGTCCACGGTAATAATTCTCAATTTTTCATCTCTTGGTGACTCATGATGACAGCGAGGATTGAGTGTATAAAACATAGAAAACTGTCAAAAAACTTCAGGACACCATCAGGTGGTGGTTTCCACTTCGTTTGGTCAGTATTATTTATGTTCTTGTCCTTGACAAACAGTTCTATGAATTCATCAGTCTGACTGATCGTGCAGCGCACAATAGCATCAGCTGAATTTGGTAATTCTCGCTCCCTAAGCTTGTTGCGGTAGTTCCACCAGTGCCACCATCCTGTCAAAATCTGAACCCGCGAGCGTTCCGGCAAAGCCCAAAGCGAGTCCATGGTTTGAGCCACAGTGTCTAAGGCTCAGTTCATCTGTAATATATAATTATGTGGCAGCAACAGGTAAGTTCGTTTCCGCTGAAGGAGATACGAAACGAAATCAAGCCAGCAGACAAGACGCTGTATACTCGCATGCCTGGATTACACCTGGCTAGCTAGGACCAAAAGCCGGCCTGCTTGTTTGGGCGTTCAGAGCGATTACTCCTTGTGCTTTCCAATCTCTAAACATTCAGTTCCTCCAAAAATTTCTTTCAGATGTTACATGATTTTTCAATTCCATCTAGCATGTAATAGCCTATTCAAAGGAGCAGAAGATAGTACCCCTGCAAACTGGAAGTAGTGCTACTGTAGTTGGCAACATGGAGAAACGGTCCGTTGGCACTTGGCGGTGACCAGAAAGTTTGAACAACGACCACTTCACCCAGTATATATGGATCATGATGATTGATGACCGATAAGCCACCACACACTTGAGTCTCCACGATGATGTGATGCTTTGGTTTACTTAAGATATGGCCGTATTTATTAAGTTCCTCACTAGGCATGATACCCCTCTTTTACAGCAAAATGGTGGACATGGCAAACAACCAATTCATTTAATATTACGATCCAGCCAATTTGATAAATAAGGAGAAAAACACAAGGCCTGAAAGTTACCACCAAAACCGGAAGCTCCAAGATGCTGCCAGATGCTGATTGAGCATGGGACTTCCAGAGAGAATGACAAAAGACAGAGCATGCCTCATTCAACGCGGTGTCCTTCAAACGACCGATTCAAAGCCGAACCTGTAAACACAACATCCACAAACAACACTCAGTGCAAGCACCAAGATAAACTTCATAAACCAACAAAAATGGTGCACTGGAATTGGTTGTCGAGGTATGACTCTGTCACATGTCCAAACCGAAGACACGCTATTACTACTGGTATATAAGCATTAAACAGCATCAAAGATTTGCACAAAAGGAACAACTACACGTCCTGTACGTACTCCCATACTCCATAGATCACAAAAATTCACAATCTACCAGCGCCATGGTTGGGGAGTGGTCAGTTGGCCTTTTTGATTGCTTTGGAGATTTCGGCACATGTATGCAAAAGCTGGATTTCCTTTCTTCTAACACCTCTTATTATTATGCATGGGTTTGGTAAAACAGTGTGTGCAAATCATTCGTCCCCGTTTCATTATATTTTCTGATATTGCAGGTTGCTTGACTTTCTGGTGCCCCTGTGTTACCTTTGGCCGAATTGCCGAGATTGTGGACAAAGGCTCCACATGTAGGTGTTTCACTTAAAATTTGCGCTTGGATTAAACCACAAAACCCATCGATCTTCTTGGCTCACTATCTTTATTTTCAGCATGCTGCATAAATGGGACCATCTATGTGTGCCTCGCATCCATAGGTTGTAACTGCTTGTACTCTTGTACCAAACGCTCGGCGATGCGGTCGCAGTACAACTTGCAAGCATCGCCCTGCATAGACTGCTGCGTTCATTTCTGTTGTGAGAGCTGTGCTCTATGCCAAGAATACAAGGAGCTAGAAAATCGTGGCTTCGACATGGCCAAAGGTCTATCCGCTTCACCAGCTGAGAATGAAATTTCATGCTCACAAAGGCATATCACGATTTACTAAATCATGTTCTACATCACGACCATTTTGCAGGATGGGAAGGTAGCAACAAGATGGTGGGGTGTGTGCAAGGCATGAAAGCACCAGGAAAGCAAGGGATGTGCTTCTAGAACAAGCATGCATGGCTCTAGAATTTTACTGGCTGTGATGATTCGAACGGTCTCTTTTAGGGATTCCTGCTGACTTTGATTTGCAATGTTTACCATGTCACCCAAAAGGAAAATATAGCAGGCTTAATAATCCTTGGGGTGTTTGATTCTCAAGTTGCTAAATTTATTTATATTAATCCTTATGTTTGGCTCCAACATTGTGACATCAGTGGGCAACATATATTGTGTAAGCTGCAACTTGATAAAGTTAGAAGTTGGGTTGCAGACTAGTGGCTGTGACAGGAAGGTACAACCTAAATTAGCAATGCTACGATTCAGTAGTTCACTGCTCATGAGCAAACTGACAGGAGGAAATCACTCGACCACAGTTCCATTTAAACGACAAACTAAAGATTTTGTGTTACTGACTAGATAAAACAATCATCACTTGATAAAAAAAAATGCCATACATAGAACTTCAGAACTATGCAAGCAAGAGATAGTTCGAAAATAACATAACACTATCATAAGAAACATGAAAACAGGAGCAGCTAGCACTAAAACTGCTCTTAGGTCCAATCCATGCTATCTAGACAGATGGACGTTACATTCATCAAATCCTGAGATGTTCAAAACTTTTGACAACATAACACAGTATTAATAACACAAAAATTCAAATCCAAATAAGATCTGTGTAACGGGGAAAAAGACAATCCAGTTGTAAATAGCACCTAACAGAAAGTTATACTTTGCAGCAGAATTTGTCCTTTTGTTTCTCAAATTTGGATTCTGAAATTTTTGTGACACAATAACAGGTTCATGACTTGCGGACATGTCGTCCGGTTTTACTGAACCTGTGCACCTAAAGGTTTTAGGCTAAAGGTATATTGGTCATTGGATACTAATTGCTGAATAACATTTAACAACAGAGGGCAAAAGGTTTATATCAAACAAGAAAGTCTGGGCCAGCTCAGCAACAAACAATACTCAAAACTTGCAAGAGCAAACCTTCGCGTGACAACAGCGATACATCCAGCACTTCACAAAAATGACTAAGAATGTTAATATCTTGGCTATATGTAGGTTAGATCATCTGTGGAGTACAGATGGCAGAGACACATAATGTCCTCCAGAACAACAACAAAAAACCAAATGCAAATGCCAAAAAGAAGCACCAAAGTGGAGATTATTAAGAAATTCGATGACAACGATGAAATTTTAGGTGTTTTACTAAGGATAGAGCTCCATCAAGTAAATTTCCAGAGCAGAAGAGTCTATACTTGTGTGCTGGCTCCGCCACTGATTGACAATGAAATCGTCACCAGATCATGAATTGCATAAGTTACACTTATTTGTTAACTAGTCAACACCAAAACTTCGCCTCCAGCTTTAACTTTACTGCCAAGTATGTTCCCCTTTGTTGTATTGAAATGAACACGCAAACAGCTATTATTTTTATCCAGCCAATACAGTGAATAAAAAACTGAATAAAAAAGGGATCAGCGTTACCACCAAACTGGAAGCTCCAAAGTGCTGCCAAATGCTGATTGGGCATCAGATTTTCCGTAGGAACAATCTAGTAGAACAAACCAATTGGATATGGATTGACATACTTGGAAGGAGTAACTCGGAGCCAAGCCTGCAGACACAAGGTTCAGGGCAAAAAGCAAGAGAACACCCACAAAACAACAAAAATGCTGCAATGGAATGTACTTTCAGAGGACACTTGTGAAAATCCACACTGATACTGCATTACTGATGCTTTATAAATACCAACAGGATAACATAGCTAAGAAGGCACAGCTACATTCCCATATTCCAACAGATCACATTCTACCCAACAAACGACCAGGACCAGCATGTCGGGGAAGTGGTCAGTTGGAATTTGTGACTGCTTTGTAGATTGTGGCACATGTATGCAGAGCTATCTTTTATGGTTTCCCACATTGAGATTTTTACAATAATGCATGTCAATTGGCTGTTGACGTTTCATTTTCTTTGCCAACGCTGCAGGTTGCTTGACTTGCTGGTGCCCCTGCATTACATTTGGTCGCATTGCTGAAATTGCGGACAAAGGATCATCATGTATGTGCTTCACTTATAATTTTCTCTTGGATTCAAGCATAAAAAATCACTATCTTCTTGGTTGATTTTCCTTGTTTCCAGCATGCTGCATGCACGGGACTCTCTATGTTTTGCTAGCGTCCATAGGCTGCCACTGGTTGTACTCTTGTACCAAACGCTCTACTATGCGGGGACAGTACAAGTTCCCAGGGTCACCCTTCATGGATTGCTGCGTTCACATGTGTTGTGAAAGCTGTGCGCTATGCCAAGAGTACAAAGAGCTGGAAAATCGCGGGTTCAACATGTCCAAAGGTACCTCTACTCCTTCTTGGTGAAAAAAAAATTAGATAAGAAATGAATGTTCACAACACATGCTTTGATGAACAAATTCTTTCCTACATTATTACGTTTACAGGATGGAAAGGTAGCAACGAGATGGTGGTCGATATGGCAGCACCAGAAAAGCAAGGGATGGAAGTGCTTTTAGACAATGAATAAATCCAGATTTTGATGGCTATGGTTGCCACCTCTCTTCAATGGCTTTCTGTTCATCTTCAGTTTACAATCTCTCTAAGCCACATATGGTCCATCGTTGTTAAGCCCCCTTTATGCATCCTTGTGTTTTGGTATTTATATTTATGTCCCACATCAGTCAACATATGTTCTGTAATTTGCTACCCAGTGAGAGAAGGCTGTTAATTATATTTTCAGGCCCATTGCATGAGCCATAGAAATGTACCGCTCAGTACGCAATGCAATGGCTCACTAGTCCTCTACTCGGTGAAATGCCAATATGAATAACCATAAGAAACTAAATAATTTAAATGATAGACGAAAAGATGGTACTGTATATAAATAAAACAACCATAAGAAACAAGAACGACTTTCTAAAAAGTATTTCTATCTATAGAAGCTCTCATAACTCGAATACCCCAATGAAAACATGAGAGAGTTCAACTATAACAAAACATTGTCCTATGAATTGTACCTCAAATGTTAAGACGAGCGCATGAAAATTCCATTTGCTGGGCCGAAGAGACACGATCCACGAGAAGTGTACAACTTCATTATACTCAGAGATCAAACAATATCACAGTTGGTCCTCCGGGTAGGGCGAAATGTAAGGCGTGCAGTTGAAGTCCTCCATCTTGTCGTGCGATTGGACCGAAGAGGACGGAAGCGATGAGGTGAATCACGGCCACGGGAGAGAGTCGCTCGCGGAGGCAGCGGCCTGGACGGGCGCGGAGCTGGACAGGAACGGCGGCGCTTGATCTGGCCGTTCACGATCCAGCGCCGGTTCCGGCGGAGACGACCACCGCCGCACGGCCAGGCGGCAGGGAAATGATTGGGCATGGGCTGATAGTGGGCCGCCCAAACCTAGAGGGCTGGCCGATTTTGGCATTTTATTTGTCTGTCCTTTTCTTCTTCTTCTTCTTCTTCTTCTTCTTCTTCTTCTTCTTCTTATTTTTCTCTGTTTTCTTTTTATTTTTTCTATTTTTATAAATATTCAGATTTTGTAAAGGTTAAAGATTTTAATTTTTTTCGATTAAATACTTGTTCTATTTTAGAAATTGTTCAAATCTGAAATTTGTTTAAATTTTAAAAACTTCACGTACTCCCTCCCTCTGACCCGGAAAAATTACTGTGCAGAAAAATTTCGATAGCTCTTGATTGTTCTATTGTTGTTTGTTTTGAGATGCAACACTGAATCTAGATGCCACGAAACCCCCGTTGATTTAACTAGTGTCTACGCCTCATATCCCTGTATAATCTACGCAACTCTACGTATACACATTGCCAACTGAAGTCTCCAACGAGGAAGCAACTAAGAGCATCTCCAGTGGAACGTGTAAATTTGGACGTGTATATCTCCATATACACGTCCATATACACCATGCTAAATTTTACACATCCGAGTTTTTCAGTGGAATGTGTAAACAGGACGTGTAAACATGACGTGTATATTTCAACGGAGTACAAAATTGAACAAATCCCTGTGATTTCAAAGGAAATTGACCAAATCCCCTGCTATTCAAAGAAAAATGAGCACGAAATTGCGCCGGAGCAGCACTGCTGGAGCTTGCGGTTCGTCCTGGGGAGGAGCAGAGGATGGGGAGCACCGAGAGGAGGAGGTGAGGCTGGTGCAGAGGAGCGCGACGGCGGCGGCGTGCGCGACCTCGACGGCGGCCGGGTCGGCGAAGCGGAAGAAGCCATCTTGTCGGCGGCCGGGTCGGCGAAGCGGCGAGGCGGGTGGCGGTGCGTCGGGGTCGTCGTCGCCGAAGCTGGCGACGGGGGCGTCACCTCCCCCCGCCCCTCTATCTGCTCCTTCCATGGCGCGCACCTCCGTGGACCTGCGGCGAGCCGGCGCAAAGGCGGGGCGGCGAGAGATGGGTATGTCGGGCGCGGCTAGCGGGCGGCACGGCGCGTCGGAGGGCGGCGGGGGCCTGGACGTGGAGGAGGAGCAGAGGACGGGGAGGGCGAGCGCAGAGCACGGGGCTGCCGGAGACGGGGATGGCGGGCGGGCGCGGCGCGTCGGAGGGCGGCGGGGCCTGGACGTGGAGGAGGAGTAGAGGACGGGGAGGGAGGGCGCAGAGCACGGGGCGGCCGGATACGGGGATGGCGGGCGGGCCGGAGACGGGGATCGAGAATCACGGCAGGAGGAGGAAAGATGAGCTTTTCGCTAGCCACGAGCGTGGAGGGGCGTGTTTACATCCACGTCTAGTACCATCGTGGATGGACGTAAATAGCTCCCACGTCCATATACACGTTTCACTAGAGACGTTTTTCTACCTTCAAACGTGTATATTTAACATACACGCCCATATACATCATCCACTGGAGATGCTCTAACTTTTATCACCACCACAAGCTTCCGGAGAACGGGGACAGACGACTAGCTAGCTGGCCTAGTATGGCCTTCCTCTGCTCCTCCTTGTAAACCGTGGCGCCGGACGATCGATGGAGAGTGAGGCAGAGGTCCAGCTACGCTACGGATGATTGGACAAGCATGCTGGCACTGCCCTACTAATTCCCAACTAATGAGGGTCATGATAGCTAGCTACGCTACGCATAGGCAGCAGAGAGGTACATACACGTCTCTTGGAGGGCAAAATGCACATAAATAACCTAAAATACACAACAAACTTACAAAATACAGTGTTGGAGTAGTTTATTTTTAATTTTGCCCCATGATCTCTATATAACGGGTTTCGACGCGATGGCCCCATGATCTCTATATAGATATAGGGCCCATCTTCACCCACCTCCATGGCAGCCGGAGAAGAGAGATCGATGCTAAGCTCCTTCGAGAAAGCTCAACAGAGGTGCAAGAGAGACGACCCCGTCCGCCTTGGGCTCCCACCAATCGAGCGCCATATACGAGAAAGCCGCCACTTCCGGCCAGCAGGAGCTGCTCAACTCCGACACAGAACCTCCATCTACACGACATGTCGCCAAACACACAAGCTACTTTGTACATATATCCGTCACCTAACGTCCCCCCGTCCCCCCCTCCTCCTCCTCCTCCTCTTTCCACCGGCCGATGAGGCAATTGGGAAGAATGAGGAGAGGAGCCGAGGACGACTTCTTCATTGTCAAACGAAAGGGATGATGGGAGAGAAAGAGAGGGTACGTAGTTTGTGCAAACTTATAGATCTGTTTTCAGTAGGTGTGTGGGCTCAATTTTAAATTTACCACTGGTCCTGGTCCAATGGCCCATTGACACTAGTGTCTTTTGTCGAATAGGCATATAGACCCCTTTGTCGACAGAGAGTGAACCGAGTGGTGATACCTGTCCCTCTGGATGTGTTCAACCTCTTCAGCATCTTTGGCTTTTCGAGTGTTGTTTGTTCCTATCTCATGTTGTCATTGAACCAGCATAACACAAATCTGCTTTCACTAGTTTTTATCCGTGTACAATTGTTATGAGTTTTTTCATGTTTTTTTAGAAACACAGTACAACGCAAACGCTCATATACACGCGCATACACTCACCCCTATGAACGCACACAAGCACACCCTCTCCCTGTGAGCACCTCTGAGAGACTGAGCCGCAAATCAGGTCTTGAGATTGTCTCGAAGTCAAACCACAGCCGCCTTGCCGTCGACGGGAACGTCGCCTCCCATTGAAGAATATTCCGACTAAATGAGAAACACTAGCGTCAAACCTGGTGTTTGAACTCTGATGGGTTTAGGGTACAACCACTCTCCTAACCGTGTTGCCACAAGCAAGTTCTTATCTTCCATGATTGGAGTGTCCTTAATTTAACGTGGGGTTGTGGCCCATTGTATAAAAAATTCAAATTGAGCCCGGCTATTTGTAGCTTGTGTTTTTTTTTCAAAAAAACAAAACATGTAATTTTCAGTTTACAAAAATCATGAAATACTTTCAGATGTCGACAACTAACAAGCTTGCAAAATTTTAGCTCAAACTTTGATGTAAGAAAAAGAACTAATCAGGCAAAACTTCAATTTTGAAACTGTTCACCACCCAGGTCTACCAATTTATCATTTTTTCCCAGACCAAAATATAACAATTTCGAGTTGTAATTCTGCAGATGATTTGTTAGTTTTTTTTTGGAAATAACAGATGGCGATCGATGTTGAATTTTGTTTAAACGAGCTCCACTTAATTAGTTGGGGTCCCAAAACGTTACACTCGAAATAACACACTGTAAAGCCACCTGTTGGTGCCGGTGCATGCAACTGAAGCACGCAGGCAGACGGGCCTGCGTGCATCGAGTGCACGCATGCATGGCATGGCAGTGGCAGTGGCAGCGCAGCCTGCCGCGGCCTTCTGCATTTCTCGCGGCAAGTGCCTTTACACGCAACACCTGACCTGCGTGGAGCACAAGCGGCGGGCCGGCGAGCTCCAGGCTCCGGCCAAGCGCCATTGCCGCTGCATGCACCTAGGTCCGAGTACATGCCCTTCTAGTTTTCTCTCTCCCGGCCGTCGTCACCGCCGCACTTATTGCCGCCTCTGAGCACGCCATCGCTTCACGTACGTAGAAAAAGGGCCGCGCGCGACGCAAATGGCGTGCCAGTCTGCGCCTGCGCTCGAGCGCGAGCTCCGTCCATGTCCATGGCTGCGGCTGGGCTATCATCGCATCGCACGCAGCGTGGTCTGCAGAATCGCAGGATCGATATGCTGGCAGCGCCCAGTCCAGTTTGCACCACACATTTCCCGTTACTTGGTCTAGGACCTACCCGGATTGCCAAATCTTTTCGCCCCTTATCCTAGTACCACCGGAGCGGATAACCAGGCCGGCCGGCGACTGGAGGCTAGCTAGTACTTCACCTGGGTTTATCGGCCAAGAACCCTCCTGGAAGCAATAGTATGACCTCCCTTTTGGATTCCAGGATTTTTAAAACATTAGAATAGAAAAAAAAACATATGTATATTTCTTGTATAATTTTTGTAGGATTTCAAATCATGGAAATTTGCATTGGAAATGAATACCTGAACTTTTAAGATGGACATTTGAAATGGCTGGGAAATCTTCCAATCGACGAAGAACGAGGAAATTGCAAGAACCAGCAATTCTTGGGGCATTTGTTGCGCAAACCAGTGAGTCGAGTTTGTTTTTGCACGGACCAGTAACTCTACGTCTAATTCATTGAAAAGAGCTCTAACAAGCATATTACATGATTTAATAGCGCATCTGCTAAAGTGGCCCAACTAATAAACTAACCTGGCTGCCACCGTGGCATGGGGTGTGCCCATCGCGTGGCTAAGAGCATTTCCAACACACGCCAAAAAATATCGCACGCTAAATTAGTTTTAAAAATATTTCTTTAACAGAAAAGATCCTACATTTTTTTTGAAAAAAACAATTGAGTCCCTGGAGTCGTCATCCACCACCATGTTGTGGCGGCGGCGCGACGCGATTCCAACGGCCGTGCGCTGTTTAGCTCGTCGGCTTCGGGCGTGTGGGCCGTAGAGGTGCGTCCACGCTGCCCTACGGCACGACCGGTGGCGGCGAGCTTCAAGAGCATGGGCAACGGTGCTAAGGTGGTTTGCGTTTGTAACCTCTACTTCAACCGCGAGGGCAGCAACAACAAGCTAGGAGCAGGAGGGCGGCAGGGGCGAGCTAGGAGTAGGAGGGCGGGGACATGGGCGCGGCCCGGCGGTCGTGTGCGGTGGCAGGCGGGAAGCAGAAGTCGTACACGGAATTATCAGTTTGACTGTTTCGCTTCGGGCGTGACCTACAATCTTACATTGCATTATAGCCGAAGTACTAAATTTGCAGTCTAGGATACCGCTTTTTATAGCGTGCTGGATATTTTTTGGGCTAGTGTTATTATTGGACACATATATTTGATACACATATATTTGATTGCAATTGGTAGCATGCCCTATGTAAACTGAATGGAATTCTTTTGACTATCATGCAACATTTGGTTATGCGATCTCTTGGTGTCAATTTTCCTATGTAATTATCGGTTTTGTTCCACAAGCAAACAATATGACTAGAATTATGTACATTTTTCTCCCTTTACAGATAATTATTTACATGTAAAAGTGTCAAATCTAGAGCAAGGCAACGTGTTATGCACCATGCCACGGTGGCTGTCACGCATGTTGTCACAAAGTTTGATATGATCGTTAAGCTCTTTGCAATGGATTAGTTGTAGAGTTGCTGGTCTGTGCAAAAACAAATTCAAGTCACTGGTTTGTGCAACAATGGCCTCAAGAGTTGCTGGTTCTTGCAATTTTCTCACGAAGAACAGACCAAAGCATCCATTAAATAAATAATCTCGAAAGAGCTCTGCTTCAATCTGTGACGCTTCACTGTTGGGAGCCAAAGGCGAACGGGTTATTTTTTTTAAAAAATGTTATGACATGTGTGACGGACAAGTGTTATTTCATATACACCGGGGTCGTACCGGGGTTGCCGGACGCGATATTTGGCCCATCCGACGTTATTAGTGAGTTTCTTCAGTCCTTTTTGACATTCTGACCGGTGGGACAAAATGCTTCTCTGTCTCGAAATGGATTTTCCGAGCCGAGATCAACTTTTATAAAGGCAACTTTTACGCTGCTTGTCGATACTCACGTGGAGGGAGGGGTATGAAACACCAGTATGATTTTTTTGTAGGTTTTTGGACGGACGAAAATGAAGGGCTGATATTCATGTTCATTGAGGGTGCAGTAAAACACCTCTATATAAAATAAATACTAATAAAACAACTTTCATTTTGATTACTTCAAGTTAAACTATCATTTTGAGTATCAAGTTTGGCTCGTTGAGCATATAAAACTACCCAAGTCAAGTGTCCCCTCACACTTTTGTGTTGCTGACGTACGTACGGGTGGTCAACGGAGAACTGAAGTAACTCGAACAGTATTTCTCGACCTAGGACGAGACTAACAATGGCTACCCCTTGTAGCTACCAGGTACTCCATCACAGAACCCTCAGTTCAAGATGGTCACAGCCTTTTATTACCACACACACTCACACTCTCTCCCTCTCTCTCTCTCTGCCCTGTCGTCAATCAATCTAGGCATGCATGTGCTCGATCGGGGGGCACCCTGCGCACACGCAAACACGCTCCAATACAAAAGCTTACACCATGCATGGCGAGCTGCCAAGCCAAGCCATCTCGATATGACTGATTGATTGACGCCTGCTGATCTTTGATGGATGGATGAAGAACCCTTCTGACATGCACCAATTCGACACGCCCTCCCCCCCTGGGAAATCATCACCTCTCTTGTCCTGAATTAATCCGGTCCTAGCTTCTTCCTTCCTCCAAGGAATCCCGCCATTATAACCGGCAACGCGCTGCTCCTTTGGTTCAAAGCAAACCTCCGCCCTGCTCGCCCTTCTTCACTTCGGCCGGTGACAGAGGGGATCGATACGGCCGGTACTCATCGTCGTCGTCGGCGGCGGCTATGCATCGTCACCCTGGGCCTCTCCACGTCTTCAGGTAATATAACACCCCCACTACAGTACAGTCGCGGATTGCTGGTGTCCGGTAGCGTGGTTATACTATTCCCGGTGGCTTTGTCCCTTTGCTCTCTTGTGCTGCGAGCTGCTCTGTCTTCTCCTCTGTCCCGGCTCGTCTAGCTCGCTAGCTAACCATTGTCAGCAGGGCGGAGGAGCGTGGTGGCGGTGGATTCCACTACATCGGAGATGGCGCCGCGCAGCAGCTCCCTCCCGAGCACCACCCCCGCAGTACGTCACGCCACTTGCTGCCTCTACCATTCCAACAACTATTCACCCCTTGGATCTCTGCGTTGCGTGCGTCACACCACCTCATGCGTCTGGCTCCTCATCTCAAGGCCCCAACCCCAGCTCCAAGTCCTCCAGCAACGTCACCGTCGCCACCTTCGCCACCGCGCTGCTGCAGCACCAGCAGCGTGGCGTAGCGGGCATGACGTCGTCGGCGGCGCCCGGCCGGTTCTGTCTGCCGAGGGGCGCCGCGCCGCAGCTGGACAACTGGGGCGACTCCGTTTCCGGCATCGTCGTCACCAGCCCGCTCACCGCCGACACCTCCACGGACGACCTCGACGACACACGCCACGCCTCCATGGTGCTCTCCTCCCTCGGCCACTCCCTGCCTTTACCGTCTTGGGTAATAACTGTGCCTTGTGCCTCATCTGTTGTGCTGTCCTTGTGTTATCAGGGGTGCGACGGCGGCGGCATGAGCGGCGACGGGCAGCCAAGGGCGGGCTGTGTGGATTCCTCTGAGAAAACAGGCGACCAAAAGGTATCACTAATATTATGCACTGCAAACGCCATGAAATCTGATCTTGTGATGTAGCAAATGTGGCTGCATTTCGCACATATGTACCTATGATCATTGACAAGTTCGACTGTCGTCTTGCTGTGATTGCAGATGGCACGGAGGCTTGCGCAGAACCGTGAGGCGGCCCGGAAGAGCCGCATCAAGAAGAAGGTGATCATTCTGCATTTCTCTGTTTCATTTTCGGCCCAAAATGGGTTGGAGCAAAACCGTAGTTTTGGTTGCCACTGCAATTTTCTAGGATTGGTATTAGCACTTGCGGCATTGCAACCAAAGAAGTGGCACATGCTTGTTCATGTGCATAGTTTTTGCCTCTCAAAGATAGTGCCGCTGGCATGGCATCTATGCCATTGAAGCCATCTGGTCTATGGTTCATAAGCATTGTTTTATCTGTGAAGTTGTGATTACTTCGTCAGGCCGCTGTTCACTTAGTATGTCAAGCTGGTTCGGCAATTATATTCGCCAAGTAGTATGGTCAATGTGGGGACCTACAAGGCTCCAGCTACATTACAAGCCATCATAACATTTTTTTCTTCTTATTTTAGTGAAAGCTGTGATGACATTGTTTAATTTGTACTATTTGATATCTGTGACAAATAGAAAACACCAGAATTCGAGAATAGTTTCATTATGTTTTGATTCTATTCAGTGTGCATTTGTAACATAAACCCCATAGAATTGGCCCATTAACATTGTGTTCAGTTTGCTGCAATCTATTTTCGTGGTTTTAAAACCATTCAGAAAAGGCTCCTTATCTAAAAGAAAATATTCAGGAAAGGACCATGACAGATTTGAAGCATTTTGTTTTCCTTTCCTGTTTGTAGGCTTATCTTCAGCAGCTGGAGAGCAGCCGATCAAAGCTGGCACACCTGGAGCAAGAGCTTCAGAGGGCAAGGCAGCAGGTAAACCATTCAAACTTGAGTATGCATTTCAAACAGTGGTTCCGTGGAGCAGAGTTATGAATCCAATAGCTGATGGTCACACATGGGTATATTTGATTCAGGGAATGTTCATCGCGGGTGGAGGAGCCGGTGATCACTCGAGTGGAGGTAACACTCTCCGGTGCTCTGTTTTTTTAAATTTCATCATGGCATCTACTACACATTTCCACAACTACACTTCGAGAATTAATGTTGATGCCGCACGGGCTATGCACAGGCAGTTCACTTGTTGTTTGAGACTGCTTGTTCCAAACTTCAGTCCAATATTTCATTGTAGCATCTAGAATTCAAATTTGTTGGCTAACAAAGTAGCAATGTTGCATGGATTAGTCTTTTTGTTGCTGCTGAAAAAGAAGAAGAGCATGTGTATCGTAGGTGCCCTGGCGTTCGATTTAGAGTATGCGCGATGGCTGGACGACCACCAGCGCCACATCAACAACCTCCGGGTGGCCGTGGTCGCCAACATGAGCGACGACGAGCTGCGCATCGTCGTCGAGTCCGTGATGCTGCACTACGACGAGCTGTTCAGGATGAAGAACTTGGCGACCAGGTCGGACGTGTTCCACGTGCTGTCGGGCATGTGGATGAGCCCCGCCGAGCGCTTCTTCATGTGGCTCGGAGGGTTCCGGTCGTCGGAGATCCTCAAGGTGAGAGACGTTTTCTTTATATCATGGAGCTTCAAGCTCGTTGAGTTAGAAGAAGTCGCCATTGTCGTGACTGACGACCCTGCCTTGTGTTCGATCAGGTCCTTGCGAGCCAGCTTGAGCCGCTGACGGACCAGCAGCTGATGGGCATCTGCAGCCTGCAGCAGTCGTCGCAGCAGGCGGAGGACGCGCTGTCGCAGGGGATGGAGGCCCTGCAGCAGGCGCTGGCCGAGACCCTGGCCGCCGCCGCCAACGCGGGGGTCGCCGGAGCTGACAACGTGACCAACTACATGGGCCAGATGGCCGTCGCCATGGGGAAGCTGGGCACGCTGGAGAGCTTCCTCCGGCAGGGCGAGCTGCTGAGGCAGCAGACGCTGCAGCAGCTGCACCGGATCCTGACGACGAGGCAGGCGGCGCGCGCGCTGCTGGTCATCAGCGACTACTTCTCGCGCCTCCGGGCGCTCAGCTCGCTCTGGCTGGCGCGGCCGAGGGACTGACTGCTGCTTAACTGCCATGGCTAGCTCATGCATGATGCATGTTGCATGGGCAGACAGAACGGATTAACTCCTGAAGATTTTGACTTGTTACGGATTAACTCCTGAATTCAACTTGAGGAGCGGACGATCATCGGTTGCAATGTAGCATCGGACGGCGTAGCTGCTGCTAAGTGACTAAGTGAGTGTACAACTAGTAGTAGTAGTGTAACAGTAACAGGTGCAATGGCATTAACTTAATCCCTGATCCGGAGTCTTAAAGGTGACAAATATGGTTGTAACCTCCTCAAGCCAAACGAGTGGAATTGCTTATCTTGTAAACTCGTAGGCTTATTCATCGAAACAGGAGATACTCTTAGCGCGTGTTTGGTTGTAACCTCCTCTAACCCAGATATTCCCACCTCATCCGGCCCGTTTTCGGTTGTTTGTTAGCTTGGGTGAGCTACTTGGGCCATACCCACCTCGTACCAAAAAAGCTTTTAGGTCATGCCCAGATGAGAACTACACACCTCAGTCATGCCCGCCCACCTGCCCCTGAAGAAAAATGTGACTTTACACATGTGGTTAGATGCACCACATAAATATAACTTTATGTGACGCATGTGGCTACGTGCGCCATAGAATAAGACTTTCTGCTCCCCATGCACCATAGAAATATCACAATCTGTGGCACATTGGGTTTCCATGCGCCACAGAAATGTCAAATTTTGTGGTGCATGCGCCATAGAAATATTTTGCGGAGCAAGCATTTTTATTTGGTGCGCCATTAAAAGTGGATCCACCTATAAGCCTTTTTCTACTAGTGACACCCCGATTCAACGCCTCCTCCGGGACGATTGCATGCAAGGTTCCTGCTGCATGTCGAGGTGGTACTCGCTCGGCCGAACGCGTCAAAGCTCTCTGTCGTCTGGCTAAGCCCAGCACTGCCAAGTGCCAACGCTCAGGGCCGTTAGGAGTTTTCCGCCTCCTCGCGTCGGAGACCCCGAGGACAGACCACCAGTCCACCACCGCTGCCTCCTCGCGCCGCCACGGAAGATTCCGCGCCAGAGACTAGCACCACCGCCGCCTCCAAACGTTCGTGTGTGCAGAGACCACGATTTGGGAATCTTTTGAGGACTGATTGCTTTTTTATTTTCCGTTTAGGGACATTCATGTAAGAATCTGGACCTTTATGTAATTTTATTTGTGGACTCTAATGTCAGCCTATTCCAAGCCATACAACCCACCAAACACCATCTCACCCCACCACGGCTCAACACATACGGGACGCCAAACAAACAGAAAAATCTCATCCCAGTCTGCCCAGGTGAACATGGCTCAGTTGGGAAGCCTATGCCAGGGTCATGCAACCTACCAAATACACCCCTTACACAAACTCTCCCTCATCACCACCTCCGTTCGGCACTCGACAAGTAGGCCATTTTCGGAAGTACTTTATGTGCCACATGCCCACATACGATGATCCTTATTACATAGCTAGTTTATGTGACACACATAGAATGTTAGCTTATACTTCCTCCTTTTCTAAATATAAGATGCTTTACATTTTATCCACATTCATATGTATACGAGCAAGTGTATCTATATATTTTTAATGTATATGTCCACTCATTTCGTATACAATTAGACAATATATTTAACACCTAAAGCATCTTATATTTATAAAGGGAGCGAGCAGCAGTTAGTTAAAGCGGATCTTGTGATCTTATTTTAGGAACCGGATTGTAGCATCTCACACGTCATGAAACGTGCATTCGATCGGGACGGCCGGAGACCCAAGCTAGATGCTACAGCACGGTTCTTGTTTAATTTCTGATGTGTCCACGGCTCCATGCTTGATTAGCAATCTTGAAACAAAATGTGGAATTTGTCACTGGTATAAAATAAAGAAACTACTCCCTCCGTGTCGAAATATAAGATGTCTTACTCTTTTAAAATTCTTATGTAGACACACTTTATTTTGTAAGTCCACTCAATTCACTTTGTATGTGGTCGTCTATATATAGCGAAATAGCTACATCTTATATTTTGATATCTGATAGCGAGTAGTTTAGTTTAGTGAACACATGACCCCAAAAATACCTCAATTAGTCTATTTCAAGTATCGTTTCAGTTGTTGGATCTGCCATCCCACCACATGCATGTAAATTGGAAAACGTTGTGCACATATATCCCATTTTTTGTCAATATATATGGAAGGTTGCATTAATCCACCAGCTTCAACCATAACTTCCGAACAATAAACCTCCGAGAAAGTGACACACTGTCAGCCTACAAAATCCATTCGCATGATCAAACTTGAACAATCTCCGTGCAGCCATCGACTAAGATCACATACAGTCATGGAGGCCAACTTAGTGCAGGGCCTGGCCGCCATCCTCATAGTGCTTGTGCTGATCTCGAGGGTCCTATGGCAGCTGGTGTGGAAGCCGTACGCCGTCGCCCGGTGGTTTGCACGGCAGGGGATACAAGGGCCACCGTATCGATTCGGCGTCGGGTCGATGTTGGAGATGAGGCGGATGATCATAGACGAGAGAGCAAAGGCGCCTCTAGATACCGGCTGCCATGACTACACCTCCCTTCTGAATCCTTTCTTTCGCAAATGGGTCTCTGATTACGGTAATCAAATTAATATTGTCTCTACGTTCGATTCATGCATGCTTGTCGACCATCCTGGATTAACCTCATGTTCAGCAAATGCATGTTTAGCTGTACACAAATTAAGCTCGTGTTTGCGCCTACTACTTGATCTAGGAAAAACGTTTATATACTGGTTGGGACCAATACCGGCGATATGTTCGACGGACATGGAGATAGTCCAACAGGTCCTTGGTGACAGGTCAGAGTTGTTCCAAAAGGACTACCTCAACCCAAGCTTGGAAGTCATCTTCGGCAAAGGAGTGATATTCGCCAACGGAGATGACTGGAAGCGTCAACGCAAAGTCGTGTACCCGGTCTTCAATCACGAGAACATCAAGGTTATTTTTATTTCTCTTGGACTAGTACGATTCTCATTAAAAAATGGGTTGGATTGAAATTGGACTACAGTTCGACGTTGTCAAACTAACATTGCCTTTCGTAAACTTTCGGTGGTTTGTCCTGTATATATACATTGTAGTCCGTGTTAGCTATGACGTCGGAAGACACTCAAAAGATGATGCAAGGGTGGTGCACCAAAATAGAAAAGGGCGAGGGCCACCAAGCTGAGATAGATATGAAGCATGACTTCGAGGAGTTGACTATGGGAATCATTGAACGAATTGTGTTGGGTAAGAAGTATAAGGAAGCCCGGGAGGCATTTGTCGCGGGCAAGGAGCTCCAAAAGCTTGCGGTATATGCATTCAGTGATCCTCCAGTACCAGGGTTTAGGTAAATACATATGCTGAACTTAATTATTAAGCTTGAGATACGATAAAGTAAACATCTGACCAGAAGATCAAAACCCCGATGGAAACTATGTATGTAGATACCTACCGACTCGTCGTAACCGCCGGTCATGGAAACTAGAGAAGTTGATAAAGACCAAGGCCATGCAGCTCATAAAGCGGAGGCTTGACAACGACATCTCCGGAGGTGACCTCCTCGGGCTAATGTTGCAGGCTTGTAGGAAGGATGTCGGGATTTTGAGCACTGACGAGATCATCGCCGAGTGTGTATCCTTCGTTGCTGCGGGCCAGGAAACAACTGCCAACCTCCTCACATGGGGAATGTTCCTTCTCAGTATCTACCCTAGGTGGCAAGAGAAGATAAGGGATGAGGTCCTAAGGGAATGGCCAAATGGTCAGGAGATCCCCAACATCGACATTCTTGGAAAACTGAAGCTGGTATGTTCATACCTTTTTCCCCGTGGGATTTTTCTATCATATTCCATCAAAGAAGGTTTACTTCGTTTTGTAATACATTATACTTTTCAAAGCTTGGGTTTCTAAAAAAAATATTACTAATGTTACAAATATATTAGGACTAGCAAAGAGACACAATAACATCATTAGATTTTGTAACATATACATTCACAATTTTCACTCATATATACATCCCGCTTAGTTTTTGGGTAAGCGGATGAAGTAGATGAACTTTGATGTGGGGTGGAGATTCAAGGAGAAATTCGTATCCATATATACTTTATGAACCTGACCTAGGATTAGTTATCTCACCATAATGAAAATATTATATATATTCTCATCTCTTTTACATACATCCTTGCAGCTTCACATGTTCATCCTTGAAACATTAAGACTCTATAGTCCAATACCATTCTTGCTGAGGAAGACCAGTTCTGACACCATGCTAGCAAACATCAAAGTGCCTAAAGGAACAATGATAACGTTTCCGGTTTCCATGCTTCACCGGGACACAGAGCTTTGGGGCCTTGATGCCAATGAATTCAACCCCATGAGGTTTGAGAAAGGGGTTGTGGGGGCTGCAAAACACCAACATGTGCTACTAGCCTTCTCACTTGGCCCACGTGTATGCGCAGGGAAGAATTATGGCATGGTTGAAGTGCAAACCGTAATGGCCACGATCCTTAGAAAATGCTCCTTGTCACTCTCTTCAAAGTATGTTCACATGCCTACAAACTTTGTGTCGCTCGCGCCTAGGTTTGGGCTCCCTCTCATTGTCAGGAACCTGCCGGATCGGCGGATGAATGCCATGTAGTTTTATTACTTACATTTCATGATAATAAGTGTGTGTGATGTACTATGTGTGAATTAGGTAAATAAGGCCACACCATTCATAGAGTGTGTTTGCATGTGTAGATCTTTGTCCACGGAAAACAACATAGTTGTGATTGTATCTCACTTATTTGTAAGGGGCTTCATGGATGGTTACACGTGTTGGGGCCAGCCATGGTGAAGTACATGTCATGGAAACATTGGAAAGAACGAATAAAACCTATGTGATGACAGATCCTGAAAATAATGATGAGATGCCATATAGTGAGATGGCCAAGTTTGATAATGAGATGGTGATTACCCCCCCCCCCCCCCCCCCCCCAAGAGCAGGGGATCGCTGTAGTACCTCTCAATGTGGCAGTAAGGTATCGATCCGTATGAACAAGAAGGAAAAGCTATCTATTCCCTACAACTAAAGTGTCACAAGTTTTAGTTGATTATTAACTAAACAAGTCTAAATAACAAGATGGTTGATTTAATGGATGGAATTTAATGTAACAAATCAAGAATGTAAAAGTGTACCAATCCTCTTCAATGCAAGAGGACAAGATAAAGGTTGTCTCTTATAGGAACAATGAGCATGGATTCATGGGTTCACTCAATCATCTCTCTCGTATATATGGTGATCATCATGTTATAGATAAAAGTACACAAAATTGTCATCTTGATTTTTGGGAACTAAACAGTTCAGATTTACCGTTGAACGAGCTGCTAGTTTCCATCTCTCTTTCATTGAGAAGAGAGTTACCTTGACTCGGAACCAAAATTAACCTAATTAAGTTACGGTTGTACTGATCTTTATCAAAAACATCCTCCCCTTCGTATTAAATTATAAAATATTTAAACACAAGGTATGTATATATATATATATGTTTACATGCATGTAGATATATTTTGTGTTAAAAGATTTTTTATATTTTGATATTTGTTGCTTTTCACCACGCACGACTTGCTCGACGGGTAACCGCCGTCCGATCCTGATCCTCGTGATATATCACAGGGAACACGAAAATTCAGTAATTCCGTTGCCCTCTCCTCTCTTCCCCACGCCGCCGGCCCACCGCCGCAATGGCCTACAACACCTCGCGCGCGCGCCTCTCGCCGCCGGCTCCCCCCGCGGCACACTGCCCCCGGAAGCGAGGGCGCTCCACCCAGGCCTCCGTTGCAGCGGTGTGGCGCGCGTCCTCCGAACACTTCGACCACCGCCGCTGGCAGAACCCCGCGGGCGCCCCTCGCCGGGTCTGGCAGGGGTACCGACCTCCGCACACCCCGGTGCCTTCCCGGCAGTGGGTCTACGCGGACGACGCCTCCACCTCCACCTCCACCTCCACCTCGAGCGGAGGTATCCTGCTACCTGCATAGCTGTGGTCGTTTATAGTTTGCAGAAAAATATTACCAGAAATACAAGTTATTGAAAGTGAAGTGCTTCTGCACCACACTATTGAATTTTTTCCACAAAGATGCGATATGTTTGTCCTTCTTTACAAAGTTGTAGTATCCGTATAGGGTGTTGATTTGGAAATTATATTGCTCGTTATAAAGCGGTACCATATTGTGCTGCTGAGATGGTTGGTATTCTTGCACGGTTACGCTCATGCTTTCTTTTGGTAGATGCTTGCACAATCATGTCGTACAACATCTTGGCGGATACCCATGCGCAGAACCATCCTGAACTTTACTGGGACGTCCCTTGGGATGCAATGAGGTGGGATTCCAGGAGAAGGCTTATCCTCCGCGAAATTAGGCACTGGGACTCTGATGTAGTGTGTCTTCAGGCAAGAACTCAACCTGCACATTGGTGATGCCATCCTTTCACTGCACTCTATAAAACCTTTTCTGGTTTGCCCAATAGGAGGTGGATAGATTCCGGGAAATTGCTGCAGAGATGAAGAGCCGAGGGTATGAATGTAGCTTTAAGGTATAACACTACGACTCTCCTCTGTAAAAATGCAACCTTTTTCAGAATCCTTATGCCGAGTCTGGTGCTACACTTAGGGGCGCACCACTTGGGATGCTAAAGATGGATGTGCTACTTTCTGGAAGTCAGAACGGTATGTCTGATGTCGCCCATACCCTCTTGGTATGTCCATTCAATTTAACAGAGCAGCATTTTCATTAATCTTTGCTCTGAAATGTAGGTTACGTCTGCTTGATGAAGAGAGTATTGACTTTACTGAATTCAATCTGTGGAATAATGTTGCTCAAATATTAGTTTTTGAGGTATTAGATTTACATCAAAGTTCTAGTTGGTTCAATCATTAAACTAAAGTCTGTTAAGACTGGACAGATAATCACTAGTGGTCTTCAGGTAGTAATGCTTTCCCTGGATGATATCAATAGGGCTGTCAAAAAAATTCAGGCTCGACAAACTGTTTGCACTCCATTCAATTTCAGCTCCACAGTTACACAAACCGAGCTCAAACTTGTTTTCAAGCTCACGAGCCTAACGAGCTCCAGCTCAAATGGTTTGCTAAGGCTCGACACAACAACTAGGATACATGTTCCAGCTTTTTTTTTCAGCATAAAAAGCTGCAGGCCACAACGTTATCCTAGATCTGCCATTCTTCTTCCTAACAGCCCAGCCCAATAAGGTTCAGATACATTCACTTCACGTCTTTTCCTCATGGTACAAAGAAGCCTGGTACAAGCCATCAATAATTCGAGTCACCAATTACTATCCTTTGTATAAGTAGGTGCCATACCACATGATGTACAAAATTGTGTATTTTGAAACAGAGTCACCAATTACTATCCTTTGTATAATCTGTTCTTATTCAAGTTTCTGTTGATTTACAGTAAAGTAATCAATGTTTTGTTGTTGGTAGAATGGCTCTATTAATTGAAAAAATCTTGCCTGCTTCCTTTTACAGCTTAATGGAACCCAAAAATTTGTGATCGGGAATATCCATGTTTTGTTTAAACCAAAGCGTGGAGATGTAAAACTGGGACAGGTATATCACTTTAGTTGAAGTCAACATCATCTGTTCCGTTTATGTCTGGTATATTTTTACAGTTCTCTAGTTGTGTCACAAAGATGTTCTGCATAATCCTCATTAGCTGATATGAATAGAGTGCACAGTTTGACATGACTGCTGACTACTTCAAACTTGGCAGATTTTTTCCTGACTTCAACTTTGCCCAAAAAAAAAATATCATTCATAATTTCCTTCCTCCAGATCAGAATGCTACTGGAGAAGGCAAATGCTCTTGCTGAAAAGTGGGACGGAATTCCAATTGTGCTTGCTGGTGATTTCAACACCACACCTGATGTATGTCTTATTTCTCGCATGCATATTTTTCCTTCATTTCCACACAAAGATAATTACTTCCAGCAAGTGTTTGTTTCCTGAAACTGAGATGTACACACTTGACATTACTGCTCATTAGTGATCGTGCTTTAGAAGATTGGCTACGGATCTAGTGTCGTACAATCAGGCTCTATTAAGTTAGTTCACATTTAATATTTGTAAGAAAATTTGGTATCCCGCGATTTAGTGCTGATTCTCTACCTTTTCTTGTTTCTCCCTCGGAACAGAGTGACATCTACAGGTTCTTGTCGACAATGAAGGTGAAATAATGCATTAGATATTTCTTAGATACCCCCAAAGTTATAATGACCTCTGTTTATTATGGAATTGGCTACAATGTGTTCTTTTTTGTGTCACCAGTTGAACATTTCTTTGCATGATAAAAGACAGTTGTCTGGAACAACACTCGACGGCTCTGGATCTTATTCATACGAGCTTTGTAGGTGAGAAGTCTTTCTTGTCAGATCTTAATTGACCTAGCACATCTCTGTTTTAAGACTTGTAACTGGTTTTGTTTTAGTTACAGATGGAGTGCCGAGGAAGTGCGAAATGCGACAGGACACTCAAATGTCATGGTCGCTAGACACCCATTGAAGCTATCTAGTTCTTATGCTATGTTAAAGGTAGTATTTTGTAGTGAAAATGGAAGCACTCTTTGATTATTCGACATATAGCTGAAGCAAAATGCTGATTATCTTAGGGAAATTCAAGCAACAGGGGTCAAAATGGTGAACCTCTGGCAACCTCATATCACAAAAAGTTTTTTGGCACTGTTGATTACTTGTGGTATGCATTTTTCTCAATTCGAGTCTGAATCCTGTTTTATACATATACAATGTGACTGTTTCTTTGTTGAAGGTATACTCCTGGGCTTGAATGCTCTAGAGTTTTGGATACACTACCTACTGGTGCTTTGAAGAGAACGAGGGGTCTTCCAACCAGGGTACTTCCTCATTTGATGCATCATACCAGTTAACCATTTTTTATGTGAAACTAGATTTAGTTCTGGTGGTTTCATGATTCGAGTTTTGGTTATGAATTTCCTGTTTATATATACTGGTCATGTTAAACTGCTAGTCTGCTAACAAAAATGTTATGCTGAATTTCTTTCAGGAGATGGGTAGTGATCACCTGCCGATTGTTGCTGAATTCATCTTCACGGAACGAAACCAAGATGCATCTGAGCAAGAAGATGAATCCGAGGAAGACGACGAATCTGAGCAAGTAGATGAATCTGAGCAAGATGATGAGTCTGTACAAAAAGCTAGCACAGCAAAACATATATATTTCTCAAATAGTGACGGTTAGGTTGTGAGTTAGTTATTGAGTTGGTGGAAAGATTTAAGAAAAATGATTGAGAACAAGGTGTGCAGTCCATCAGAAGCTGCGCCAGCGATGGCCGTACCAGTACTGATCCAGAAGCAGAAAGTACTATGCAGCAATTTGACGGCGGAAGTCCTATCCTTGAATGTGCCGAAACTGGCGGCATTGTATCTCCTGCAGCGGAGTGCTGGCTGCTGATACGGACTAAGAGTCAGGTGTGAAGCTGATGGCACATATGCCAAGTATTGGGCCAGTATATAAACAAGTAGATCAAGGATAGGAACTAAAAAAACTACATTTAGGAATTGCTAGCATTAAGTGTATTTTTATTTATTCGCATCTCGTGTCAACCAGAATACATGTTGACAAACTATTGTTATGTTACTTTCACCACGCAGCCAGTACATTTTTTGCTCTCTAATTTAATTTGACGCTTGGGTGCTTGAGGAGCTGCTAGGAGAAGTAGTGTGCCAGTAAGTTCCTAGTCCCTAGATTAAACCAGAGAATGATGCAATAGCAAACATTTACAGAAGCATATACTCCACCAGGAGTGCTGAGTAAAAGAGAGCATGAACCTCCAATCCAAATTCGCCAGCACCAACCAACGACATGCCTGGTGTTGGAGGCCATCCATGGATAGAAAGATAGGGAGTCAGCCAATGAGAGCCCAGCATCCTGCCACGTCACCCCGTTCAGAGGGACCAAAACACACCAGCACAAGACACGCTCCTACACTACACATCAACCGCGCTCACAGCAGTGGAAAGCAGAGCGAGCGAGAGGCCGAGAAGGGATTAGGTACAGCTCTAGCTAGCTAGCTTGCGATAAGGCAACAATGGCTGCCACGGCGTACTCCGTGGCGCTCCTCGGCGGCGCACGTCTCCCCGCCGGCGCCGCTCCCCGCTCCACCACCTCCTCCGCCTTTCTCCCCCGGCGCAACCTCCACCAGCTCCGCCTCCAAGGTAGAGGTACTGTGTGTGTCATCTGAGTTTGTTTCTTCGTCCGTCCGTCCGTCCGACGTTTATTTGTAGCCTCTGACTGACCGGATCATTTGTAGCAGATGCGGCGAGGCCGTCGCTGCTCCGCCTGAAGGCCGCCTCCGATGACACGTCGGCCAGCGGCGACGAGATCATCGAAGACCTCAAGGGCAAGGTTCGTTACTTACTACTACTCTACCTAGCTACCAGTCTGCGTACACAAACGTTGCACGAGCTAGCGTATATAGTGACCAGTGTATTAATTAGTGCAATGTGCGGCACCGTCACCTGTTGTCTTCTCCCGTATGACCACAGTGGGAGGCGATTGAGGACAAGCCAACCTTCCTCCTCTACAGCGGCGGCGCCGTCGTCGCGCTCTGGCTCACCACCGTCGTCGTCGGCGCCATCAACTCCGTGCCGCTGGTACCAAATTAAACTAACAACTCTTTAGCTCTTTCATCGGCCGCCTGGCATAAAACTGTGGTGGCCTGGGCCTGGTGGGTGACGATGTTTTGTGGTGCAGCTCCCCAAGCTCCTGGAGCTCGTCGGGCTGGGCTACACCGGCTGGTTCGTCTACCGCTACCTACTCTTCAAGGTAACAATGCTAGCAATCAGTCTGCATTCCTGTGTGTGTACCTTTAGCTTGAATGAGCAAAATCTGGGTATTGATAATTTTGCGTAAACGCTTTCTTATTGATTTTACAGGAGAGCAGGAAAGAGCTGGCCACCGACATCGAGTCCTTGAAGAAAAAGATCGCTGGAACAGCAGAATAAGAACCTTTGTTGAGTTCTCTGGAATGTTTTGGGTGGTTCTTTGGCGTGTATCCATGTAATGGAAAAAATCGACTTGCTTAGAGTACTCTGCATTGCCTTTGTGTGCTACATATATCTGTATGCAAGAAAAGCTTCGGTATATTGTGTGCGGTCACAATAGTTAAAGCATTGTTTGTGACCGGTTTCAATCTGGATCGAGAAACAAATATTTCTAATAGTTGACAAATCTATTACACACTATTATCTTAATACATATTGATGTTACTAATAAAATTATATTGACATTTACCTTGAAGTCTATCTATGAATCACATAAAATTTAAAAATAGAAACTAATAACTTATCTTAGATTGTCATTGAAAAAAAAATCACAATTCTCACTGGCTTAAATTAAGAAATCAAACATTGTACTAATGCAACTAGTTAAGTCAAAATATTTTTAACAATGACACATCATAATTTTCTGATAATTTATTGATGTTGCTTAATTTTAGTTATTGAAAACAAACACAATTGATGGCTTCAGACGTCGACGATCGATTTGCTAGTGATTGGTGAATCCACCCTTTGACGTGAGCTAATTTTAACATGGAAGTTGATGTTAAAATCTTCAAACAAGGATGCATGTATGTAGGAGTCGGGTTGAGATGAATGATTATTATTTTAAATATTGCACCAAATTACTTACAATGATATCATTATTTTTAATCTCATTATTAATTGAGTGGAGACGAACACAAAACTAACTCTTTTAGTTTTTTCCCTACTAGATGGTTTTATTAATTGCACATATGTTGCATATATCTTAGAAAGTGTCTCGAAGGACAATATTTTTGGTTCAACTCTTGACGGTGAATTCTTCTAATACTAATCAATTTAATATACTCATAACATATTTTTATAGTCCATGAGAAAACAAAACTATCTATTAATCTATTTGTCAAAATTAAAACTCATCATGTTAAGATGGAACTCAAATTTATGGGTTGTTTCTTACTCAAAAAGTAATAAATATGGACCAGTAAAACTAGCACTCATGGGATTTTTTTTCCATTTTCCACTTGTTTAGCTTGGATGAAATGAGATTTTACTAAGAGAAATGGTCGGGTTCACACAAATCACGCCTTTTTGAAATAAAAACTTACACATCATTGCAATAATAAGGGCATATATCACAAGTTTAGTCATCTATCAGATGGCTGATGAGCAATGTATAGGGGGAGCTTCTCTAGAGTACTTAATTATATTGCTTTCTTACGAACGCATGAAAATTCAGCGGCATGTTAAAGGTGGGGTGTAATAGTTATTTTGTTAATCAGACTCAGTTTGTAGTTTAGGAAACACATATCTATTTTTGTGTGTAATCGGATAATAATAGATTCCACTAAGTCCATTCATCGAAAAAGGCATATAAGTTTTGTCTAAGTCAACGGTAGAATAAGATTGATCAACCATACTCCCTCCGTCCCCGAATATAATATGGTTTATCCTTTCTTTTCCACGGTCAGACGTATCTATACATGTTTTTGTATATATATCCACTGATTTGTTTTGAACCTAGACAACATGTCAACCAACTAAAACATCTTATATTGGGGAACAGAGGGGAATAAAAATAAAAATATGAATTTTACAGTGCCAAATAAATATCAATAGATGGGACATAAAATATACTTTCGTACCGTTCATATCTTTCTATATATAAGACTGATAAAAAAATCATTCTATGTTTTTTTTGACTAAAATATACGCCCTGTTTTATGTAATTCCTCGAACTCGAATGTCAAACCTCTCTGAAATCAGAACGTCTACTCGAGAAAAAAAATGTTCCCTTCCGCCTCTGTCACGCCCTCCCGCGTCCTCCTCCCCGCCACCGCCGCCGCATCTCGCCGCGCCATGGCCGCCGCCGCCTCCTCCTCAGACACCCCGCCGCTGCCAGCCCCCAAGGCGGTGCGGGTGGTGGTGAAGGGCCGCGTGCAGGGCGTCTTCTTCCGCGACTGGACGGTGGAGACGGCGCGCGAGCTCGGGCTCGCTGGCTGGGTCCGCAACCGCCGGGACGGCACCGTAGAGGCCCTCCTCTCCGGAGACCCCGCCAGGGTCGACGAGATGGTCTCCCGCCGCCTCCTCGTCGGGCCGCCCGCCGCCGCCGTCACCGCCGTGCTCCCCTCCCCCGCCGACCCGCTCGACCCCTCCCAGGGGTTCCAGCGCAAGCCCACCGCCTGATGACGACCGGTTCTTCTTGTGTGTGATGCGGTAACCCCTAATTGTTTCACTTAAATAGTAATAAAAAAATCCCCGATTGAGCGAGATGCCAGCATATTGAATCAAACTTTTGGAATTTATAGCTTCAAAATTCGGTGTTTGCCGTTTATTGAGCCACTCTGCTCATGTGGTTTGTTGCTCATGGGGTTTTCAATGTGATGGGATGTTTGTGCCTGATAAGCAAATATACCCAGTAGCAGGATTTTGCTGGCATTATCTAGTGTTATATAATAAAACCTTGTGAGATCAAACTCACATTTGGCGTTAGTACATCTTTTGTCCCTAATCATTTTCTACGGATTTTCCAATTGTGCCTGAAATTATCACCTCGTATAGCCTAAATTGGAGAAGAAAATGTGTACGATCTTATGTTGTAAATATAAACTCCCTATTTGAGCCCAGCGATCAAACAGTTCACAATGATCTTAGTCCACCTTTGTTCCCCGTCTTCAGGACCCAATGCCCAAAGGAATCCCAGGGCTAGCCGGCCACTGACATATTCTTCAGTTCAGTTTTGAATCTCCGATGTCACATTAGTCCCATGTCCCAAGTCTGTGAGTTACAACATTTGTTTCGTTCACCTAAATTAAACCCCTACAGTGCACATATCTAATACGAAGCTTAAAAGTTTGTTCGAGAGGATCAGTAGAAACTAGAATGTTATCTTTCTTTTGTTTTCAAGCAAAATTATTAGTGCGATTCATGAATTACACTACCAAGATCAGTTAGTTACTGACATTGACAAATTGGTCACGTAGATTTGCCATCAGACACTTCTGTATAACTTAACCATCATCATCATCATCATCATCATCATGCCATATCAGCTTATAAATATAGCGAGCAGAATTACAGATTTGTAAATAACTGATATTATCTCAATTAGCTAGTGAACAAGCTACATTTCTCTCTGTTCCTGATCTGCATACAAATCCTGAATTACATATACATCCACCTTAATTTCCACAGATCTACCTACCATCTTCTAGCTAGCTAGACCTGTACTTGCATATATTACATCATAGGGCATACAAATACAAGATTGCTTAGTGTTAATTACTCACTCAAACATTCTCTTGCAGCTCCACCATGGACTTGCCCTCCCCCTCCTCTGCCTTGTGGTGCTGCACGGGCTTGAACGTGTATCGCCTGGCGCATATGAGGTAGTACACCAGGTTCATGACCTGCAGCAGCGTCACGACCCAGTAGAAGTAGTCCAGCTTGCCATAGTTTATGTTGTCCGGCAGCCAGTTGGACCCGTCGGGGCCGGCGCTCCACCGGTGCACCATTGTGATGAGCAACGTGCTCACGTAGCTCCCCAGCGAGATGGACAGCCAGAAGAGCGCCGTCGCCGTGCTCCGCATGCTCTCTGGCGCCTGGTCGTACATGAACTCGAGGTGCCCCACCGACGTGAACGCCTCCGCTATCCCGTGCAGGGCGTACTGTGGCACCAGCCAGTACGCAGACAGCGGGGCTGTCCCTGCGTCCGTGGTTCCCCCAGCCGCCGCGGCCTCCCTGCGGTGGCGCTCAACAAAGCCAGAGATGAGGGAAGCCGACACAGCGATAGTAAATCCGATGCCCATCCGGTGAAGGAAGGAAATGCCGCGGTCCAGCCCTGTGTAGCGGCGGGCCAGCGGGACGAGTGCGCGGTCGTAGACGAAGAGGGTGATGACCATGGGAAGCAAGGTGAAGACGGTCATGGAGCCCGCTGGGATCTGGAAGGATGACAGGTGCGGCGCGACGCGGCGGTCCATGGTGCTCGCCTGTTGCAGGGAGAAGGTGCCCAGCTGCGACGACCCTGTGATCACGAGGATGCCTGCTGCCCAGATTGGGCCCATACGGACCACCGACTTGAGCTCCTCCACTCGGTGCACCGTGCTCAGCCGCCACAGGTTGGGGACGGAGGACAGTGGTTCCGTGCCGGAAGTAAGGAGGTCGCCATCAGTGATGATTGCAGCGCGGTCGAAGAAGCTGGCCGATGGAGTCAGGAAACAGATTTATTAGTTTCAAAAATTCCTTTTGGTGACCAAGCAGCCTGCATTTCACGAGATGAAAAGCCAAAAGAGAAACAGTTGCTGCAATGCTGCCATGGTTGCCTCCTGTCTACCAGCCGTTACTGCTCTCTGATAATGACGGTTCGAAGGTGAGAGGCGCCGGGACGGATCAATGGCTGCTAGGAGGAGAAATCGAACTGTTGTATGAACGTTTGATGATATAATAAGTTTCACTTGAAACCCGAACAAACTGAACGTGTCTCAATCCCAAATTAGATTTTGAGTATCTGTGTAAATTGGGATAAGTTGCTACTACTATGGTCTGAAAGCAAAAGCATAGATTTGTGTCTTCTATTGATTGCCTATTTGCACGAGTTGTGTGACTGAATTATATATCCAATAAATATCAGGTTTATCTGTTCACCGTCGTCCTTTGATGATGTTAACTGATTATCTTGTTGCACATGGTTTCATACCTCAGTCCACCTACAGGTGTATCTATGGACTTGAAGACTGAAGCACTCAGCACAGTGCACTGGTTATGGGAGTTCTCTAAGATTACTGTAAAGAGGAGAACTGTATTGCTATGGTCAACCTGGAAAGTGTGGCTTTTTTTCAGAATATAAGGAAACACGTGTATGCATCTTCATTACTGTAAAGAGGAGAACTGTATTGCTATGGTTAACCTGGAAGGTGTGGCTTTTTTTCAGAATAAGGAAACAAGTGTATTGCAAAGGAAGCAGCTGGTGTGGAGGGTGGAGACGAGTCAATAGTTTTTATCAGCTGTTTTTGGCATCTTGCAAGCAAGGATGCAAAAATTGGTAATATCAGATGCATGTTTAGGCTGCGATGGTGACTCCAAAGTAGGGTGTTTTTTTGGCAGAAACTTAGGAAAACTACCGAACACGTATTCTTTAGTGTTTGAGCTGCAAGTATAGAAACTGAACTCAAATTGGAACTGCCGTGCTCGGATCCACCAACGGCGGCTATCAGCTCAGTATTTCTGGCGGCATTTGCTGACATCGCCGTCTAATCTCCTACGTCCTCTTGTTTATAAATGACCTTGGCCCCTCAAATTTGTTGGGATCGTTGAAAAGAAACAAAAAAGAAAAGAAAAGAAAAGAGAGGACACACGGCAACGGCATTACGTTTACGTACCTGAGCTGTTTGGTGTGCACGAGCTTGCCATACATGGAGAGCGGCTTATCCATCTCGTCATTCTCATACAGCCTCCCCGTCGTCTCCGCCATGTCCACCCGCCGCTTCCTGACGGCGGCAACGACCACCTGAGCGAGCCTGGTGAACGGGGACCCGACGGGCTGCAGCCGCCGGTACATGGGGTACCCGGCGACGAAGGCGGCGAGGGAGACGCCCATGCACGCCGCCGGCACGCCCAGGCCCCATCCCCAACCCACGTTGTCCTGCACGTACACCACCGCCGTCACCGCCACCAGCATCGACGCGCCGTTGCAGAAGTAGTACCAGTTGAAGAAGCCCCACGTCTTGGCGCGCTCCGCGGACTGCGACTCGTCGAACTGGTCGGCGCCGAACGCCACGATGCACGGCCGGTACCCGCCGGCGCCCACCGCGTTCAGGAGCAGGGAGACGTACAGGACGGCGAGCTGCCACGGCTGCGCCTGCTCGCACGTGCTGCTGACGGCGGAGCTGCACGGCGCGGGGCGGAACTGCGGCAGCGCCGCCGACACCGTCAGGAGCGCCATCCCCTGCCACAAGCGTCGCAGCTAGTCAGCTCTCTTTTTTGCATATGCATCGTCGGCTCGTTATGTACGTCAGTACGTGTAGAAACAAGTGTCTGTGTGTGTGCACGTACGACTTGGTAGATGAGGGAGGCGCCGGCGATGGTCCAGAAGCGGCCGATGACGGCGTCGGCGAGGTAGGCGCCGATGAGCGGTGTCATGGCGGAGGTGCCGCCGAAGTTGGTGAGGGTGGTGGCCGCCTTGGTGAGCGGCATGTGCATCTGCTGGGTGAGGTAGATGAGCATGTTGGTGGAGAACCCCACCACGGCCAGCTTCTCCGCCACCTCGTTGGCTACACAGAAAGACAGAGTGAAGCTTGGGCAACCACAATTACTACATTCAAACTAGCTAAGTTACTGCACATATATATAATTTGCTTACCAAAGATGAAGGGCATTGTTCTTAGCCCGCCCTTCTTCTTGCTCTTCGTCTCGTCCATGGCGGCCGCCTGCTCAGGCACCATTCTCCGTGCCTTGTTGCTCCTCGTGCTGCCACTGCTTGCTGCTCACTGTAGTCTGTATGGCGAGTTGGTGATAGCAGCAGTAGGCTTCACATACTTATAGCTAAGCTAGCTGCCACTGCCAGCACCATGTCACTCACACTCTGGTACATGCATCTTGTACTCTACAAACTCCAAGGTCTACATACAAGGAAAAATAAATGGTTTTCTTTCTGCCTGGTCCCTTTTCACAATTCCAAAAGAGAAACACGGAGAGTCCACGTGTCTGTGTTAGAATGAGCCCTTATCAAAGAGGAACCGGGATAGAGAGAGCAAGTAGGAACAAGAAATGTGAAAATATATGTATGATAGATGTACACATAAACCTAGTACGAGTTGCAGTTACTTTTAGTCTAGTTCAGATAAAATAGACACCCAAATTCATGAGCTTTAGGAGTATACACCACGCTCATCCAGTGAGCTATAGGCTTTTAAAGATAACCAAAAAGTCTACAAAGTTTATTTGTTAGTCTTTAACTGATTCCTATCCCATCAACGCGGACACATCTGCTCACAGCGTATCTGGCGTGGCGTGGTAGTAGAGTGGGGCGACCAGCGACACCTAACTTGGCATTATTTGACGCCATTTCACAAATTTTGACACAAGCTGTACATGTCCCAAGAACTACTTGGTTTAGGTCGTTTGACGCTGCACAAAGGCTTTATCGAGTTGTCCTAATTAGCATATGGACATTGGCTTGACATCCTTCCGGCAAAGGCGTGTTTGCCAAATGTTCTTTCACGGGCACTCAACAGACACTTTGTCGAGGGTAGAATCCGAGTAAAAAGTGAAGAGAGGGAGACGGCGCCACCACGTGGCATCCTTGTTCACTACTGAACTAAATGTATAAAAAAAGAGGTTGTAAATGTAAGAAAAAACATTATATTTATGTAATTTTATTACCTAAAAGCTCATGTCCAAAACAATATATAGGGAAGTCTAGAGTTTGCTTGGAAAACCCTAAGTTATACAAAAAAATCTCAATATGGTCTCATATTTTCTAGCCAGGACAAGTTCTTGGAAAATACACGGTAAAATCAAAATGTGCAAGAGTTAATATCAGGTTTTATTTTCTTATCGTATGGTATACATGATAAGCAAATAAAACCTGATATAAAATGTGCAAGAGTTATGGTTTTACCGAGTGTTTGTGGACATGCCCGGTAAAGTACCTTTTTTTTTCTAGTGCCCAATAGTTCCAGCATGGTAACATGACACATCTCGTTAATACGAAAACGAGATCATGTGTATCATCATCTCAGCCCAATCATGTAGAGAATAGATTGCATATATATATATATAGAAACCCTATACTGCACCCAGGTGTAGGATAAATTATTTTGCACCCAAGAGTTTTTACATTGTTTTTTATAAAAAAAATGTTTATGATCCAAATAATTACATTTATTTTTCCCCATAACTAAACAATCTACATAAGAAATGCAATATATAAGTCATAACAGTATAAAAAGGTCAAAATACGTATTTTATGTAATTTTTTTATATGCCACATAAATAAAGTTTTACGTCATGTTAATATTTTATTACGTCCCTATTAACTTACGAAGTATGGCAAAATAAATTTTTTACGGTTTAAAAGATACAGGGTGGGTGTAGAATAACTATTCTACTCCAAGGGAGTCAAATAGCACGCTATTTGACTCCCTGAGAGTAGAATAATTATTCTACACCTACCCTGTATCTTTTGAACCGTAAAGAATTTTTACGTCACGTAAATTTTGCCGTACTTCGTAAGTTCATAGGAACATAAAAAAATATTAACATGACGTAAAAATTTATTTAAGTGGCATATAAAAAATATTACGTAAAATACGTATTTTTACCTATGTTTACACTGTTATGACTTATATATTGCATTTCTTATGTAGATTATTTAGTTTTGGGGTAAAATAAATGTAATTATTTGGATCATAAACATATTTTTTTATGAAAACAATATAAAAACTCTCAGTGTAGGATAAAATATTTTACACCCGAGAGTTTTTACATTGTTTTCATAAAAGAAAATCTGTTTATGATCCAAATAATTACATTTATTTTTCCCCATAACTATAAAATCTACATAAGAAATGCAATATATAAGTCATAACAGTGTAAAAATAAGCAAAAACGTGTATTTTACATAATACTTTTTATATGCAACATAAATAAAGTTTTACGTCATGTTAATATTTTATTATATTCCTATGAACTTACGAAGTACGGCAAAATTTCCGTGACGTAAAAATTCTTTACGGTTCAAAAGATACAGGGTGGGTGTAGAATAACTATTCTATATAGAAACCCTACTCTGCACCCAGGTGTAGGATAAATTATTTTACACCCAAAAGTTTTTACATTGTTTTTTATAAAAATATGTTTATGATACAAATAATTACATTTCTTTTTCCCCATAACTAAACAATCTATATAAGAAATGCAATATATAAGTCATAACAGTGTAAAAATAGGTAAATTGCGCAGTTTACATAATATTTTTTATATGGCACATAAATAAATTTTTACGTCATGTTAATATTTTCTTACGTTCCTATGAATTTAAGAAGTACGGCAAAATTTACGTGACGTAAAAATTCTTTACGGTTCAAAACTTATGGGGGTGGGTGTAGAATAACTATTCTACTCCGAGGGAGTCAAATTGCGCTACCCGCTGGAGCCATGTACCGGGGGTCACGGGGCATCAAAATCCTCACGAAACCTAAAAAACGTGGACTATAGCCCACGAAAACGGCCAGAAATGCCTGAAATCACGAGTTTTTATGATGTCTATGGAGTCATGTACCGGGGGTCACGGAGCATTGAAATCCTCCCGGGACCCAAAAAAGGTGCACTATAGCCCATGAAAACAGACATAAATGCTCGAAATCATGAGTGTTCACGATGCCGCTGGAGTCATGTACCAGGGGTCACGGGGCATCGAAATCCTCACGGGAACCAAAAAAACGTGGACTATATCCCACGAAAACAGCCAGAAATGCCCGAAATCATGAGTTTTCATGATGCCGCTGGATTCATGTACTGGGGGTCACGGGGGATAAAAATCCTCACGGGACCGAAAAACGTAGACTATAGCCCACGAAAACGGCCAGAAATGCCCGGAATCACGAGTTTTAGCGATGCCGCTAGAGTCGTGTACTGGGGGTCACGAGGCATCAAAATCCTCACTCTACCCAAAAACCATGGACTATAACACACGAAAACAGACATAAATGCCCGAAATCACGAGTTTTCACGATGCCGCTGGAGTCATGTACCGGGGGTCACGGGGCATCAAAATCCTCACTATACCCAAAAACTATGGACTGTAGCCCACGAAAAAGGCAAGAAATGCCGGAAATCACGAGTTTTGACGATTCCGCTGGAGTTGTGTATCGGGTGTCACGGGGCATCGAAATCCTCGTTGTACCCAAAAACCATGGACTATAGCCCACGAAAACGGCCAGAAATGCCTAAAATCACGAGTTTCACGATGCCGCTGGAGTCATGTACAGGGGGTCACGGGGCATCAAAATCCACACTTTACCCAAAAACCAGCCCACGAAAACGGCCAGAAATGCCGGAAATCACGAATTTGAAGATGCCGCTGGGGTTGTGTACCGGGTGTCACGGGGCATCGAAATCCTCGCTGTACCCAAAAACCGTGGACTATAGCCCACGAAAACGGCCAGAAATGCCCAAAATCACGAGTTTCCGATGCCGCTGGAGTCATGTACCGGGGGGTCACGGGGCATCAAAATCCTCATTGTACCCAAAAACCGGACTATAGACCACGAAAACGGCTAGAAATGCCGGAAATCACGAGTTTTGACGATGCCGCTAGAGTTGTGTATCGGGTGTCACGGGGCATCGAAATCCACACGGGACCCAAAAACCGTGGACTACAGCCCACGAAAACGGCTAGAAATGTCCGAAATCACGAGTTTTCATGATGCCGCTGGAATCATGTACCGGAGGTCACGGGGCATCAAAATCCTCACGGGACCCAAAAAACGTGGACTATAGCCGACGAAAACGGCTAGAAATGCCTGGAATCACGAGTTTTCACGATGTCTATGGAGTCATATACCGGGGGTCATGGAGCATCGAAATCCTCCCGGGACCCAAAAAACGTGCACTATAGCCCACGAAAACGGCAAGTAATGCTCGAAATCATAAGTGTTCACGATGCCACTGGAGTCATGTACCGGGGGTCACGGGGTATCGAAATCCTTACGGGACCCAAAAAAACGTGGACTATAGCCCAAGAAAACGGCAAAAAATGCCCGAAATCATGAGTTTTCATGATGCCGATGGATTCATGTACTGGGGGTCACGGGGCATCAAAATCCTCACGGGACCAAAAAACTTGGATTATAGCCCAAGAAAACGGCCAGAAATTCCCGGAATCATGAGTTTTCACGATGCCGCTAGAGTCGTGTACTGGGGTCCACGAGACATCGAAATCCTCACTCTACCCAAAAACCGTGGACTATAGCCCACGAAAACGGACAAAAATGCCCGAAATCATGAGATTTCACGATGCCGCTGGAGTCATGTACCGGGGGTCACGGGGCATAGAAATATTCACTGTACCCAAAAACCATGGACTATAGCCCACGAAAACGGCCAGAAATGCCGGAAATCATGAGTTTTGACGATGCCGCTGGAGTTGTGTATCGGGTACACGGGGCATCGAAATCCTCGCTGTACCAAAAAACCATGGACTATAGCCCACGAAAACGGCCAGAAATGCCTAAAATCACGAGTTTTCACAATGCCGCTTGAGTCATGTGCCGGGGGTCACGGGGCATCAAAATCCTCACTGTACCCAAAAACCATGTGAAGGGAATATGCCCTAGAGGCACTTAATAAACATAGTTTATTGGCAATATCCCAATCGTTCATTATATGTTTATACCATGCTATAACTGTATTAAGCGGAAACATTAATACAGGTGTGGTAGATAAACAACCAGGTCCCTAGTAGCCTCTACTAAGACTAGTTTCATTGCGCGATTGATGATCGAGGTTTTCCGATCATAGGGCATGGCGCCGGTCGGCAACGGAAGTCATATCGTTAGGAGTAACGATGTGATGGACATACCAAGTATTTATAGGACATAGTTGTTAGGCCTTAAGACCGTGAGATCAACTCTTATTGGTATTCCTGGAAGATACTTTGATCGCACCAAATGTCGTATCTTATTTAGTATGACAATAACGGTGATACTTTTGGGTATCGGAAAGGAGTAGTTGAGACGAGGGGTCAACAGCGGGATTTGTCAGTCCGCATAGCCGGATAGATACTCTAGGGCCCATTCGGTGAGATTATGTCAAATGAGTTTGCAAACATGTGACTAGGTCACCAGCTGACATAATATCATAGACGAGTAGAAGATAGCGATGTCGGTAACGAGATCATGCTAGGTATGGAGATATCTGAGAATGGTGCTCGGACACGCTAAGTATCGCCATGACAAAGGGTTTAAGACTATACGTCCAGGTTTGATAGATGAAAGTCATTCGTTATATCTCAGGGGTTAATTCATGGGGTCAAGGCCTACGAGTTAGTCGTTGATCATTGAGGAGTCTTGATCATACCTGATATTATATCGAACCGCTAGGGTAACACACTTAAGGGGTTTCGACAAGACAACCGGAAAGGAAAGAGATCACCGGGAGCGTCCCGGGAGGGGTCCGATGGAGATCGGGCAGCGACGAAAGAGTTTTCGGAGCTAGGAAAAATTATATGTATTATGTTTGATATTAATTAGTGTAATTAATATGCAAATATGATTTTATATATTTATTTTCGAATTTATTTAGGCTGATTTCCCTAAATGGTCCTTGTGGTCGAAAGAAGGCCCATGGGGGGGAAAACCCTCAAGGGAACTTTGTGGGGGAGTCTTGGCCGGCCTAGGTGGGCCAAATGGGGCCCACCTAGGGCCGGCGCACCTGGTTTGGCCGAACCAGGCAATGGGGGATAGTCCCACATTGCCTGGCTGGCAAGGTTGGCTCCCCCTGGGAGCCTATATAAGAAGGGGCACCCCTGGCCTTTTAATTCACCAATTAATTCCCAATTTCTCTCTCGATCTCGTGGTTCCCTTGACGGAGACGCGCCGAGTAGAGGAGGGGGATCTCTTCCACCATAGCCCGCTGCCACGCTGCTGGTGTTCCGGTCCAAGTCTTCCGCTGCTCGTCCTGGACTGGAGCTTCGGAGGCCGTCGTCTCCACCGTATGTGTGCGACTCCCTGCGAGGTGCTGCGCTAGCGGTACTCGGAGGCCTACTTCCTCCACCCGACCGCGGGGTCATCTTCGTCGACTTCGTCGCGCCGAGTTCTCCGCGACCTAGAGACCGGCTACGGCGTCTTCATCGTCAACGCTTGTGCGGGAGCGTAATCCCCGCTATTCGGTCTACGAGGGTATGTATTCCGATCTCCGCCGTACTACTATATCTGCATAGTGTAGATCTTGGCTAGTTTAAGGATATCGTTGGTAGGATTTTTTTTTTCCTGCACACGATCCCCTTCAGTGGTATCAGAGCCGATCTATCGTAGATATAGCTGTACGCTGTTAGAACCCGTGTTCTGCACAGGGGCACCGTTCCTGTTATTTGCTACCCTCTAGCGTGCACTTGTGATTCCAGCGGCATCGAGTTGATGAAGCGGCCCGGACCGACTTTACGCGTACGCTTACGCGAGACTGGTTCCACTACTGACATACGGCTTGTACCGTATCTGTGGCTGGCGGGTGCCTGTTTCTCTCTCTTTAGTTGGCTTTGCATTTTCAATGGAGGGCCCGAAAGGGATGCTTAAACATGCAATTATTGGATCGTTGTTGTGGTCATAAGGTTCGTAGGTATGAAGCGGTTCTATTTACGAAAGCCCCGAGCCACGTAAAATATGCAAAAGATAAAGTAGAAGCGTCTAACTTTATTTTGCAGGGGCTATGTGATATGGTCAAGGTAGGTTTATTAAATTGTTTATAAACTGCGGGCGCCAAGAAGACCATGGCGCGATGGACTATATCACATTGCATTACATTTGATGTTTTGTGTGCATCTTATATTGTGTGATTGTGTGTATAGTATACATTAGTTACACGGCGGTAGCTATATAAGATGATCCCTTCAAAATACCACTAGTGTTCTCCCTCCAACGCGCACCACCAAGAAAGTTCTATGTTATGAGGCAGGCCGTGATGATCGGGTGTCAGACATCTCGTCGTTCGCATACAGTGGGTGTAAGCCATGTTGCAGAAGCGTCAGCGTGGAGGTCTTTGGTGGCGAGCCTAGCATATTCAGAAATATGGCCTCGGAACAGGAAGACCGAAAGGTCGAGCACGAGTCACAAAATTGGTGTGGCGGACGATTTTGTCTACTCTTGAAGTTGTGCCGCCGGCTCTGATGATGAGGGGTGGTGCAATGGATGGGGGTCGTGTAATCGCTTAAACGACCATGAGGGATGTTCGTTTGAGTGGGAGTTCGGATAGTTATTTTCTAAAATACTAGAACTCAGAATATAATGAACAGAGTCTGTTTTGCAAACCTTTGTAGATATTAACCATTGTGATAGCATCTTTTCAAATTAGGCGCATTCCTGCGATTGAGAAACTTAAAAGGTTGGATCCAAACTTCATAGTTTTATACTTTAGCTTGAGGATACTCCTTGTTTAAACCGTTAGCTCTTTGTGTTACAATACCCGCTAGGAGATAAACCCGGAGATTCCGCTAACAAAAGATAATTTGGATTATCGGATTTTGTGCGGATGATATCATCATAGTCCAGTGTATGCTATGATCTCTGCCATAGAGAACCAACGGTGGGTACGAGTTTTTAGATCGCGAACATATGATATGGTCGCTGAACTCGGGGTACCCCAAACGTTGGGTTGATGAAGTTTATCAGTACGTTGACTGATTGTCTTCTCAACCAAGATGGAAGAGAATACACACATTGAGGGAGCACGTGGCGGTCATACTTAATGACGTATGTTCATGATTAATGAACATTGAGACGCCTCGCTCAGCTCAATCACTGGATGACAGACATCGTTGCCAAGTGCAAATCCTCTGTCATAGACTATGTCATGCAAGGGGAATCGTTCACCTTCATGGTTCTTGATTACGGTGGAAGTATCAAGAAGATGAAACAGATCGCCGGAAGTCATCAATAATGATGGTGTATATATGATATACATGTTATGAATGTTTTAGCTAAGCAAGTGCTCGCAGTAGTGACTAAGTCTTGAACTAGTCATGTTTTGTGAAAAACCAGGTTTACTGCTTGAGTAGCTTAAAAGGATGAGGCGACATTGCGTGTTGATAATGGCAATCAAGTTGTTGTGATGGCCATAGACACTCTCCCTCTAGATCTACCATTTGGGTAAATTCTTTATGATCGGGTGTTGGTATGATCGTTACAAGTGTGTCTCCTCTAGCGAGACACTTGTTCATACATGATAGTGACAAATTGGTGTCCTATATTTATGAAGTAATGATCATATGCCGATTTGAATTTAGATGGTAGAAGCTCCCACATTCATAATATTAATGCCAAAGGATACAAACTTAATAAAGACATCACATATGTATGGCACTACCGTTTAGTCATGTCAATGTTATATGCATTAGCTCCACACTGGATGGACCTACAAGTCCTAAGATTTGATCTTTTGACACTTGCAAAATAACTGTGACACCGTTTTCGGAAAACGGGCATATAACTTATTGATAGTCATACATGGAGATGTATGCGGTTCAATAAAGTAATTTGACGGGTAGTGGAGACCTTTATTTCGTGAACTTCACTGAACGTTTTGAGTATAGCTTGTTGAGAATCATGCATATGGGTGTATGTGAATCAATGAAGTACTTTAACGTGTAGTGGAAGTCTTTATTTCATAGACTTCATGAATATTCCGAGTAGATATATGGATATCCACTCCGGGGAATGTTAGTCTGAATTTTTGATTCGATCAAACGAAGTTCAGAATGAAGTAGGAAATAAACTTAAAAAGAAAATCAAATTCCCGCGATGCATATCGAGGAATAAAGATTTGAGTTAGTTGGCACATCATTGGAAGACTTGTGAGAAGAGTTCCACAAATTATGTCGCACGGAACACCATAGTGTTATGGTGTGTTAGGGCGTCGTAATCGCACCCTATCGGATAGTGTGTGGTAAATGAATCTCTTACCTAATTATTGTAATCATTAGAGTCATATGGTAGAAACGTAAACACTCACGTTAGCAAATAGGGAAACCATTTGAATCCATGGAGACAATACCATACGAGTGATGGCATGGCTTTTGAGCCTGGATTGTCGTTTCAGCAATTTAGTGTTTCGATGTAGTCGAACCTAAAATGGATTAATCTTTGTAGTATACCCTACCTAAAGAGTTAGTTGGGTACATGTCTCACGACATAGGCAAAATCATTGCCAGGATATACCTTGTGAAAGAAATAGTTTCTTGTCCGAGGGTATAAGTGAGAAAGAAAGTAGAGCAAGACGAAGTTGGAGAACTTCCTCTCCAGACATCAGAGTGGCGCAATCGAAAGTGTTTTCGGTGTCAGGCTCCACAGCTTGAAAAAGCTGATGATTCAAAATCATGATGTTCTGAGCTCATACTAAGAGCGTAGGCATACGAGGTTGTGTTCCACACTATGTGTTACGACAATCTTGTTATGAAGGTCATATTAATGGAATATGATAGACCTACGAACTACGAAGAAGAGATGGTGAACCTAAGTCCGAGAAATGGCTATGAGTCATTTATGATCCGAAATAAAATCCATATACGATTACCAGGTAATGACTTGGGAGATCTTCTTGATGGCATCTAGGATGTTGATAGTATATGGAATTTTATGAGATAGTATATATTAAGCAGATTCGATTTGTCGTGAAACAGTTCCGACAAACCACATGAGAGTTTGTCTCAAGTGGCGAAGCCTAAATCTATTCTGGGTCGTTTAGCAATTACTATAATTTCGAATGAGAAATTGATAGATGGATGAGAAAACCATGGTTCTTAATAGTGTAATTAAGAATGGTTTGTAATCCTGAGGATGCTAAACATGTATGCAAACTTCGGTTGTCCATTCATGGGCAGAAGTAAGCATATCGGAGCTGGAATCTTCACTTCGATAATGTGATCAAAGGATTTTGGAGTTGTCCAAAATAGTTGAAGAAACCTACATTTGCAAAGAAGTGAGTGGGAGCAAAGTAGCTTTCCTTGATCTTATATGCGGAAGGCATATTTGAGTGGGAGCTAAGTAGCTTTTCCTTGATCTTATATGCGGAAGGCATATTTGAGTGGGAGCTAGGTGTCATTTGTGATTCTGTATGTAGCGACATATTGAATGACACAGATCCTCTAGTATAGTGTAAAGGATTATTTAAGTGATTAAATTTTCTATGAAATGAAGTTAGGAGTATTAGGCATCCGATTTATAATTGTATAGATCAGAGGGGGCTTAATAACATTAAGTCGGAGTATTTCCTAAGTCAGGATTCTGAAGTGTTTCAGAAAAGGACAAGCGAAGAAAGAGGTTCTTGCTTGTATGACTAGGTAAAAGACTAAGTTAATCTTGGCTTTTTCAGTGATAGAAAATGATGTTCGACATTCTCTATGTATCACACATAGAGTCTATCAGGCTGAAAGCTCGACTTGGTGTGACCCGAGTTCTTGGTTCAAGAACAGGTTCTAGAGTGATCCTTGTGTGGATCAATGAACAAACGTTAAGTTTATTCTTCAGTGTCTATGAGAACTGAAGATAGGTTTTCTAGTAAAGGGTAAGAGTGGAATGGCAACTTGCCGTAAAGCGGTTACGATGATGCAAGTTATTACACTGACCCATACGACTAGAAATCTCATATAGGAGATGTCCTTTATTTTGAAGATAGACATGGTTAGTTTGCGAAGTGGCATGTGAATGCACTGTCGCACAATCTACATAGGTATAGAAATATATCGCGACTTTAGAAGTAGCAAGTGTGATTGGACTGAGCAGTTTTCCGAGCGTAGGTGGTCCCTTAATAGATCTTTCAGACTTTTAAGGCGCATGCTACGCGAATGCTCGAGTCTCACTCCATCCACTGGGATATATTTCACCGTCATCGTAAGATACGGGTTGATGTCAAAGTAGGTGACATAGAAGTGTTGCAAAGCACATATAGGTCTCCATGTGTGAGGTCTATTGACTGTATTCCTCTTCCACGAGGCGAGCAGGCACCAAGATGCTATGGGTGTTGAGCTTTTACCAGGTTGTAAACTAGATTAAGTGTTACTCTAGTGCAAGTGGGAGACTGAAGGGAATATGCCCTAGAGGCACTTAATAAACATAGTTTATTGGCAATATCCCAATCGTTCATTATATGTTTATACCATGCTATAATTGTATTAAGCGGAAACATTAATACAGGTGTGGTAGATAAACAACCAGGTCCCTAGTAGCCTCTACTAAGACTAGTTTCATTGCGCGATTGATGATCGAGGTTTTCCGATCATAGGGCATGGCGCCGGTCGGCAACGGAAGTCATATCGTTAGGAGTAACGATGTGATGGACATACCCAGTATTTATAGGACATAGTCGTTAGGCCTTAAGACCGTGAGATCAACTCTTATTGGTATTCCTGGAAGATACTTTGATCGCACCAAACGTCGTATCTTATTTAGTATGACAATAACGGTGATACTTTTGGGTATCGGAAAGGAGTAGTTGAGACGAGGGGTCAACAACGGGATTTGTCAGTCCGCATAGCCGGATAGATACTCTAGGGCCCACTCGGTGAGATTATGTCAAATGAGTTTGCAAACATGTGACTAGGTCACCAGCTGACATAATATCATAGACGAGTAGAAGATAGCGATGTCGGTAACGAGATCATGCTAGGTATGGAGATATCTGAGAATGGTGCTCGGACACGCTAAGTATCGCCATGACAAAGGGTTTAAGACTATACGTCCAGGTTTGATAGATGAAAGTCATTCGTTATATCTCAGGGGTTAATTCATGGGGTCAAGGCCTACGAGTTAGTCGTTGATCATTGAGGAGTCTTGATCATACCTGATATTATATCGAACCGCTAGGGTAACACACTTAAGGGGTTTCGACAAGACAACCGGAAAGGAAAGAGATCACCGGGAGCGTCCCGGGAGGGGTCCGATGGAGATCGGGCAGCGACGAAAGAGTTTTCGGAGCTAGGAAAAATTATATGTATTATGTTTGATATTAATTAGTGTAATTAATATGCAAATATGATTTTATATATTTATTTTCGAATTTATTTAGGCTGATTTCCCTAAATGGGCCTTCTTGTCGAAAGAAGGCCCATGGGGGGGAAAACCCTCAAGGGAACTTTGTGGGGGAGGCTTGGCCGGCCTAGGTGGGCCAAATGGGGCCCACCTAGGGCTGGCGCACCTGGTTTGGCCGAACCAGGCAATGGGGGATAGTCCCACATTGCCTGGCTGGCAAGGTTGGCTCCCCCTGGGAGCCTATATAAGAAGGGGCACCCCTGGCCTTTTAATTCACCAATTAATTCCCAATTTCTCTCTCGATCTCGTGGTTCCCTTGACGGAGCCGCGCCGAGTAGAGGAGGGGGATCTCTTCCACCATAGCCCGCTGCCGCGCTGCTGGTGTTCCGGTCCAAGTCTTCCGCTGCTCGTCCTGGACTGGAGCTTCGGAGGCCGTCGTCTCCACCGTATGTGTGCGACTCCCTGCGAGGTGCTGCGCTAGCGGTACTCGGAGGCCTACTTCCTCCACCCGACCTCGGGGTCATCTTCGTCGTCTTCGTCGCGCCGAGTTCTCCGCGACCTAGAGGTCGGCTACGGCGTCTTCATCGTCAACGCTTGTGCGGGAGCGTAATCCCCGCTATTCGGTCTACGAGGGTATGTATTCCGATCTCCGCCGTACTACTATATCTGCATAGTGTAGATCTTGGCTAGTTTAAGGATATCGTTGGTAGGAAATTTTTTGTTTTCTGCACACGATCCCCTTCACCATGGACTATAGCCCACGAAAACGGCCAGAAATGCCGGAAATGACGAGTTTTGACGATGCCGCTTAGGTTGTGTACCGAGTGTCAGGGGGCATCGAAATCCTCGCTGTACCCAAAAACCGTGGACTTTAGCCCACAAAAACGGCCAGAAATGCCCAAAATCACGAGTTTTCACGATGCCCCTGGAGTCATGTACCGGGGGTCACGGGGCATCAAAATCCTAACTGTACCCAAAAACCGGACTAAAGACCACGAAAACGGCTAGAAATGCCGGAAATCACGAGTTTTGACGATGCTGCTGGAGTTGTGTACCGTGTGTCACGGGGCATCGAAATCCACACGCGACCCAAAATCCGTGGACTATAGCCCACGAAAACAGCCAGAAATGCCCAAAATCACGAGTTTTCACGATGCCCCTGGAATCATGTACCGGGGGTCACGGGGCATCAAAATCCTCACGGGACCCAAAAAACGTGGACTATAGCCGACGAAAACGGCTAGAAATGACCGGAAACACGAGTTTTCACGATGTCTATGGAGTCATGTACCGGGGGTCACGGTGCATCGAAATCCTCCCGGGACCCAAAAAAACGTGCACTATAGCCCATGAAAACGGCCAGAAATGCTCGAAATCCTGAGTGTTCACGATGCCGCTGGAGTCATGTACCGGGGGTCACAGGGCATCGAAATCCTCGCGGGACCCAAATAAACATGGACTATAGACCACGAAAACGGCCAGAAATGCCCGAAATCACGAGTTTTCATGATGCCGCTGGATTCATGTACTGGGGGTCACGGGGCATGAAAATCCTCACTGGACCGAAAAAACGTGGATTATGGCCCACGAAAACGGCCAGAAATGCCCAGAATCACGACTTTTTACGATGCCGCTAGAGTCGTGTACTGGGGGTCACGAGGCATCGAAATCCTCACTCTAAACAAAAACCGTGGACTATAGCCCACGAAAACGGACAAAAATGCCCGATATCACGAGTTTTCACGATGCCGCTGGAGTCATGTACCGAGGGTCACAGGGCATCAAAATCCTCACTGTACCTAAAAACCATGGACTATAGCCCATGAAAATGGCCAGAAATGCCGGAAATCACGAGTTTTGACGATGCCGCTGGAGTCATGTACCGGGGGTCACGGGGCATCAAAATCCTCCCCGTACCCAAAAACCATGGACTATAGCCCACGAAAACGGCCAGAAATGCCGGAAATCACGAATTTTGACGATGCCGCTGGGGTTGTGTACCGGGTGTCATGGGGCATCAAAATCCTCGCTGTACCCAAAAACCGTGGACTATAGCCCACGAAAACAGCCAGAAATGCCCAAAATCACGAATTTTCATGATGCCGCTGGAGTCATGTACCGGGGGTCACGGGGCATCAAAATCCTCACTGTACCCAAAAACCGGACTATAGACCACAAAAACGGCCAGAATGGCGGAAATCACGAGTTTTGACGATGCCGCATGAGTTGTCTACCGGGTGTCACGGGGCATCGAAATCGACACGGGACCCAAAAACCATGGACTATAGCCCAGGAAAATGGCCAGAAATGCCCGAAATCACGAGTTTTCACGATGCCGCTGGAATCATGTACCGGGGGTCACAGGGCATCAAAATCCTCACGGGACCCAAAAAACGTGGAATATAGCCGACGAAAACGGCTAGAAATGCCCGGAATCACGAGTTTTCACGATGTCTATGGAGTCATGTACCCGGGTTACGGGGCATCAAAATCCTCACGGGACCCAAAAAACGTGGACTATAGCCCACGAAAACGGCCAGAAATGCCCGGAATCACGAGTTTCACGATGCCCCTAGAGTCGTGTTCTGGGGTCACGTGGCATCAAAATGCTCACTGTACCCAAAAAACATGGGACAATAGCCCACGAAAACGGCCAGAAATGTCCGGAATCACGAGTTTTCACGATGTCTATGGAGTCATGTACCGGGGGTCACATAGCATCGAAATCCATCCGGGACCCAAAAAACATGGACTATAGCCCACGAAAACGGCCAGAAATGCCGAAAATCATGAGTTTTGACGATGCCGCTGGAGTTGTGTACCAGGTGTCACAGGGCATCGAACTGTACCCAAAAACCATGGACTATAGCCCACGAAAACGGCCAGAAATGCCAAAAATCACGAGTTTTCACGATGCCGCTAGAGTCGTTGACTGGGGGTCACGAGGCATCGAAATCCTCACTCTACCCAAAAACCGTGGAGTATAGCCCACCAAAACGGACAAAAATGCCCGAAATCACGAGTTTTCACGATGACGCTGGAGTCATGTACCGGGGGTCACGGGGCATCAAAATCCTCACTGTACCCAAAAACCATGGACTATAGCCCACGAAAACGCCAGAAATGCCGGAAATCACGAGTTTTGACGATGCCGCTGGAGTTGTGTATCGGGTGTCACGGGGCATCGAAATCCTCGCTGTACCCAAAAACCATGGACTATAGCTCACGAAAACGTCCAGAAATGCCTAAAATCACGAGTTTCCCCGATGCCGCTGGAGTCATGTACCGGGGATCACGGGGCATCAAAATCCTCACTGTACCCAAAAACCATGGACTATAGCCCACGAAAACAGCCAGAAATGCCAAAAATCACGAATTTTGACGATGCCGCTGGGGTTGTGTACCAGGTGTCATAGGGCATAAATCCTCGCTGTACCCAAAAACCATGGACTATAGCCCACCAAAACGGCCAGAAATGCCCAAAATCACGAGTTTTCACGATGCCGCTGGAGTCATGTACCGGGGGTCACGGGGTATCAAAATCCTCACTGTACCCAAAAACCGGACTATAGACCACGAAAACGGCCAGAATGCCGGAAATCACGAGTTTTCACGATGCCGCTAGAGTTGTCTACCGGGTGTCACGGGGCATCAAAATCTACATGGGACCCAAAAACCGTGGACTATAGCCCACGAAAATGGCCAGAAATGCCCGAAATCACGAGTTTTCACGATGCCGCTGGAATCATGTACCGGGGGTCACGGGGCATCAAAATCCTCACTATACCCAAAAACTATGGACTGTAGCCCACGAAAACGGCCAGAAATTCCCGGAATCATGAGTTTTCACGATGCCGCTAGAGTCGTGTACTGGGGTCCACGAGACATCGAAATCCTCACTCTACCCAAAAACCGTGGACTATAGCCCACGAAAACGGACAGAAATGCCCGAAATCATGAGATTTCACGATGCCGCTGGAGTCATGTACCGGGGGTCACGGGGCATAGAAATATTCACTGTACCCAAACACCATGGACTATAGCCCACGAAAACGGCCAGAAATGCCGGAAATCACGAGTTTTGACGATGCCGCTGGAGTTGTGTATCGAGTACACGGGGCATCGAAATCTTCGATGTACCAAAAAACCGTGGACTATAGCCCACGAAAACGGCCAGAAATGCCTAAAATCACGAGTTTTCACAATGCCGCTTGAGTCATGTGCCGGGGGTCACGGGGCATCAAAATCCTCACTGTACCCAAAAACCATGGACTATAGCCCACGAAAACGGCCAGAAATGCCGGAAATGACGAGTTTTGACGATGCCGCTTAGGTTGTGTACCGAGTGTCAGGGGGCATCAAAATCCTCGCTGTACCCAAAAACCGTGGACTTTAGCCCACAAAAACGGCCAGAAATGCCCAAAATCACGAGTTTTCACGATGCCGCTGGAGTCATGTACCGGGGGTCACGGGGCATCAAAATCCTAACTGTACCCAAAAACCGGACTATAGACCAAGAAAACGGCTAGAAATGCCGGAAATCACGAGTTTTGACGATGCTGCTGGAGTTGTGTACCGTGTGTCACGGGGCATCGAAATCCACACGCGACCCAAAATCCGTGGACTATAGCCCACGAAAACAGCCAGAAATGCCCAAAATCACGAGTTTTCACGATGCCCCTGGAATCATGTACCGGGGGTCACGGGGCATCAAAATCCTCACGGGACCCAAAAAACGTGGACTATAGCCGACGAAAACGGCTAGAAATGACCGGAAACACGAGTTTTCACGATGTCTATGGAGTCATGTACCGGGGGTCACGGAGCATCGAAATCCTCCCAGGACCCAAAAAAACGTGCACTATAGCCCACGAAAACGGCCAGAAATGCTCGAAATCCTGAGTGTTCACGATGCCGCTGGAGTCATGTACCGGGGGTCACGGGGCATCGAAATCCTCGCGGGACCCAAATAAACGTGGACTATAGACCACGAAAACGGCCAGAAATGCCCGAAATCACGAGTTTTCATGATGCCGCTGGATTCATGTACTGGGGGTCACGGGGCATGAAAATCCTCACGGGACCGAAAAACGTGGATTATAGCCCACGAAAACGGCCAGATATGCCCGGAATCACGAGTTTTTACGATGCCGCTAGAGTCGTGTACTGGGGGTCACGAGGCATCGAAATCCTCACTCTAAACAAAAACCGTGGACTATAGCCCACGAAAACGGACAAAAATGCCCGATATCACGAGTTTTCACGATGCCGCTGGAGTCATGTACCGAGGGTCACGGGGCATCAAAATCCTCACTGTACCTAAAAACCATGGACTATAGCCCATGAAAATGGCCAGAAATGCCGGAAATCACGAGTTTTGACGATGCCGCTGGAGTCATGTACCGGGGGTCACGGGGCATCAAAATCCTCACCGTACCCAAAAACCATGGAGTATAGCCCACGAAAACGGCCAGAAATGCCGGAAATCACGAATTTTGACGATGCCGCTGGGTTGTGTACCGGGTGTCATGGGGCATCAAAATCCTCGCTGTACCCAAAAACCGTGGACTATAGCCCACGAAAACGGCCAGAAATGCCCAAAATCACGAATTTTCACGATGCCGCTGGAGTCATGTACCGGGGGTCACGGGGCATCAAAATCCTCACTGTACCCAAAAACCGGATTATAGACCAAGAAAACGGCTAGAAATGCCGGAAATCACGAGTTTAGACGATGCTGCTGGAGTTGTGTACCGTGTGTCACGGGGCATCGAAATCCACACGCGACCCAAAATCCGTGGACTATAGCCCACGAAAACAGCCAGAAATGCCCAAAATCACGAGTTTTCACGATGCCCCTGGAATCATGTACCGGGGGTCACGGGGCATCAAAATCCTCACGGGACCCAAAAAACGTGGACTATAGCCGACGAAAACGGCTAGAAATGACCGGAAACACGAGTTTTCACGATGTCTATGGAGTCATGTAGCGGGGGTTATACGGGGCATCAAAATCCTCACGGGACCCAAAAAATGTGGACTATAGCCCACGAAAACGGCCAGAAATGCCCGGAATCACGAGTTTCACGATGCCCCTAGAGTCGTGTACTGGGGTCACGGGGCATCAAAATCCTCACTGTACCCAAAAAACATGGGACAATAGCCCACGAAAACGGCCAGAAATGTCCGGAATCACGAGTTTTCACGATGTCTATGGAGTCATGTACCGGGGGTCACATAGCATCGAAATCCACCCGGGACCCAAAAAACATGGACTATAGCCCACGAAAACGGCCAGAAATGACGAAAATCATGAGTTTTGACGATGCCGCTGGAGTTGTGTACCGGGTGTCACGGGGCATCGAGCTGTACCCAAAAACCATGGACTATAGCCCACGAAAACGGCCAGAAATGCCAAAAATCACGAGTTTTCACGATGCCGCTAGAGTCGTTGACTAGGGGTCACGAGGCATCGAAATCCTCACTCTACCCAAAAACCGTGGACTATAGCCCACGAAAACGGACAAAAATGCCCGAAATCACGAGTTTTCACGATGACGCTGGAGTCATGTACCGGGGGTCACGGGGCATCAAAATCCTCACTGTACCCAAAAACCATGGACTATAGCCCACGAAAACGGCCAGAAATGCCGGAAATCACGAGTTTTGACGATGCCGCTGGAGTTGTGTATCGGGTGTCACGGGGCATCGAAATCCTCGCTGTACCCAAAAACCATGGACTATAGCCCACGAAAACGGCCAGAAATGCCTAAAATCACGAGTTTTCCCGATGCCACTGGAGTCATGTACCGGGGATCATGGGGCATCAAAATCCTCACTGTACCCAAAAACCATGGACTATAGCCCACGAAAACGGCCAGAAATGCCAAAAATCACGAATTTTGACGATGCCGCTGGGGTTGTGTACCAGGTGTCATGGGGCATAAATCCTCGCTGTACCCAAAAACCATGGACTATAGCCCACCAAAACGGCCAGAAATGCCCAAAATCACGAGTTTTCACGATGCCGCTGGAGTCATGTACCGGGGGTCACGGGGTATCAAAATCCTCATTGTACCCAAAAACCGGACTATAGACCACGAAAACGGCCAGAATGCCGGAAATCACGAGTTTTCACGATGCCGCTAGAGTTGTCTACCGGGTGTCACGGGGCATCAAAATCTACATGGGACCCAAAAACCGTGGACTATAGCCCACGAAAATGGCCAGAAATGCCCGAAATCACGAGTTTTCACGATGCCGCTGGAATCATGTACCGGGGGTCACGGGGCATCAAAATCCTCACGGGACCCAAAAAACGTGGAATATAGCCCACGAAAACAGCCAAAAATGCCCGGAATCACGAGTTTTCACGATGCCGCTTGAGTTGTGTACCGGGTGTCACGGGGCATCAAAACCCTCACGGGACCCAAAAAACGTGGACTATAGCCCACGAAAACGGTCAGAAGTGCTCGAAATCATGAGTGTTCACGATGCCGCTGGAGTCATGTACCGGGGGTCACGATGCATCGAAATCCTCACGGGACCCAAAAAATGTGGACTACAGCCCACAAAATCGGCCAGAAATGCCCGGAATCACGAGTTTTCACTATGTCTATGGAGTCATGTACCGAGAGTCACAGAGCATCGAAATCCTCCCGGGACCCAAAAAAATGGCCAGAAACCATGGACTATAGCCCACGAAAACGGACAAAAATGCCCGAAATCACGAGTTTTCACGATGCCGCTGGAGTCATGTACCGGGGGTCACGGGGCATCAAAATCCTCACTGTACCCAAAAACCATGGACTATAGCCCACGAAAACGGCCAGAAATGTCGGAAATCACGAGTTTTGACGATGCCACTGGAGTTGCGTATCGGGTGTCACGGGGCATCGAAATCCTCGCTGTACCCAAAAACCGTGGACTAGAGCCCACGAAAACGGCCAGAAATGCCTAAAATCACGAGTTTTCCCGATGCCGCTGGAGTCATGTACCGGGGGTCACAGGGCATCAAAATCCTCACTGTACCCAAAAACCATGGACTATAGCCCACGAAAACGGCCAGAAATGCCGGAAATCACGAGTTTTGATGATGCCGCAGGAGTTGTGTACCGGTTGTCACGGGGCATCGAAATCCTCGCTGTACCCAAAATTCGTGGACTATAGCCCACGAAAACGGCCAGAAATGCTTAAAATCACGATTTTCACGATGCCGCTGGAGTCATGTACCGGGGGTCACGGGGCATCAAAGTCCTCATTGTACCCAAAAACCATGGACTATAGCCCACGAAAACGGCCAGAAATGCCGGAAATCACGAATTTGATGATGCCGCTGGAATCATGTACTGGGGGTCACGGGGCATCAAAATCCTCACGGGACACAAAAAACGTGGACTATAGCCGACGAAAACGACTAGAAATGCCTGGAATCACGAGTTTCCACGATGTCTACGGAGTCATGTACCGGGGGTCACGGAGCTTCGAAATCCTCCCGGGACCCAAAAAATGTGCACTATAGCCCAGGAAAACGGCCAGAAATGCTGGAAATCATGAGTGTTCACGATGCCGCTGGAGTCATGTGCCGGGGGTCACGGGGAATCGAAATCCTCATGGGACCCAAAAAAGTGGACTATAGCCCACGAAAACGGCCAGAAACGCCCGAAATCACGAGTTTTCACGATGCCCCTAGAGTCGTGTACTGGGGTCACTGCGCATCGAAATCCTTACTGTGCCCAAAAACCGTGGACTATAGCCCACGAAAACGGCCAGAAATGCTCGAAATCATGAGTGTTCATGATGCCGCTGGAGTCATGTACCGGGGGTCACGTGGCATCGAAATCCTCATGGGTCCAAAAAAAAAACGTGGACTTTAGCCCACGAAAAGGCCAGAAATGCCGGAAATCACGAGTTTTCACGATGCCGCTGGTGACGAGGTATTAATTCGACAAGTCACAGGGTTGTGCACCCCGGGTTGATTGATGGGGAGAGAGATGAGTGCAGTTGGTCACGACGGCTGACAAGCAAGGATTTACCCAGGTTCAGGCTCCCGGAGGATAACACCCTACTCCTGCTTGTCTGGTTATTGATGCGAGTTGTGGTTTACAATGGCGAGATTGCGATCTCGCTAGGGTTTGTGCCGTAGCTATATGAGCGTGTCCCTTCGTTGGTTTTCTGGGGACGAGCCACCCTCCTGGCTTTATAGGTAGCCAGGTCTCGGGCGGTTGGTACAGATATGGCAGGTTACAAGACCTAACCAAGTTGGACTAGGATACGTGGTACCCAAGTGGGCCTTCTGTGGGCCTTTCCATGCTTGGCGCGGCCCAGGTAGCCTTACGGTGGGCTAGTCGAAAGGTAGCCCCACGTCAGTAGCCCCCGAGTGCTTGGTCGAAGCGCAGCGTCGGGCAAAGGATTTCCTCCTCCTGGACGCGCCATTGGATTGCTTGATCTTGAGCTTGAACTCGATTTCTTCAGTCGAACAGGCCTCTCCCGATGGGAGTAACCTTTGCAGTCGAATTACTTTGTCCTGTTCTTCATGTGAAGCTTGCTTCTATTAGGCTTGTTGGCTTACTTGTAGATCTGATTCGGCTGCGGGAGCTTACTCGACTTTCTTCGTCACCCAAATAGACGTTTCGGGTTCTCAGATTGGCACTCTGTCTTGTTAATGAAAACAATAGTTAAAGAAATTCGACTCCGGCCGTTGAGGGCTTACAGAGGATGCTTGAGTCGTTAATGCTTCGACTGAGTCTATTGGGAGCGCGAATAGTGCTCCCGATGGGAGTAGCCCCCGAGATTAAGCTGAATTGCTTGTAATTGAGATTAATCTCAAAAACTTCTCAGTCGAAAAGAGATCTTTGACACCCTCCCGATGGGATTGACGTTTAGGAACTCGCTGATGGAACCACTGTCCTTTTTTATTTGAGTGCTCATTCAGCCCGGCGGCCTACTTGGTGGATTCGACAAACGTATCGAGTATTTGCTCAGCCAAACGGCCTACTGCATTGTTGGACCTGTATGGCGCATCCCCCGAGTGTTCGAGTGCGGCCTAGGTTTTCTTGTTGGACCTGTATGGCGCAGCCCCCGAGTGTTCGAGTGACGGCCTAGGTTTGACTTAGACCTGTGCGGCGCAGCCCCCGAGTGCTTCGGGTGGCGGCCAAGGATTTTTCGAGTTATACCTGTATGGCGCAGCCCCCGAGTGCGTCGGGTGACGGCCTAGGTTTTCTTGTTGGACCTGTATGGCGCAGCCCCCGAGTGTTCGAGTGACGGCCTAGGTTTGACTTAGACCTGTGCGGCGCAGCCCCCGAGTGCTTCGGGTGGCGGCCAAGGATTTTTCGAGTTATACCTGTATGGCGCAGCCCCCGAGTGCGTCGGGTGACGGCCTAGGTTTTCTTGTTGGACCTGTATGGCGCAGCCCCCGAGTGTTCGAGTGACGGACTAGGTTTGACTCAGACCTGTGCGGCGCAGCCCCCGAGTGCTTCGGGTGGCGGCCAAGGATTTTTCGAGTTATACCTGTATGGCGCAGCCCCCGAGTGCTTCGGGTGACGGCCTAGGTTTGACTTAGACCTGTGCGGCGCAGCCCCCGAGTGCTTCGGGTGGCGGCCAAGGCGAATTTGTTTGTGACCTGTGCGGCGCAACACCCGGGAGAGCATCAGGTGTGGCCGAGGCGAATTTGTTTGTGCGCGGCGGTCTGGAGTCGACGCGGCGGAGTGGTGCCGTAGAGGCAGTCGACGCGGCGGACCGGAGTCGACGCAGCGGAGTGGTGCCGTAGAGGCAGTCGACGCGGCGGACCGGAGTCGACGCAACGGAGTGGTGCCGTAGAGGCAGTCGACGCGGTGGGCCGGAGTCGACGCAGCGGAGTGGTGCCGTAGAGGCAGTCGACGCGGCGGGCCGGAGTCGACGCAGCGGAGTGGTGCCGTAGAGGCAGTCGACTAGGCGGGCCGGAGTCGACGCAGCGGAGTGGTGCCGTAGAGGCAGTCGACTCGGCGGACCGGAGTCGACGCAGCGAAGTGGTGCCATAGAGGCAGTCGACGCGGCGGACCGGAGTCGACGTGGCGAAGTGGTGCCGTAAAGGCAGTCGACGTGGCGGAAGTAGTTGACGCGGCGGAGTACGTCGAGGTTGACCCGTAAAAGTTGTGGATGTCGATCTTGGCGAGTTGTGGATGTCGTAGTGGGTGGAATCGACGCCGTGAAGTGCGACGGAGGGAGTCGAAGCGGCGAGCCGGAGTCGACGAGGCGGAAGTAGTTGAGGTAGATCTTGATTTGGTCGACCGCGCGACCGAGGTTGCTGTAGTAGACTCGATCCGCGCGGCCCTTGCTGAAATTGTCGATGCAGTCGACGCAGATGCGATCTTTGCGGGTGCGGTGGGCGCGGCCTCCGCGGGTGCGACAGATGTGATCTTCGCGGGTGCGGCGGGCGCGGCTTCCGCGGGTGCGACAGATGCGATCTTCGCGGGTGGTGACGATGGCGCGAGGGTTGCCAATTCGGGTGGCGCCGTCGCGCGTAGCGCGGTAGTCGTAGACCTGAGTATACCACGACTATCGATGCAGCAGAATATGGAGCAGAAGGTGATGTGTATACCTTTGTCCAGATCGGCGTACACTGACTGGTGGGCTGGCGGGTGGATGACGTACTCGAAGGAGCCGAATCGACTCCCTGACGGCGGATACGCCGATCTTCACTGCGGATGGAGCCGGAGCGACCATGATCCTAGCACTTGTTTGACTTCCCACAGACGGCGCCAATTGACGAGGTGTTAATTCGACAAGTCCCAGGGTTGTGCACCCCGGGTTGATTGATGGGGAGAGAGATGAGTGCAGTTGGTCACGACGGCTGACAAGCAAGGATTTACCCAGGTTCAGGCTCCCGGAAGATAACACCCTACTCCTGCTTGTATGGTTATTGATGCGAGTTGTGGTTTACAATGGCGAGATTGCGATCTCGCTAGGGTTTGTGCCGTAGCTATATGAGCGTGTCCCTTCGTTGGTTTTCTGGGGACGAGCCACCCTCCTGGCTTTATAGGTAGCCAGGTCTCGGGCGGTTGGTACAGATATGGCAGGTTACAAGACCTAACCAAGTTGGACTAGGATACGCGGTACCCAAGTGGGCCTTCTGTGGGACTTTCCATGCTTGGCGCGGCCCAGGTAGCCTTACGGTGGGCTAGTCGAAAGGTAGCCCCACGTCAGCTGGATTCACGTACTGGGGGTCAAGGGTGAAGGGGATCGTGTGCAGAAAACAAAAAATTTCCTAGCAACGATATCCTTAAACTAGCCAAGATCTATTCTATGCAGATATAGTAGTACGAACGGAGATCGGAATACGTACCCTTGTAGACCGAAAGCGGGGATTACGTTCCCGCACAAACGTTGTCGATGCAGACCGACGAAGCCGACCTCAAGGTCGTGTAGAGGAAGCAGGCCTCCGAGTACCGCTAGCGCAGCACCTCGAAGGGAGTCGCACACGTACGGTGGAGACGACGCCTCCGAAGCTCAAGTCCAGGACGAGCAGCGGAAGACTTGGACCGGAACACCAGCAGCGCGACAGCGGGCTATGGTGGAGGAGATCCCCTCTTTCTCTTGCTCGGCGCGGCTCCGACTTGGGAACCACGAGATCGAGAGAGAAATCAGGAATTAATTGGTGAATTAAAAGACTGGGGGTGCCCCTTCTTATATAGGCTCCCAAGGGGAGCCAACCTTGCCAGCCAGGCAATGTGGGACTATCCCCACATAGCCTGGTGCGGCTTGGGAGGTGCGCCGGCCCCCTTGGTGGGCCCTTGGCCTACCTGGGGCAGCCCTCCTGGCCCCCACCGAATTCCCCTAGGGAATTTCCCCTTCTTGGGCCTTCTTTCGTCCGGAAGGCCCATTTAGGGAAATCTGCCTTATTAAATTCGAAAATAAATATATAAAATCATATTTGCATATTAATAACACTAATTAATATCAAACATAATATATATAATATTTCCTAGCTCCGAAAACTCTTTCGGCGCTGCCCGATCTCCATCGGACCTCTCCCGGGACGCTCCCGGTGATCTCCTTCCTTTCCGGTTGTCTTGTCGAAACCCCTTAAGTGTGTTACCCTAGCGGTTCGATATAATATCAGGTATGATCAAGACTCCTCAATGATCAACGACTAATCCGTAGGCCTGGACCCCATGAATTAATCCCTGAGATATAACGAATGACTTTCATCTATCAAACCTGAACGTGAAGTCTTAGACCTTTTGCCATAGCGATACTTAGCACGTCCGAGTATCGTTCCATAGATATCTCCATACCTAATCCCGACCTCGTTACCGACGATGCTATCTTCTACTCGTTCATGATCTCATGTCTCCGTGACCTAGTCACATGCTTGCAAGCTCATTAGACATGATCTCACCGAGTGGGCCCGAGAGTATCTATCCTGCTATGCGGACTGGCAAATCCCGCTCTTGACCCCTCGTCTCAATACTCCTTTCCAATACCCAAAAGTATCACCGTTATTGTCATACTAAATAAGATACGACGTTTGGTGCAATCAAAGTATCTTCCGGGAATATCAATAAGAGTTGATCTCACGGTCAAAGGCGTAACGACTATGTTCTCCACATCTGGGTATGTCCATCACATCACTCTCCAGCGATATGACTCTCATTGCCGACCGGCACCATGCCCCATGACCGGGAAACCTCGATCATCAATCGCGCAACGAAACTAGTCTTAGTAGAGGCTACTAGGGACCTGGTTGTTTGCGTATCACACCCGCATTAATGTTTCCGCTTAATACGGTTCTAGCATGACACAAAAACCTATTATGAACAAACGAGATATGATAAAGAATACACTTTATTAATTGCCTCTAGGGCATATCTCCTTCAGTCTCCCACTTGCACTAGAGTACAACTTAATCTAGATTACAACTTGGTAAAAGCCTAACACCCATAGCTAATTGGTGCTGTTCATGCTTATCAAGCGGGAGAGGCTTCGTCAGCGGATCTGCCACATTCAGATCCGTATGCACTTTGCAAATCTTCACATCGCCTCCTTGTACGTACTGACGTATCACATGGAAGCGTCGGAGAATGTGTTTGGCGGTGGAGTGAGACCTTGGCTCCTTGGCGTTCGCAATGGCACCCGTGTTGTCGCAGAAGAGGACCACGGGGTCTTGCACGCTCGGGAACACTCCAAGTTCGATGACGAACTTCCTCAGCCACACAGCTTCATTCGCGGCCTCGCAGGCAGCAATGTACTCCGACTCCATTGTAGATTGTGCGACTATGGGTTGCTTCCCACTTCTCCAGCACACGGCGCCTCCATTCACCTTGAACACGTAACCTGTCTGTGACTTACAGTCATCGGGGTCTGAGCAGAAACTTGCATCTACGTAACCCGTTACGCCAAGTTCCTCATCGCAGCCACCATACACAAGGAACATTTCCTTTGTCTTTTTGAGATACTTAAGAATGCTCTTAACAACTACCCAATGCGGCATTCCAGGATTACTCTGGAACCGGCTGGTCAAACTTAGAGCTAATGCCACATCTGGTCTAGTACTCAACATTGCATACATGATCGATCCTATGGCTGAAGCATAAGGATGTTTCGTCATTTCGGCCTTACCCAGTTCCGTCACCGGACACTGTGCCTTACGCAATATCTTATTCTTGATAACCGGCAAAGAACCCTTCTTTGCCTTCTCCATATGAAAACGCTTCAATATTTTATCAAGATAAGTACTCTGACTTAATGCTAATAGGCGCCTTGATCTATCACGATAGATTTTTATGCCTAAAACATACGCAGCTTCTCCTAAGTCCTTCATGGAAAACTTACTGTTTAAATATTCCTTCACGCTATTCAGAAGTTCCACATCATTCCCTATTAGCAATATGTCGTCAACATACAGTGCTAAGAACACAACCGAGCTCCCACTCATTTTCTTGTAAATACAGGTCACTTCCACATTCTGGATACATCCAAAACCTTTGATTACCTCATCAAAGCGAAGATTCCAGCTCCGAGATGCCTGCTTCAATCCATAGATGGATCGCTGAAGCTTGCACACCTTGTTAGCACTTCCTGGATCGACAAAACCTTCCGGCTGTACCATGTACAACTCTTCCTCAATGTTTCCATTCAGGAAGGCCGTTTTGACGTCCATCTGCTAGATTTCATAATCATAGTAGGCAGCTACCGCTAACAAAATCCGAATAGACTTAAGCATCGCTACCGGTGAAAAAGTTTCATCGTAGTCAATTCCATGAACTTGTCGGAAACCCTTTACGACAAGCCGAGCTTTATAGACGGTCACATTACCATCAGCATCAGTCTTCTTCTTAAAGATCCACTTATTCTCGACGGCCTTGCGCCCTTCGGGAATATCTACCAAAGTCCACACTTTGTTATCGTACATGGATCCTATTTCGGATTTCATGGCTTCAAGCCATTTCTCGGACTCTAGACTCTCCATCGCCTCCTTGTAGTTCGTAGGTTCGTCTTGCTCGACTAGCATGACGGTGCAAACCATGTTGCCATACCATTCTGGTGGGATCCGAGATCTACCAGACCTACGAGGTAGAACATCTTCCTCGACAGTTTCTCCCACTCCTTCCACGGAGGACGTTTCCGGAATTGCTTCCGTTGCGCCACTCGGAATCTCGAGTTCAGGATCAACGATTTCATCGAGGTCTACCTTCCTCCCACTTACTCCTTTCGCGAGAAACTCCTTCTCTAGAAAAGCACCGGTCTTCGCGACAAAAGTCTTGCCCTCAGCTTGGTTGTAGAAGGTGTACCCAACGGTTTCCCGCGGATATCCTACAAAGACGACTTTCTTCGACTTCGGTTCGAGTTTGTCGGGCTGCAGTTTCTTAACGTACGCCTCACAACCCCAAACCTTCAGAAACGATAACTTAGGCTTTTGGCCATACCATAATTCATACGGCGTCGTTTCAACGGACTTGGACGGAGCCCTATTTAAAATGAATGCGGCTGTTTCTAACGCATAACCCCAGAAGGACACTGGCAGATCGGTAAGAGACATCATAGATCGGACACTATCCAGTAGAGTACGATTACGTCGCTCGGACACACCGTTACGCTGCGGCGTTCCGGCGGGCGTAAGTTGGGGCACTATGCCACAACTCTTCAGATGTGTGCCAAACTCAAAACTCAAGTACTCTCCACCACGATCGGATCGGAGATGTTTGATTTTCCTATTAAGCTGATTCTCAACTTCACTCTGGAATTCTTTGAACTTTTCAAACGTTTCAGACTTGTGTTTCATCAAATAGATATAACCGTATCTACTCAAGTCATCAGTGAAGGTGACGAAGTAACGATAACCATTGCGTGTCGAAACGCTCATCGGTCCACACACATCTGTATGTATGATCCCCAACAAATCCGACGCCCGTTCAACGAAACCTTTGAACGGTGTCCTGGTCATTTTGCCCATGAGGCATGGTTCACATGTATCGAGGGATCCGAAATCCAACGAGTCCAAGAGTCCATCGGAGTGGAGTCGCTTCATGCGCTTTATACCAATATGACCAAGACGGCAATGCCACAAAAACATGGCGGTATCGTCACTACACTTAATTCGTTTGGCTTCTATGTTATGGATGTGAGTACTACGATCGAGATTCAACAAGAATAAACCGTTATTCACGGGAGCATCAACATAAAAGATATCATTCATATAAATAGCACAATTGCTTGACACTGATTTAAATGAATAACCGTCTTGTAACAGGCAAGACCCACTTATAATGTTTACACTCAAGGATGGCACAAAATAACATTTATATAAAACCAAAACTAATCCCGATGGTAGATGCAGAGGGAGCGTGCCGGCAGCCACCACGTCGACTCTCGATCCGTTGCCGACGCGCATCGTCACCTCATCCTTCGCCAGCCGCCTTCTATTCCGTAACTCCTCCTGAGAGTTACATATATGAGCAACAGAACCAGTATCAAATACCCACGTATTTCTCCGGGCGGATGTAAGGTACACATCTATAACATGTATATCAAATATACCTTTCTCTTTGTCGACCGTCTTGCCAGACTTCCTATCCTCCAGATACTTGGGGCAGTTGCGCTTCCAGTGACCCTTCCCCTTGCAGTAGAAACACTCCACGCTAGCTCTGGGACCAGACCTGTTAGTCCTGGGCTTGGCAGCCAACTTTGCCTCCCTCCGGGACTTCCAGCTCTGCTTTCCCTTTCCACCGGACTTCTTGAAATCAACGGTCTTGTTGACCATCAACAGCGTGTGCTCCTTCTTAATCTCTACCTCAGCAGTCTTGAGCATCACGAACACTTCACCCAGGGACTTAGCCATGCCCTGCATGTTGTAGTTCATGACGAAGCCTTTGTAGCTTGGTGGCAACGATTGCAACACCCTGTCAATCGCCAGCTCATCGGGAATCTTGCACTCCAGAGCATTCAGGCGTTGAACGTAGCCAGACATCTTGACTACATGCTCGCTCACACTGCTATGCTCTTCCATCTTGGCTGAGAAGAAAAGCTCAGAAGCCTCATATCTCTCAGCCTTAGCCTGCGGCGCAAAGACAGCCTTAAGATCCGAGATGATCTCAAAGGCGCTCATCTCCTCAAAGCGCTTCTGCAGGTCGGCTTCCATGGCGTAGAGCATGCCACTCTGGACAAAGGCAGAATCCTCCGATCGGGTCTGGAAGACCTTCTTCTCATCCTCAGAGGCATCATCTACAGGAGGGTCACCTATGGCGGCCTCAATGACGTAGGCCACCCTATGGGGAGTGAGGAGGATCCTCAGGTTGCGGAACCAGGCCATGAAGTTTGACCCATTGGTCTTAAGCTTTTCTTTCTCAAGGAACAAACCTAGGTTAAACGAGGGGCGAGACATCTACAATGGAATTTGCACCAACATAAGACTTTGTTCATAATAATTTTGAGTTATAGTATTTTAGAAAATAATAACATAACTCCCACTCAAACGAACATCCCTCCTGGTCGTTTAAGCGATCACACGACCCCCATCCATTGCACCACCCCTCATCATCAAAGCCGGCGGCACAACTTCAAGAGTAGACAAAATCGTCCGTCACACCAATTTTGTGACTCGTGCTCGACCTTTCGGTCTTCCTGTTCCGAGGCCATACCTCTGAGTATGCTAGGCTCTCCACCAAAGACCTCCACGCTGACGCTTGTGCAACATGGCTTACACCCACGGTATGCGAACGAAGATATGTCTGACACCCGATCATCACGGCCTGCCTCATAACGTAGAACTTTATTGGTGGTGCGCGTTGGAGGGAGAACACTAGTGGTATTTTGAAGGGAACATCTTATTCAGCTACCGCCGTGTAACACACAATCACACAAAAATAAGATGCACACAAAACATCAAATGTAATGCAATGTGATATAGTCCATCGCGCCATGGTATTCTTGGCGCCCGCAGTTTATAAACAATTTAATAAACCTACCTTGACCATATCACATAGCCCCTGCAAAATAAAGTTAGACGCTTCTACTTTATCTTTTGCATATTTTACGTGGCTTGGGGCTTTCGTAAATAGAACCGCTTCATACCTACGAATCTTATGACCACAACAACGATCCAATAATTGCATGTTTAAGCATCCCTTTCGGGCCCTCCATTGAAAATGCGAAGACCAACTAAAGAGAGAGAAACTGTCACCCGCCAGCCACAGATACGGTACAAGCCGTATGTCAGTAGTGGAACCAGTCTCGCGTAAGCGTACGCGTAAAGTCGGTCCGGGCAGCTTCATCAACTCAATGCCGCTGGAATACACAAGTGCACGCTAGAGGGTAGCAAATAACAGGAACGGTGCCCCCGTGCAGAGCACGGGTTCTAACAGCGTACAGCTATATCTTACGATAGATCGGCTCTGATACCACTGAAGGGGATCGTGTGCAGAAAACAAAAATTTTCCTAGCAACGATATCCTTAAACTAGCCAAGATCTATTCTATGCAGATATAGTAGTACGAACGGAGATCGGAATACATACCCTTGTAGACCGAAAGCGGGGATTACGTTCCCGCACAAACGTTGTCGATGCAGACCGACGAAGCTGACCTCAAGGTCGTGTAGAGGAAGCAGGCCTCCGAGTACCGCTAGCGCATCACCTCGCAGGGAGTCGCACACGTACGGTGGAGACGACGCCTCCGAAGCTCCAGTCCAGGACGAGCAGCGGAAGACTTGGACCGGAACACCAGCAGCGCGGCAGCGGGCTATGGTGGAGGAGATCCCCTCTTTCTCTTGCTCGGCGCGGCTCCGACTTGGGAACCACGAGATCGAGAGAGAAATCAGGAATTAATTGGTGAATTAAAAGGCTGGGGGTGCCCCTTCTTATATAGGCTCCCAAGGGGAGCCAACCTTGCCAGCCAGGCAATGTGGGACTATCCCCACATAGCCTGGTGCGGCTTGGGACGTGCGCCGGCCCCCTTGGTGGGCCCTTGGCCCACCTGGGGCAGCCCTCCTGGCCCCCACCGAATTCCCCTAGGGAATTTCCCCTTCTTGGGCCTTCTTTCGTCCGGAAGGCCCATTTAGGGAAATCTGCCTTAATAAATTCGAAAATAAATATATAAAATCATATTTGCATATTAATAACACTAATTAATATCAAACATAATATATATAATATTTCCTAGCTCCGAAAACTCTTTCGGCACTGCCCGATCTCCATCGGACCTCTCCCGGGACGCTCCCGGTGATCTCCTTCCTTTCCGGTTGTCTTGTCGAAACCCCTTAAGTGTGTTACCCTAGCGGTTCGATATAATATCAGATATGATCAAGACTCCTCAATGATCAACGACTAATCCGTAGGCCTGGACCCCATGAATTAATCCCTGAGATATAACGAATGACTTTCATCTATCAAACCTGAACGTGAAGTCTTAGACCTTTTGCCATAGCGATACTTAGCACGTCCGAGTGTCGTTCCATAGATATGTCCATACCTAATCCCGACCTCGTTACTGACGACGCTATCTTCTACTCGTTCATGATCTCATGTCTCCGTGACCTAGTCACATGCTTGCAAGCTCATTAGACATGATCTCACCGAGTGGGCCCGAGAGTATCTATCCTGCTATGCGGACTGGCAAATCCCGCTCTTGACCCCTCGTCTCAATACTCCTTTCCAATACCCAAAAGTATCACCGTTATTGTCATACTAAATAAGATACGACGTTTGGTGCAATCAAAGTATCTTCCGGGAATATCAATAAGAGTTGATCTCACGGTCAAAGGCGTAACGACTATGTTCTCCACATCTGGGTATGTCCATCACATCACTCTCCAGCGATATGACTCTCATTGCCGACCGGCACCATGCCCCATGACCGGGAAACCTCGATCATCAATCGCGCAACGAAACTAGTCTTAGTAGAGGCTACTAGGGACCTGGTTGTTTGCGTATCACACCCGCATTAATGTTTCCGCTTAATACGGTTCTAGCATGACACAAAAACCTATTATGAACAAACGAGATATGATAAAGAATACACTTTATTAATTGCCTCTAGGGCATATCTCCTTCAAAGGGGCGTCGAAATCGTTACAGGATCCAAAAAACGTGGACTATAGCCCACGAAAACGGCCAGAAATGCCCGAAATCACGGGTTTTCACGATGCCGCTAGAGTCATGTACCGGTGGTCACGGGGCATCAAAATACTCACTGTACCCAAAAAACAGTGGACTATAGCCCACGAAAACGGCCAGAAATGTCCGGAATCACGAGTTTTCACGATGTCTATGGAGTCATGTACCGGGGGTCACATAGCATCGAAATCCACCCGGGACCCAAAAAACGTGGACTATAGCCCACGAAAACGGCCAGAAATGCCGGAAATCACGAGTTTTGACGATGCCGCTGGAGTTGTGTACCGGGTGTCATGGGGCATCGAACTGTACCCAAAAACCATGGACTATAGCCCACGAAAATGGCCAGAAATGCCAAAAATCACGAGTTTTCACGATGCCGCTAGAGTCGTTGACTGGGGGTCACGAGGCATCGAAATCCTCACTCTACCCAAAAACCATGGACTATAGCCCACGAAAACGGACAAAAATGCCCGAAATCACGAGTTTTCAAGATGCCGCTGGAGTCATGTACCGGGGATCACGGGGCATCAAAATCCTCACTGTACCCAAAAACCATGGACTATAGCCCACGAAAAAGGCCAGAAATGCCGGAAATCACGAGTTTTGACGATGCCGCTGGAGTTGTGTATCGGGTGTCACGGGGCATCGAAATCCTCGCTGTACCCAAAAACCGTGGACTATAGCCCACGAAAACGGCCAGAAATGCCTAAAATCACGAGTTTTCCCGATGCCACTTGAGTCATGTACCGGGGGTCACGGGGCATCAAAATCCTCACTATACCCAAAAACCATGGACTATATAGCCCACGAAAACGGCCAGAAATGCCGGAAATCATGAGTTTTGATGATGCCGCAGGAGTTGTGTACCGGGTGTCACGGGGCATCGAAATCCTCGCTGTACCCAAAAATCATGGACTATAGCCCACGAAAACGGCCAGAAATGCCTAAAATCACGATTTTTCACGATGCCGCTGGAGTCATGTACCGGGGGTCACGGGGCATCAAAGTTCTGATTGTACCCAAAAATCATGGACTATAGCCCATGAAAACGGCCAGAAATGCCGGAAATCACGAATTTGATAATGCCGCTGGAATCATGTACTGGGCGTCACGGGGCATCAAAATCCTCACGGGACACAAAAAATGTGGACTATAGCCGACGAAAACGGCTAGAAATGCCTGGAATCACGAGTTTTCACGATGTCTATGGAGTCATGTACCGGGGGTCGCGGAGCTTCGAAATCCTCCCGGGACCCAAAAAACATGCACTATAGACCAGGAAAACGGCCAGAAATGCTCGAAATCATGAGTGTTCACGATGCCGCTGGAGTCATGTACCGGGGGTCACGGGGAATTGAAATCCTCACGGGACCCAAAAAAGTGGACTATAGCCCACGAAAACGGCCAGAAAGGCCCGAAATCACGAGTTTTCACGATGCCCCTAGAGTCGTGTACTGGGGTCCCGGGGCATCGAAATCCTTACTGTACCCAAAAACCGTGGACTATAGCCCACGAAAACGGCCAGAAATGCTCAAAATCATAAGTGTTCATGATGCCGCCGGAGTCATGTACCGGGGGTCACGTGGCATCGAAATACTCATGGGTCCCAAAAAAAACGTGGACTATAGCCCACGAAAAAGGCCAGAAATGCCGGAAATCACGAGTTTCCACGATGCCACTGGATTCATGTACTGGGGGTCAAGGGGCATCGAAATCGTTATGGGATTCAAAAAACATCGACTATAGCCCACGAAAACGGCCAGAGATGCCCGAAATCACGGGTTTTCACGATGCCGCTGGAGTCATGTACCGGTGGTCCCGGGGCATCAAAATACTCACTGTACCCTAAAAACAGTGGACTATAGCCCACGAAAACGGCCAGAAATGTCCGGAATCACGAGTTTTCACGATGTCTATGGAGTCATGTACCGGGGGTCACATAGCATCTAAATCCACCCGGGACCCAAAAAACGTGGACTATAGCCCACGAAAACGGCCAGAAATGCCGGAAATCACGAGTTTTGACGATGCCGCTGGAGTTGTATACCGGGTGTCACGGGGCATCGAACTGTACCCAAAAACTATGGACTATAGCCCACGAAAATGGCCAGAAATGCCAACAATCACGAGTTTTCACGATGCCGCTAGAGTCGTTGACTGGGGGTCACGAGGCATCGAAATCCTCACTCTACCCAAAAACCGTGGACTTAGCCCACGAAAACGGACAAAAATGCCCGAAATCACGAGTTTTCACGATGCCGCTGGAGTCATGTACCGGGGGTCACGGGGCATCAAAATCCTCACTGTACCCAAAAACCATGGACTATAGCCCACGAAAACGGCCAGAAATGCCGGAAATCACGAGCTTTGACGATGACGCTGGAGTTGTGTATCGGGTGTCACGGGGCATCGAAATCCTCGTTGAACCCATATACCGTGGACTATAGCCCACGAAAACGGCCAGAAATGCCTAAAATCACGAGTTTTCCCGATCCCGCTGGAGTCATTTGCCGGGGGTCACGGGGCATCAAAATCCTCACTGCACCCAAAAACCATGGACTAAAGCCCACGAAAACGGCCAGAAATGTCGGAAATCACGAGTTTTGATGATGCCGCAGGAGTTGTGTCCCGGGTATCACGGGGCATCGAAATCCTCGCTGTACCCAAAAATCGTGGACTATAGCCCACGAAAACGGCCAGAAATGCCTAAAATCACTATTTTTCACGATGCCGCTGGAGTCATGTATCGGGGGTCACGGGGCATCAAAATCCTCACTGTACCCAAAAACCATGGACTATAGTCCACGAAAACGGCCAAAAATGCCGGGAATCACGAATTTGACGATGCCGCTGGAATCATGTACTGGGGGTCACGGGGCATCAAAATCCTCACCGGACACAAAAAACGTGGACTATAGCCGACGAAAACGGCTAGAAATGCCTGGAATCACGAGTCATGTCCCGGGGGTCACGGAGCTTCGAAATCCTCCCGGGACCCAAAAAACGTGCTTTATAGCCCAGGAAAACAGCCAGAAATGCTCGAAATCATGAGTGTTCACGATGCCGCTGGAGTCATATGCCGGGAGTCACGGGGAATCGAAATCCTCACGGGACCCAAAAAAGTGGACTATAGCCCACGAAAACGGCCAGAAACGCCCGAAATCACGAGTTTTCACGATGCCCCTAGAGTCGTGTACTGGGGTCACGGGGCATCGAAATCCTTACTGTACCCAAAAACCGTGGATTATAGCCCACGAAAACGGCCAGAAATGCTCGAAATCATGAGTGTTCATGATGCCGCTGGAGTCATGTACCGGGGGTCACGTGGCATCGAAATCCTCATGGGTCCAAAAAAAAACGTGGACTATAGCCCACGAAAAAGGCCAGAAATGCCGGAAATCACGAGTTTTCACGATGCTGCTGGAGTTGTGTACCGGGTGTCACGGGGCATCGAAATCCACACGGGACCCAAAAACCGTGGACTATAGCCCATGAAAACGGCCAGAAATGCCCGAAATCACGAGTTTTCACGATGCCGCTGGAATCATGTACCGGGGGTCACGGGGCATCAAAATCCTCACGGGACCAAAAAAACATGGACTATAGCCCACGAAAACGGCTAGAAATGCGCAGAATCACGAGCTTTCACGATGTCTAAGGAGTCACGTACCGGGGGTCACGGAGCATCGAAATCCTCCCGGGACCCAAAAAAGTGCACTATAGCCCTCGAAAACGGCCAGAAATGCTCGAAATCATGAGTGTTCACGACACCGCTGGAGTCATGTACCGGGGGTCATGGGGCATCGAAATCCTCACGGGAGCCAAAAAAACGTAGACTATAGCCCACGAAAACGGCCAGAAATGCCCGGAATCACGAGTTTTCACGATGCCGCTAGAGTCGTGTACTAGGGGTCACGAGGGCTTCGAAATCCTCACTGTACCCAAAAATCGTGGACTATAGCCCACGAAAACGCCTAGAAATGCCGGAAATCACGAGTTTTGACGATGCCGCTGGAGTTGTGTACCGGGTGTCACGGGTCATCAAAATCCTCACGGGACCCAAAAAAAGTGGACTACAGCCCACAAAAACGGCCGAAAATGCCCGAAATCACGAGTTTTCACGATGTCTATGGAGTCATGATCGAGAGTCAGGGAGCATCGAAATCCTCCGTGTACCCAAAAAAAGATCCACTATAGCCCAGGAAAACGGCCAGAAATGCTCGAAATCATGAGTGTTCACGATGCCGCTGGAGTCATGTACCGGGGGTCACGGGGGATTGAAATCCTCACGGGACCCAAAAAGTGGACTATAGCCCACGAAAACGGCCAGAAAGGCCCGAAATCACGAGTTTTCATGATGCCCCTAGAGTCGTGTACTGGGGTCACGGGGCATCGAAATCCTTACTGTACCCAAAAACCGTGGACTATAGCCCACGAAAACGGCCAGAAATGCTCGAAATCATAAGTGTTCATGATGCCGCCGGAGTCATGTACCGGGGGTCACGTGGCATCGAAATACTCATGGGTCCCAAAAAAAACGTGGACAATAGCCCACGAAAAAGGCCAGAAATGCCGGAAATCACGAGTTTCCACGATGCCACTGGATTCATGTACTGGGGGTCAAGGGGCATCGAAATCGTTATGGGATCCAAAAAACGTCGACTATAGCCCACAAAAACGGCCAGAGATACCCGAAATCACGGGTTTTCACGATGCCGCTGGAGTCATGTACCGGTGGTCCCGGGGCATCAAAATCCTCACTGTACCCTAAAAACAGTGGACTATAGCCCACGAAAACGGCCAGAAATGTCCGGAATCACGAGTTTTCACGATGTCTATGGAGTCATGTACCGGGGGTCACATAGCATCGAAATCCACCCGGGACCCAAAAAACGTGGACTATAGCCCACGAAAACGGCCAGAAATGCCGGAAATCACGAGTTTTGACGATGTCGCTGGAGTTGTGTACCGGGTGTCATGGGGCATCGAACTATACCCAAAAACCATGGACTATAGCCCACGAAAATGGCCAGAAATGCCAAAAATCACGAGTTTTCACGATGCCGCTAGAGTCGTTGACTGGGGGTCACGAGGCATCGAAATCCTCACTCTACCCAAAAACCGTGGACTTAGCCCACGAAAACGGACAAAAATGCCCGAAATCACGAGTTTTCACGATGCCGCTGGAGTCATGTACCAGGGGTCACGGGGCATCAAAATCCTCACTGTACCCAAAAACCATGGACTATAGCCCACGAAAACGGCCAGAAATGCCGGAAATCACGAGCTTTGACGATGACGCTGGAGTTGTGTATCGGGTGTCACGGGGCATCGAAATCCTCGTTGAACCCATATACCGTGGACTATAGCCCACGAAAACGGCCAGAAATGCCTAAAATCACGAGTTTTCCCGATCCCGCTGGAGTCATTTGCCGGGGGTCACGGGGCATCAAAATCCTCACTGTACCCAAAAACCATGGACTAAAGCCCACGAAAACGGCCAGAAATGTCGGAAATCATGAGTTTTGATGATGCCGCAGGAGTTGTGTCCCGGGTATCACGGGGCATCGAAATCCTCGCTGTACCCAAAAATCGTGGACTATAGCCCATGAAAACGGCCAGAAATGCCTAAAATCACTATTTTTCACGATGCCGCTGGAGTCATGTATCGGGGGTCACGGGGCATCAAAATCCTCACTGTACCCAAAAACCATGGACTATAGTCCACGAAAACGGCCAAAAATGCCGGAAATCACGAATTTGACGATGCCGCTGGAATCATGTACTGGGTGTCACGGGGCATCAAAATCCTCACCGGACACAAAAAACGTGGACTATAGCCGACGAAAACGGCTAGAAATGCCTGGAATCACGAGTCATGTCCCGGGGGTCACGGAGCTTCGAAATCCTCCCGGGACCCAAAAAACGTGCTTTATAGGCCAGGAAAACAGCCAGAAATGCTCGAAATCATGAGTGTTCACGATGCCGCTGGAGTCATATGCCGGTAGTCACGGGGAATCGAAATCCTCACGGGACCCAAACAAACGTGGACTATAGCCCACGAAAACGGCCAGAAATGCCTAGAATCACGAGTTTTCACGATACCCCTAGAGTCGTGTACTGGTGTCACGGGGCATCACAATCCTCACTGTACCCAAAAAACCGTGGACTATAGCCCACGAAAACGGCCAGAAATGCCCGGAATCACGAGTTTTCAGGATGTCTATGGAGTCATGTACCGGGGGTCACAGAGCATCGAAATCCACCCAGGACCCAAAAAACGTGGCCTATAGCCCACGAAAACGGCCAGAAATGCCGGAAATCACGAATTTTTACGATGCCGCTAGAGTTATGTACCGGGTGTCAAGGGGCATCGAACTGTACCCAAAAACCGTGGACTATAGCCCAGGAAAACGGACAGAAATGCCAAAAATTACGAGTTTTCACGATGCCGCTGGAGTCATGTACCGGGGGTCACGAGGCATCAAAATTCTCATTGTACCCAAAACCCGTGGACTATAGCCCACGAAAACGGCCAAAAATGTCCGAAATCACGGGTTTTCACGATGCCACTGGAGTCATGTACTGGGGGTCACGGGGCATGAAAATCCTCAGTGTACCCAAAAACCGGACTATAGCACACGAAAACGGCCAGAAATGCTGGAAATCACGAGTTTTGACGATGCCGCCGGAGTTGTGTACAGGGTGTCACGGGGCATCGAAATCCACACGGGACCCAAAAACCATGGACTATTGCCCACGAAAACGGCCAGAAATGCCCAAAATCACGAGTTTTCACGATGCCGCTGGAATCATGTACCGGGGGTCACGTGGCATCAAACTCCTTACGAGACCCGAAAAAGTGGACTATAACCAACGAAAACGGCCAGAAACGCCCGAAATCACGAGTTTTCACGATGCCCCTAGAGTCGTGTACTGGGGTCACGGGGCATCGAAATCCTCACTGTACCCAAAAACCATGGACTATAGCCCACGAAAACGGCCAGAAATGCTCGAAATCATGAGTGTTCACGATGCCGCTAGAGTCATGTACCGGGGGTCACGGGGCATCGAAATCCTCATTGGTCCCAAAAAAACGTGACCTATAGCCCACGAAAAAGGCTAGAAATGCCGAAAATCACGAGTTTTCACGATGCGGCTGGATTCATGTACTGGGGGTCAAGGGGCATCGAAATTGTTACGGGATCCAAAAACGTGGACTATAGCCCACGAAAACGGCCAGAAATGCCCGGAATCACGAGTTTTCCCGATGCCGCTAGAGTCGTGTATTAGGGGTCACGAGGGCTTCGAAGTCCTCACTGTACCCAAAAACCGTGGACTATAGCCCACGAAAACGGCTAGAAATGCCGGAAATCACGAGTATTGACGATGCCGCTGGAGTTGTGTACCGGGTGTCACGGGTCATCAAAATCCTCACGGGACCCAAAAAACGTGGACTATAGCCCACGAAAACAGCCAGAAGTGCTCGAAATCATGAGTGTTCATGATGCCGCTGAAGTCATGTACCGGGGGTCACGATGCATCGAAATCCTCACGGGACCCAAAAAAATTGGACTACAGCCCACAAAAACGGCCCAAAATGCCCGGAATCACGAGTTTTCACGATGTCTATGGAGTCATGAACCGAGAGTCACGGAGTATCGAAATCCTCCGTGTACCCAAAAAAAGGTGCACTATAGCCCACGAAAACGGCCAGAAATGCTCGAAATCATGAGTGTTCACGATATCGGTGGAGTCATGTACCAGGGGTTACGGGGCATCGAAATCCTCACTGGACCAAACAAAACATGGACTATAGCCCACGAAAACGGCCAGAAATGCCCGAAATCACGAGTTTTCACAATGCTGCTGGATTCATGTACCAGGGGTCACGGGGCATCAAAATGATCACTGTACCAAAAAACCAAGGACTATAGCCCCCGAAAACGGCCAGAAATGTCAGAAATCACGAGTTTGGACGATGCCGCTAGCGTTGTGTACAGGGTGTCACGGGGCATCGAAATCCACACGGGACCCAAAAACCGTGAACTATAGCCCACGAAAACGGACAGAAATGCCCAAAATCACGACTTTTCACGATGCCGCTGGAATATGTACCGGGGGTCACGGGGCATCAAAATCCTCTCGAGACCCAAAAAAAATGGACTATAGCCCACGATAACGGCCAGAAACGCCCGAAATCACGAGTTTTAACGATGTCTATGGAGTCATGTACCGGGGGTCACGGAGCATCGAAATCCTCCCAGGACCCAAAAAACGCAAACTACAGCCCACGAAAACGGCCAGAAATGCTCAAAATCATGAGTGTTCACGATGCCGGTGGACAATGTACCGAGGGTCACGGTGCATCGAAATCCTCACGGGACCCAAACAAACGTGGACTATAGCCCACGAAAACGACCTGAAATGCCCGAAATCACGACTTTTCACGATGCCGCTTGAATCATGTACCTGGGGTTACGGGGCATCAAAATCCTCCCGGGACCCAAAAAACGTGGACTATAGCCCACGAAAACGGCCAGAAATGCCTAGAATCACGAGTTTTCACGATACCACTAGAGTCGTGTACTGGTGTCACGGGGCATCACAATCCTCACTGTACCCAAAAAACCGTGGACTATAGCCCACGAAAACGGCCAGAAATGCCCGGAATCACGAGTTTTCACGATGTCTATGGAGTCATGTACCGGGGGTCACAGAGCATCGAAATCCACCCAGGACCCAAAAAACGTGGCCTATAGCCCACGAAAACGGCCAGAAATGCCGGAAATCACGAATTTTTACGATGCCGCTGGAGTTATGTACCGGGTGTCAAGGGGCATCGAACTGTACCCAAAAACCGTGGACTATAGCCCACGAAAACGGCCAGAAATGCCAAAAATTACGAGTTTTCACGATGCCGCTGGAGTCATGTACCGGGGGTCACGAGGCATCAAAATTCTCATTGTACCCAAAACCCGTGGACTATAGCCCACGAAAACGGCCAAAAATGTCCGAAATCACGGGTTTTCACGATGCCACTGGAGTCATGTACTGGGGGTCACGGGGCATCAAAATCCTCAGTGTACCCAAAAACCGGACTATAGCACACGAAAACGGCCAGAAATGCTGGAAATCACGAGTTTTGACGATGCCGCCGGAGTTGTGTACAGGGTGTCACGGGGCATCGAAATCCACACGGGACCCAAAAACCATGGACTATTGCCCACGAAAACGGCCAGAAATGCCCAAAATCACGACTTTTCACGATGCCGCTGGAATCATGTACCGGGGGTCACGTGGCATCAAACTCCTTACGAGACCCGAAAATGTGGACTATAACCAACGAAAACGGCCAGAAACGCCCGAAATCACGAGTTTTCACGATGCCCCTAGAGTCGTGTACTGGGGTCACGGGGCATCGAAATCCTCACTGTACCCAAAAACCATGGACTATAGCCCACGAAAACGGCCAGAAATGCTCGAAATCATGAGTGTTCACGATGCCGCTAGAGTCATGTACCGGGGGTCACGGGGCATCGAAATCCTCATTGGTCCCAAAAAAACATGACCTATAGCCCACGAAAAAGGCTAGAAATGCCGAAAATCACGAGTTTTCACGATGCGGCTGGATTCATGTACTGGGGGTCAAGGGGCATCGAAATCGTTACGGGATCCAAAAACGTGGACTATAGCCCACGAAAACGGCCAGAAATGCCCGGAATCACGAGTTTTCACGATGCCGCTAGAGTCGTGTATTAGGGGTCACGAGGGCTTCGAAATCCTCACTGTACCCAAAAACCGTGGGCTATAGCCCACGAAAACGGCTAGAAATGCCGGAAATCACGAGTTTTGACGATGCCGCTGGAGTTGTGTACCGGGTGTCACGGGTCATCGAAATCCTCACGGGACCCAAAAAACATGGACTATAGCCCACGAAAACAGCCAGAAGTGCTCGAAATCATGAGTGTTCATGATGCCGCTGAAGTCATGTACCGGGGATCACGATGCATCGAAATCCTCACGGGACCCAAAAAAAGTGGACTACAACCCACAAAAACGGCCCAAAATGCCCGGAATCACGAGTTTTCACGATGTCTATGGAGTCATGAACCGAGAGTCACGGAGCATCGAAATCCTCCGTGTACCCAAAAAAAGGTGCACTATAGCCCACGAAAACGGCCAGAAATGCTCGAAATCATGAGTGTTCACGATATCGGTGGAGTCATGTACCAGGGGTTACGGGGCATCGAAATCCTCACTGGACCAAACAAAACATGGACTATAGCCCACGAAAACGGCCAGAAATGCCCGAAATCACGAGTTTTCACAATGCTGCTGGATTCATGTACCAGGGGTCACGGGGCATCAAAATGATCACTGTACCAAAAAACCAAGGACTATAGCCCACGAAAACGGCCAGAAATGTCAGAAATCACGAGTTTGGACGATGCCGCTAGAGTTGTGTATAGGGTGTCACGGGGCATCAAAATCCACACGGGACCCAAAAACCGTGAACTATAGCCCACGAAAACGGACAGAAATGCCCAAAATCACGACTTTTCACGATGCCGCTGGAATATGTACCGGGGGTCACGGGGCATCAAAATCCTCTCGAGACCCAAAAAAAATGGACTATAGCCCACGATAACGGCCAGAAACGCCCGAAATCACGAGTTTTAACGATGTCTATGGAGTCATGTACCGGGGGTCACGGAGCATCGAAATCCTCCCAGGACCCAAAAAACGCAAACTACAGCCCACGAAAACGGCCAGAAATGCTCAAAATCATGAGTGTTCACGATGCCGGTGGAGAATGTACCGAGGGTCACGGTGCATCGAAATCCTCACGGGACCCAAACAAACGTGGACTATAGCCCACGAAAACGACCTGAAATGCCCGAAATCACGACTTTTCACGATGCCGCTTGAATCATGTACCTGGGGTTACGGGGCATCAAAATCCTCCCGGGACCCAAAAAACGTGGACTATAGCCCACGAAAACGGCCAGAAATGCCTAAAATCACGAGTTTTCACGATACCCCTAGAGTCGTGTACTGGTGTCACGGGGCATCACAATCCTCACTGTACCCAAAAAACCGTGGACTATAGCCCACGAAAACGGCCAGAAATGTCGGGAATCACGAGTTTTCACGATGTCTATGGAGTCATGTACCGGGGGTCACAGAGCATCGAAATCCACACAGGACCCAAAAAACGTGGCCTATAGCCCACGAAAACGGCCAGAAATGCCGGAAATCACGAGTTTTTACGATGCCGCTGGAGTTATGTACCGGGTGTCAGGGGGCATCGAACTATACCCAAAAACCGTGGACTATAGCCCACGAAAACGGCCAGAAATGCCAAAAATTACGAGTTTTCACGATGCCGCTGGAGTCATGTACCGGGGGTCACGAGGCATCAAAATTCTCATTGTACCCAAAACCCGTGGACTATAGCCCACGAAAACGGCCAAAAATGTCCGAAATCACGGGTTTTCACGATGCCGCTGGATCATGTACTGGGGGTCACGGGGCATCAAAATCCTCAGTGTACCCAAAAACCAGACTATAGCACACGAAAATGGCCAGAAATGCTGGAAATCACGAGTTTTGACGATGCCGCCGGAGTTGTGTACAGGGTGTCACGGGGTATCGAAATCCACACGGGACCCAAAAACCATGGACTATTGCCCACGAAAACGGCCAGAAATGCCCAAAATCACGACTTTTCACGATGCCGCTGGAATCATGTACCGGGGGTCACGTGGCATCAAACTCCTTACGAGACCCGAAAAAGTGGACTATAACCCATGAAAACGGCAAGAAACGCCCGAAATCATGAGTTTTCACGATGCCCCTAGAGTCGTGTACTGGGGTCACGAGGCATCGAAATCCTCACTGTACCCAAAAACCATGGACTATAGCCCACGAAAATGGCCAGAAATGCTCGAAATCATGAGTGTTCACGATGCCGCTAGAGTCATGTACCGGGGATCACGGGGCATCGAAATCCCCAAAAAAAAACGTGGCCTACAGCCCACGAAAAGGCCAGAAATGCCGGAAATCACGAGTTTTCATGATGCGGCTGGATTCATGTACTGGGGGTCAAGGGGCATCGAAATCGTTACGGGATCCAAAAACGTGGACTATAGCCCACGAAAACGGCCAGAAATGTGCGAAATCACGGGTTTTCACGATGCCGCTGGAGTCATTTACCGGGGGTCACGGGGCATCAAAATCCTCACTGTACCCAAAAACCGGACTATAGCCCACGAAAACGGCCAGAAATGCCGGAAATCACGAGTTTTGACGATGCTGCTGGAGTTGTGTACCGGGTGTCACGGGGCATCGAAATCCACACGGGACCCAAAAACCATGGACTATAGCCCACGAAAACGGCCAGTAATCATGTACCGGGGGTCACGGCGCATCAAAATCCTCACGAAACCAAAAAAACGTGGACTATAGCCCACGAAAACGGCTAGAAATGCCCGGAATCACGAGTTTTCACGATGTCTAAGAAGTCACGTACCAGGGGTCACGGAGCATCGAAATCCTCCCGGGACCCAAAAAACGTGCAATATAGCCCATGAAAACAGCCAGAAATGCCCGGAATCACGAGTTTGGACGATGCCACTGGATTCACATACTGGGTGTCACGTAGCATCGAAATCGGTACGGGATCCAAAAAAAGTGGACTATAGCCCACGAAAACGGCCAGAAATGCCCGAAATCACGAGTTTTCACGATGCCACTTGAGTCATGTACCGGGGGTCACGGGGCATCAAAATCCATACGGGAACCAAAAACGTGGACTATAGCCCACGAAAACGGCCATAAATGCCAGAAATCATGAGTTTTCACGATGCCGCTGGAGTCATGTACCGGGGGTCATGGGGCATCAAAATCCTCACTTTACCCAAAAACCGGACTATAGCCGACGAAAACGGCCAGAAATGCCGGAAATCACGAGTTTTGACGATGCCGCTGGAGTTGTGTACCGGGTGTCACGGGGCATCAAAATCCACACGGGACCCACAAACCGTGGACTATAGCCCACAAAAACGGCCAGAAATGCCCGAAATTAATAGTTTTCAAGATGCCGCTGGAATCATGTAACGGGGGTCACGGGGCATCAAAATCCTCACGGGACCCAAAAAACGTGGACTATAGCCCACGATAACGGCTAGAAATGCCCAAAATCATGACTTTTCACGATGCCGCTGGAATCATGTACCAGGGGTTACGGGGCATCAAAATCCTCACGGGACCCAAAAACGTGGACTATAGCCCACGAAAACGGCTAGAAATGCCTAAAATTATGAGTTTTCACGATGCCCCTAGAGTCGTGTACTGGTGTGACGGGGCATCAAAATCCTCACTGTACCCAAAAAACTGTGGACTATAGCCCACGAAATCGGCCAGAAATGCCCGGAATCACGAGTTTTCACGATGTCTATGGAGTCATGTAGCGGGGGTCACAGAGCATCGAAATCCACCCGGGAACCAAAAACCGTAGACTATAGCCCACGAAAACGGCCAGAAATGTCGGAAATCACGAGTTTGGACGATGCCGCTAGCGTTGTGTACAGGGTGTCACAGGGCATCGAAGTCCACATGGGACCCAAAAACCGTGGACTATAGCCCACGAAAACGGCCAGAAATGCCCGAAATCACGAGTTTTCACGATGTCGCTGGAATCATGTACCAGGGGTCACGGGCTATCAAAATCCTCACGGGACCCAAAAAACATGGACTATAGCCCATGAAAACGGCTAGAAATGCCCGGAATCACGAGTTTTCACGATGTCTATGGAGTCATGTACCGGGGGTCACGGAGCATCGAAATCCTCCCGGGACCGAAAAAACGTGAACTATAGCCAACGGAAACGGCCAGAAATGCTCAAAATCATGAGTGTTCACGATGCCGCTGGAGTCATGTACCTGGGGGCACGGTGCATCGAAATCCTCACGGGACCCAAAAAAACGTGGACTATAGCCGACGAAAACGGCCAGAAATGCCCGAAATTACGAGTTTTCACGAAGCCGCTACCTGAACCGGCATCCTAGCAAATGGATCTACCGTAGCAAAATAAATGAAGTTAAAAAGCAGCTAAAATCATGGTTCTAGGCCGTGCTAGAGGCACAGGGCGCATACCGCAATATTGCACGCAAGGGCGTAGCGAAAATGGCCATCTTCACTACGCGGCTACGACAGATCATCCTCGCGGCACGACGGCAATGATCTATCGGGCAAAACGGACGGTCGCCTCACGATGGTTCGTGAAGAACTAGCGTGAGAACGAATCACAACCGCAATGGAGGGATCTACCGGAGGGAATGGAAGAACTCACCGGAGGGGAGGAAGGTACCGATGCCCGGGAGTGTCGCGGACCGATAGCGGAGATGGAGGGCTCTGGCGGCGGGCTCAGGCGGCAGTGCTCAGGGCTCGGGCGCGGCGCGACGATGCCAGCGGGGCGTTCGGGGCAAATGCGGGAAGAAGAGGAGACGATCCCTCCGCACCCCTATTTATGGGGGGCTCCGGGAACGGTTTCCGAATCTCCCGCCCACGATCTCCCAAATCGTGGGTGGGATCAGAATGTGCCGTGTCCGACACGTGGCATCACCTGGAGCTGTCCCCTGGGCCACACCAAAGGCTACACAACACCAACGGTTGGCGTGCGGATCTGGTGAGGACCCCGGCACGCGAACCCGATCGACACACCCTTAAGTGAAAGACACTCAAGTGCTTCTCTGACTTGACAAGACTCCCGGTGGGACCACCGTGCAGATGTAGCTTGTCCGGCACGAGAAGCGGAATGCATACCGTCATTCCGGCATCCGGATAGAAACCCAGAGATGCTGTCTCATTCCCCGGGGTAGGTCACCCTGGCCGGAGGGATCTCGGGAGAGGGATGTCGGTATAGAGCATCCCGGTCATAGGAGCAAAGGTAGTGTTCGGATTCTTGGTTGATTTCCTTCTCGAACCTGCTGTCGCGCTTCGTCTTAAGTCGCGGCACAACACCAGCTTCGGGGACTAGTGTCATGGGGCTGCCCTCGGGGTAGGGCAGACCCCGGTCCACATCAGCAGCATGGCTACAAGAGCTGACCTTTGGGGGTAAGCAAGGGTTGTCCTGTGGTGCACCGAAGGGGCAACTTGGCCTTTGGAGGGTGGTCAGGACCAAAATGTCTCCTGGAGGCCGCAAGAGTCATCGGGGGAAACTATAAATAGACCCCCAGACCCCCAGGGCAGCATGATCACCAGCGGAGGGTTCCTCTAAGAACTAGCTTCTTTAAGATGTCTTTGGTGAGAACCTAAGACATCTTCGGGAGGCTAGGCCTAGAGATACCCCCCCTAAGTCGCTATCCGGGTCAGGGATGGAACTCGGTCACGACCGGAAGGGCCCTCCGGCTTCGCGGTATGTCGGGGTCCTCCGGTGAGATCCCGGGTAGAAGAGAACCCGGATAGTCTTGGTGGACGTCCCGGGTAAATATTAACCGACTTACCTCTCTCAGTTCCGGCAAGTTGTCTTTTTGTGCAGGAAGAGCGTGCCGACTTACCAAAGGAGAAGACCGACATGGGGGCATGTCGGCCAGGAGTCAGAGGTCTGGTGCAGGCTTTCCGCCTGGCACGGGGGAAGTCCTATCCCTCCTGGCACGGAAGTATGGCCACCTCCCGCCTGACACGGGAGCGTGTCAGCCGGTACGATGACGCTACGACAAGATCGGACATGCCTAGGACGGCAATCCGGAAAAGGCTACTAGGCATGGGCGAAGACATGTCTTGTCTCTGACAAGGGGACAATGATGATCCAGGACGGCGCCTGCAGTCCTTGCCGGGATGATGACGGCAGGGCTATACCGGGTAGCACGGTGACTAGGTTGCACTAGCCGGTGTCGACATAACCGTTAGCCCTGTCCGACGGGACCGTGCCGGATTAGGGTTTCCGGACCTCCCGGCCGAAACTCTATATAAGGCGCCATAACTCTTCCTATGGAGGGACAACCAACTTGGGTGCCAAACTATAGTCTCATTTACTCTCAGGGCATTTACTTCCTCCCCCTCTCTAGTTCATCTAGTTCATCACCAAAACAGCTCAAGGAGCATGTTGTAGATCTTGTGACATACTTATATTGAGGGGAAAGGCAGGAGTAGGGGTGTTACCTCCTCAAGAGGTACCCGAACCTGGGTACATCGTGTGTGTGACCTTGCTTTCGTGCATTTGTGTGAGTTTTGTAGACCTTTGAGTGTGTGCTTCGGTATTCTTGTGTATTTCGACATCTCCCACCGTGTGAGCTTCTTAGCTCACTATCCCTCACCGGATCCACCAGCGTCCTTAGGCCCCATACATTAGCCGCTGGAGTTGTGTACTGGGTGTCACGGGGCATCAAAATCCACACGGGACCCAAAAACCGTGGAATATAGCCCACGAAAACGGCTAGAAATACCCGAAATCAAGAGTTTTCACGATGCCGCTAGAGTCGTGTACCGAGGGTCACGGGGCATCAAAATCCTCACTGAAACCCAAACACCGTGGACTATAGCCCATGAAAACGGCCAGAAATGCCCGAAATCACGAGTTTTCACAATGCCTTTGGATTCATGTACAGGGGGTCACAGGGCATTGAAATCGTTATGGGATCAAAAAAACGTGGATTATAGCCCACGAAAATGGCCAGAAATGCCCGAAATCATGAGTTTTCACGATGCCGCTGGAATCATGTACCGGGGGTCATAGGGCATCGAAATCCACACGGGACCCAAAAACGTGGACTATAGCCCACGAAAACGGCAAGAAATGCCTGAAATCACGAGTTTTCACGATGCCGCTGGAGTCATATACCGGGGGTCATACGGCATCGAAATCCGTAGGGGACCCAAAAACGTAGACTATAGCCCACCAAAATGTCCAGAAAAGCCGGAAATATGGAATTTTGACGATGCCGTGGAGATGTGTATCGGGTGTCACGGGGCATCGAAATCGTTACGGGACCTAAAAACCGTGGACTATAGCCCACGAAAACGGCCAGATCATGAGTTTTTACGATGCCGCTGGAGTCATGTACCGGGGGTCACGGAGCATCAAAATCCTCACTGTACCCAAAAACCGTAAACTATAGCCCACGAAAACGGCCAGAAATGCTGGAAATCACGAGTTTTGACGATGTCGCTGAAATTGTGTACCGGGTGTCACGGGGCATCGAAATCCACACGGGACACAAAAACCGTGGACTAAAGCCCACGAAAACGGCCTGAAATGCCCGAAATCACGAGTTTTCACGATGCCGCTAGAGTCCTGTATTGGGGGTCACGGGGCTTCGAAATCGTTACGGGATAAAAAAACATGGACTATAGCCCACGAAAACGGCCAGAAATGTCCGAAATCATGAGTTTTCACGATGCCGCTAGAGTCCTGTATTGGGGGTCACGGGGTATCAAAATCCTCACGGGACCCCAAAAAACAAGGACTATAGCCCACGAAAACGGCAAAAAATGATCGAAATCATGAGTGTTCACGATGTCGCTGGAGTCATGTACTTGGGGGTCACGGGGCATCGAAATCCTCGCGAGACCCAAAAAACGTGGACTATAGCCCACAAAAACGTCTAGAAATGCCTGAAATCATGAATTTTCACGATGTCGCTAGAGTCGTGTATTGGGGGTCACTGGGCATCAAAATCCTCACTGTACCCAAAAACCGTGGACTATAGCCCACGAAAACGGCCAGAAATGCCGGAAATCACGAGTTTTGACGATGCCGCTGGAGTTGTGTACTGGGTGTCACAGGGCATCGAAATCCACATGGGACCCAAAAACCATGGACTACAGGCCACGAAAATGGCCAGAAAGTCCCGAAAATCACGAGTTTTCACGATGCCGCTAGAGTCGTGTAACGGGGGTCACGGAGCATCAAAATCCTGACTGTACCCAAAAAAACATGGACTATAGCCCACGAAAACGGCCAGAAATGCCCGAAATCACGAGTTTTAACGATGCCACTGGAGTCATGTACCGGGGGGTCACGGGGAATCAAAATCCTCATTGTACCCAAACATTGTGGACTATAGCCCATGAAAACGGCCAGAAATGCCCGAAATCACGAGTTTTCACAATGCCGTTGGATTCATGTACTGGCGTCACGGGGCATCGAAATCGTTACGGGATCCAGAAAACGTGGACTATAGCGCACGAAAACGGCCAGAAATGCCCGAAATCACGAGTTTTCACAATGCCGCTAGAGTCATGTACCGGGGGTCATAGGGCATCGAAATCCACATGGGACCCAAAAACGTGGACTGTAGCCCACGAAAACGGCAAGAAATGTCCGAAATCACGAGTTTTCACGATGCTGCTGGAGTCATGTACCGGGGGTCACAGGGCATCGAAATCCATACGGGACCCAAAAACGTAGACTATAGCCCACGAAAACGTCAAGAAAAGACGGAAATCACGAGTTTTGACGATGCCGTGGAGTTGTTTACCGGGTGTCACGGGACATCGAAATCGTTAAGGGACCCAAAACCGTGGACTATAGCCCACGAAAACGGCCGGCAATACCCGAAATCACGAGTTTTTACGATGCCGCTGGAGTCATGTACCGGGGGTCACGAGGCATCAAAATCCTCACTGTACCCAAAAACCGTGGACTATAGCCGACCCTGAAATCACGAGTTTTCACGCTGCCGCTAGAGTCGCGTATTGGGGGTCACGGGGCATCGAAATCCTCGATGTACCCAAAAACCATGGACTATAGCCCACGAAAACGGCCAGAAAAGCCGAAAATCACGAGTTTTGACGATGCCGCTAGAGTCGTGTACCGGGGGTCACGGGGCATCAAAATCCACACGGGACCTAAAAACGGTGGACTATAGCCCACGAAAACGGCCAGAAATGCCTGAAATCACGAGTTTTCACGATGCCGTTCGAGTCGTGTAGCGGAGGTCACGGGGCATCAAAATCCTGACTGTACGCAGAGAAACATGGACTATAGCCCACGAAAACGGCCAGAAATGCCCAAAATCACGAGTTTTCACGATGCCGCTGGAGTCATGTACCGGGGGTCACGGGGCATCAAAATCCTCACTGTATCCAAACACCGTGGACTATAGCCCATGAAAACGGCCAGAAATGCCCGAAATCACGAGTTTTCACAATGCCGTTGGATTCATGTACCGGGGGTCATAGGGCATCGAAATCCACACGGGACCCAAAAACGTGGACTATAGCCCACGAAAACGGCAAGAAATGTCCGAAATCAAGAGTTTTCACGATGCCGCTGGAGTCATGTACCGGGGGTCATAGGGCATCGAAATCCACACGGGACCCAAAAACGTGGACTATAGCCCACGAAAACGGCAAGAAATGTCCGAAATCACGAGTTTTCACGATGCTGCTTGAGTCATGTACCGTGGTTCACGGGGCATCGAAATCCTCGCGGGACCCAAAAAACGTGGACTATAGCCCACGAAAACGGCCAAAAATGCCCGAAATAACGAGTTTTCACAATGCAGCTGGATTCATGTACAGGGGGTCACGGTGCATCGAAATCGTTAGGGGATCAAAAAACCATGGAATATAGCCCACGAAAACGGCCAGAAAAACCGGAAATCACGAGTTTTCACGATGCCGCTAGAGTCGTGTACCGGCGGTCACGGGGCATCAAAATCCTGACTGTACCAAAAAAAATGGACTATTGCCCACGAACACGGCCAGAAATGCCCGAAATCACGAGTTTTAACGATGCCGCTGGAGTCATGTACCCAAACACCATGGACTATAGCCCATGAAAACGGCCATAAATGCCCGAAATCACGAATTTTCACATTGTCGTTGGATTCATGTAAAGGAGGTCACGGGGCATTGAAATCGTTACGGGATCCAAAAAAACGTGGACTATTGCCCACGAAAACGACAGAAATGCCCGAAATCATGAGTTTTCATGATGCCGCTGGAGTCATGTACCGGGGGTCACAGGGCATCGAAATCCACACGGGACCCAAAAAACGTGGACTATAGCCCACGAAAACGGCCAGAAATGCCCGAACTCACGAGTTTTCACGATGCCGCTGGAGTCATGTACCGGGGGTCACAGGGCATCGAAATCCACACGGGACCCAAAAACATGGATTATAGCCCACGAAAACGGCCAGAAAAGCCGGAAATCACGAGTGTTGACGATGCCGTGGAGTTGTGTACCAGGTGTCAGGGGGCATTAAAATCCACACAGGACACAAAAACTGTGGACTATAGCCCACGAAAACAGTCAGAAATGCCCGAAATCACGAGTTTTCACGATGCCGCTGGAATCATGTACTTAGGGTCACGGGGCATCAAAATCCTCACAGGACCAAAAAACGTGGACCATAGCCCACGAAAACGGCCAGAAATGCTAGGAATCATGAGTGTTCACGATGCCACTGGAGTCATGTACCGTGGGTCACGGGGCATCGAAATCCTCGCGGGTCCCAAAAAAATGTGTACTATAGCCCACGAAAACGGCCAGAAATGCCCGAAATCATGAGTTTTACGATGTCGCTGGAGTCATGTACCGGGGGTCACGGGACATCAAAATCCTCACTGTACCCATACACCATGGAATATAGCCCATGAAAACGGCCAGAAATTCCCGAAATCACGAGTTTTCACAATGTCGCTGGATTCGTGTACTTGGTGTCACGGGGCATCGAAATCGTTACGGGGTCCAAAAAAGTGGACTATAGCCCACGAAAACGTCCAGAAATGCCCGAAATCACGAGTTTTCACGATGCCGCTAGAGTCATGTACCGGGGGTCATAGGGCATCGAAATCCACACGGGACCCAAAAACGTGGACTATAGCCCACGAAAACGGCAAGAAAGTTCCGAAATCACAAGTTTTCACGATGCTTCTGGAGTCATGTACCGGGGGTCAACGGGCATCGAAATCCATACGGGACCCAAAAACGTAGACTATAGCCCACGAAAACGTCCAGAAAAGCCGGAAATCACCAGTTTTGACGATGCCGTGGAGTTGTGTACCGGGTGTCACGGGGCATCGAAATCGTTACGGGACCCAAAAAACGTGGACTATAGCCCATGAAAAAGGCCAGGAATGCCCGAAATCACAAGTTTTCACGATGCCTCTACAGTCGTGTATTGGGGGTCACGGGGCATCAAAATCCTCACAATACCCAAAAACTATGGACTATAGCCCATGAAAACGGCCAGAAATGCCCGAAATCACGAGTTTTTACAATGCCGTTGGATTCATGTATTGGCGTCTCGGGGCATCAAAATCGTTACGGGATCCAAAAAACGTGGACTATAGCCCACGAAAACGTCTAGAAATGCCCGAAATCACGAGTTTTCACGATGCCGCTGGAGTTGTGTACCGGGTGTCATAGGGCATCGAAATCCACACGGGACCCAAAAACGTGGACTATAGCCCACGAAAACGGCAAGAAATGTCCGAAATCACGAGTTTTCACGATGTTGATGGAGTAATGTACCTGGGGTCACAGGGCATCGAAATCCATACGGGACCCCAAAATGTAGACTATAACCCACGAAAACGTCCAGAAACGCCGGAAATCACGAGTTTTGACGATGCCATGGAGTTGTGTACCGGGTGTCACGGGGCATCGTAATCGTTACGGGACCCAAAAACCATGGACTATAGCCCACGAAAACGTCCAGAAATACCTGAAATCACGAGTTTTTACGATGCCAGTGGAGTCATGTACCGGGGGTCACGGGGCATCAAAATCCTCACTGTACCCAAAAACCGTAAACTATAGCCCACGAAAACAGCCAGAAATTATGGAAATCACGAGTTTTGACGATGCTGCTGGAGTTGTGTACCGGGTGTCACGGGGCATCGAAATCCACACGGGACACAAAAACCGTGGACTATAGCCCACGAAAACGGCCAGAAATGCCCGAAATCACGAGTTTTCACGATGCCGCCGGAATCATGTACCGAGGGTCACGGGGTATCAAAATCCTCACGGGACCTAAAAAATGTGGACTATCGCCCACAAAAACGGCAAAAAATGCTCGAAATCATGAGTGTTCACGATGTCGCTGGAGTCATGTACCGGGGGGTCATGGGGCATCGAAATCCTCGCGGGACCCAAAAAACGTGGACTATAGCCCACGAAAACGGCTAGAAATGCCCGAAATCATGAGTTTTCATGATGTCGCTTGATTCATGTACTGGGGTTCACGAGGCATCGAAATCGTTACAGGGTCCAAAAAACATGGACTATAGCCTATCAAAACGGCCAGAAATGCCCGAAATCACGAGTTTTCACGATGCCGCTAGAGTCGTGTATTGGGGATCACTGGGCATCGAAATCCTCACTGTACCCAAAAACCATGGACTATAGCCCACGAAAACGGCCAGAAATGCCGGGTATCACGAGTTTTGAACATGCCGCTGGAGTTGTGTGCTTGGTGTCACGGGGCATCGAAATCCACACGGGACCCAACAACCGTGGACTACAGCCCACGAAAAAGGCCAGAAATGCCCGGAATCACGAGTTTTCACGATGCCGCTAGAGTCGTGTACCGGCGGTCACGGGGCATCAAAATCCTGACTGTACCAAAAAAATGGACTATTGCCCACGAAAACGGCCAGAAATGCCCAAAATCAGGAGTTTTAACGATGTCGCTGGAGTCATGTACCCAAACACCGTGGACTATAGCCCATGAAAACGGCCAGAAATGCCCGAAATCACGAATTTTCACATTGTCGTTGGATTCATGTACAGGAGGTCACGGGGCATTGAAATCGTTACGGGATCCAAAAAACGTGGACTATTGCCCACGAAAACGGACAGAAATGCCCGAAATCATGAGTTTTCATGATGCCGCTGGAGTCATGTACCGGGGGTCACAGGGCATCGAAATCCACACGGGACCCAAAAAACATGGACTATAGCCCACGAAAACGGCCAAAAATGCCCGAACTCACGAGTTTTCACGATGCCGCTAGAGTCGTGTACCGGGGGTCACAGGGCATCAAAATCCTGAGTGTACCCAAAAAAACATGGACTATAGCCCACGAAAACGGCCAGAAAAGCCGGAAATCACGAGTTTTGACGATGCCGTGGAGTTGTGTACCGGGTGTCAGGGGGCATCAAAATCCACACAGGACACAAAAACTGTGGACTATAGCCCACGAAAACAGCCAGAAATGCCCGAAATCACGAGTTTTCACGATGCCGCTGGAATCATGTACTGAGGGTCACGGGGCATCAAAATCCTCATAGGACCAAAAAACGTGGACCATAGCCCACGAAAACGGCCAGAAATGCTCGGAATCATGAGTGTTCACGATGCCGCTGGAGTCATGTACCGTGGGTCACGGGGCATCGAAATCCTCGCGGGTCCCAAAAAACGTGGACTATAGCCCACGAAAACGGCCAGAAATGCCCGAAATCATGAGTTTTACGATGTCGCTGGAGTCCTGTACCGGGGGTCGCGGGACATCAAAATCCTCACTGTACCCAAACAACGTGTACTATAGCCCACGAAAACGGCCAGAAATGCCCGAAATCATGAGTTTTACGATGTCGCTGGAGTCTTGTACCGGGGGTCACAGGGCATCAAAATCCTGACTGTACCCAAAAAAACATGGACTATAGCCCACGAAAACGGCAAGAAATGTCCGAAATCACGAGTTTTCACGATGCTGCTGGAGTCATGAACCGTGGTTCACGGGGCATCGAAATCCTCGCGGGACCCAAAAAACGTGTACTATAGCCCACGAAAACGGCCAGAAATGCCCGAAATCATGAGTTTTACGATGTCGCTGGAGTCATGTACCGGGGGTCGCGGGACATCAAAATCCTCACTGTACCCAAACACCGTGGAATATAGCCCATGAAAACGGCCAGAAATGCCCGAAATCATGAGTTTTCACAATGTCGCTGGATTCATGTACTTGGGGACACGGGGCATCGAAATCGTTACGGGGTCCAAAAAAGTGGACTATAGCCCACGAAAACGTCCAAAAATGCCCGAAATCACGAGTTTTCACGATGCCGCTAGAGTCATGTACCGGGGGTCATAGGGCCTCGAAATCCAGACGGGACCCAAAAGCGTGGACTATAGCCCACGAAAACGGCAAGAAATGTCCGAAATCACGAGTTTTCACGATGCTTCTGGAGTCATGTACCGGGGGTCACAGGGCATCGAAATCCATATGGGACCCAAAAACATAGACTATAGCCCACGAAAACGTCCAGAAAAGCCGGAAATCACGAGTTTTGACGATGCCGTGGAGTTGTGTACCGGGTGTCACGGGGCATCGAAATCGTTACGGGACCCAAAAACCGTGGACTAAAGCCCACGAAAACGGCCAGAAATTCCCGAAATCACGAGTTTTTACGATGCCGCTGGAGTCATGTACCAGGGGTCACGAGGCATCAAAAACCTCACCGTACCCAAAAACCGTGTACTATAGCCCACGTAAACGGCCAGAAATGCTGGAAATCACGAGTTTTGACGATGTCGCTGGAGTTGTGTACCGGGTGTCACAGGGCATCGAAATCCACACGGGACACAAAAACCGTGGACTATAGCCCAGGAAAACGGCCAGAAAAGCCGGAAATCACGAGTTTTGACGATGCCGCTGGAGTTGTGTACCGGGTGTCACAGGGCATCGCAGTCCACACGGGACCCAAAAACCGTGGACTATAGCCCACGAAAACGGCCAGCAATGCCCGAAATCATGAGTTTTCACGATGCCGCTAGAGTCGTGTACCGGGGGTCACAGGGCATCAAAATCCTGACTGTACCCAAAAAAACATGGACTATAGCCCACGAAAACGGCAAGAAATGTCCGAAATCACGAGTTTTCACGATGCTGCTGGAGTCATGTACCGTGGTTCACGGGGCATCGAAATCCTCGCGGGACCCAAAAAAACGTGGACTATAGCCCACGAAATCGTGTACCGGGGGTCACAGGGCATCAAAATCCTGACTGTACCAAAAAAATGGACTATTGCCCCGTGACTGAGTTTTCACGATGCCGCTAGAGTCGTGTACCGGGGGTCACAGGGCATCAAAATCCTGACTGTACCCAAAAAAATGGACTATTGCCCACGAAAACGGCCAGAAATGCCCAAAATCAGGAGTTTTAACGATGCCGCTGGAGTCATGTACCCAAACACCGTGGACTATAGCCCATGAAAACGGCCAGAAATGCCCGAAATCACGAATTTTCACATTGGCGTTGGATTCATATACATGAGGTCACGGGGCATTGAAATCGTTACGGGATCCAAAAAACGTGGACTATTGCCCACGAAAACGGACAGAAATGCCCGAAATCATGAGTTTTCATGATGCCGCTGGAGTCATGTATCGGGGGTCACAGGGCATCGAAATCCACACGGGACCCAAAAAACATGGACTATAGCCCACGAAAACGGCCAGAAATGCCCGAACTCAGGAGTTTTCACGATGCCGCTGGAGTCATGTACCGGGGGTCACAGGGCATCGAAATCCACACGGGACCCAAAAACATGGACTATAGCCCACGAAAACGGCCAGAAAAGCCGGAAATCACGAGTTTTGACGATGCCGTGGAGTTGTGTACCGGGTGTCAGGGGGCATCGAAATCGTTAGGGGATCCAAAAACCATGGACTATAGCCCACGAAACGGCCAGAAAAACCGGAAATCACGAGTTTTCACGATGCCGCTAGAGTCGTGTACCGGCGGTCACGGGGCATCAAAATCCTGACTGTACCAAAAAAATGGACTATTGCCCACGAAAACGGCCAGAAATGCCCAAAATCAGGAGTTTTAACGATGCCGCTGGAGTCATGTACCCAAACACCGTGGACTATAGCCCATGAAAACGGCCAGAATTGCCCGAAATCACGAATTTTCACATTGTCGTTGGATTCATATACATGAGGTCACGGGGCATTGAAATCGTTACGGGATCCAAAAAACGTGGACTATTGCCCACGAAAACGGACAGAAATGCCCGAAATCATGAGTTTTCATGATGCCGCTGGAGTCATGTATCGGGGGTCACAGGGCATCGAAATCCACACGGGACCCAAAAAACATGGACTATAGCCCACGAAAACGGCCAGAAATGCCCGAACTCAGGAGTTTTCACGATGCCGCTGGAGTCATGTACCGGGGGTCACAGGGCATCGAAATCCACACGGGACCCAAAAACATGGACTATAGCCCACGAAAACGGCCAGAAAACGGCTGGAGTCTTGTACCGGGGGTCGCGGGACATCAAAATCCTCACTGTACCCAAACAACGTGTACTATAGCCCACGAAAACGGCCAGAAATGCCCGAAATCATGAGTTTTACGATGTCGCTGGAGTCTTGTACCGGGGGTCACAGGGCATCAAAATCCTGACTGTACCCAAAAAAACATGGACTATAGCCCACGAAAACGGCAAGAAATGTCCGAAATCACGAGTTTTCACGATGCTGCTGGAGTCATGAACCGTGGTTCACGGGGCATCGAAATCCTCGCGGGACCCAAAAAAACGTGGACTATAGCCCACGAAAACGGCCAAAAATGCCCGAAATCACGAGTTTTCACAATGCCGCTGGATTCATGTACAGGGGGTCACGGTGCATCGAAATCGTTAGGGGATCAAAAAACCATGGACTATAGCCCACGAAACGGCCAGAAAAACCGGAAATCACGAGTTTTCACGATGCCGCTAGAGTCGTGTACCGGCGGTCACGGGGCATCAAAATCCTGACTGTACCAAAAAAATGGACTATTGCCCACGAAAACGGCCAGAAATGCCCAAAATCAGGAGTTTTAACGATGCCGCTGGAGTCATGTACCCAAACACCGTGGACTATAGCCCATGAAAACGGCCAGAAATGCCCGAAATCACGAATTTTCACATTGTCGTTGGATTCATGTACAGGAGGTCACGGGGCATTGAAATCGTTACGGGATCCAAAAAACGTGGACTATTGCCCACGAAAACGGACAGAAATGCCCGAAATCATGAGTTTTCACGATGCCGCTGGAGTCATGTACCGGGGGTCATAGGGCATCGAAATCCACACGGGACCCAACAACGTGGACTATAGCCCACGAAAACGGCAAGAAATGTCCGAAACCACGAGTTTTCACGATGCTGCTGGAGTCATGTACCGTGGTTCACGGGGCATCGAAATCCTCGCGGGACCCAAAAAAACGTGGACTATAGCCCACGAAAACGGCCAAAATTGCCCGAAATCACGAGTTTTCACAATGCCGCTGGATTCATGTACAGGGGGTCACGGTGCATCGATATCGTTAGGGGATCCAAAAACCATGGACTATAGCCCACGAAACGGCCAGAAAAACCGGAAATCACGAGTTTTCACGATGCCGCTAGAGTCGTGTACCGGCGGTCACGGGGCATCAAAATCCTGACTGTACCAAAAAAATGGACTATTGCCCACGAAAACGGCCAGAAATGCCCAAAATCAGGAGTTTTAACGATGCCGCTGGAGTCATGTACCCAAACACCGTGGACTATAGCCCATGAAAACGGCCAGAAATGCCCGAAATCACGAATTTTCACATTGTCGTTGGATTCATGTACATGAGGTCACGGGGCATTGAAATCGTTACGGGATCCAAAAAACGTGGACTATTGCCCACGAAAACGGACAGAAATGCCCGAAATCATGAGTTTTCATGATGCCGCTGGAGTCATGTATCGGGGGTCACAGGGCATCGAAATCCACACGGGACCCAAAAAACATGGACTATAGCCCACGAAAACGGCCAGAAATGCCCGAACTCAGGAGTTTTCACGATGCCGCTGGAGTCATGTACCGGGGGCACAGGGCATCGAAATCCACACGGGACCCAAAAACATGGACTATAGCCCACGAAAACGGCCAGAAAAGCCGGAAATCACGAGTTTTACCGATACCGTGGAGTTGTGTACCGGGTGTCAGGGGGCATCAAAATCCACACAGGACACAAAAACTGTGAACTATAGCCCACGAAAACAGCCAGAAATGCCCGAAATCACGAGTTTTCACGATGCCGCTGGAATCATGTACTGAGGGTCACGGGGCATCAAAATCCTCACAGGACCAAAAAACGTGGACCATAGCCCACGAAAACGGCCAGAAATGCTCGGAATCATGAGTGTTCACGATGCCGCTGGAGTCATGTACCGTGGGTCACGGGGCATCGAAATCCTCGCGGGTCCCAAAAAACGTGTACTATAGCCCACGAAAACGGCCAGAAATGTCCGAAATCATGAGTTTTACGATGTCGCTGGAGTCATGTACCGGGGGTCGCGGGACATCAAAATCCTCACTGTACCCAAACACCGTGGAATATAGCCCATGAAAACGGCCAGAAATGCCCGAAATCACGAGTTTTCACAATGTCGCTGGATTCGTGTACTTGGGGTCACGGGGCATCGAAATCGTTACGGGGTCCAAAAAAGTGGACTATAGCCCACGAAAACGTCCATAATTGCCCGAAATCACGAGTTTTCACGATGCCGCTAGAGTCATGTACCGGGGGTCATAGGGCCTCGAAATCCAGACGGGACCCAAAAGCGTGGACTATAGCCCACGAAAACGGCAAGAAATGTCCGAAATCACGAGTTTTCACGATGCTTCTGGAGTCATGTACCGGGGGTCACAGGGCATCGAAATCCATACGGGACCCAAAAACATAGACTATAGCCCACGAAAACGTCCAGAAAAGCCGGAAATCACGAGTTTTGACGATGCCGTGGAGTTGTGTACCGGGTGTCACGGGGCATCGAAATCGTTACGGGACCCAAAAACCGTGGACTAAAGCCCACGAAAACGGCCAGAAATTCCCGAAATCACGAGTTTTTACGATGCCGCTGGAGTCATGTACCAGGGGTCACGAGGCATCAAAAACCTCACCGTACCCAAAAACCGTGTACTATAGCCCACGTAAACGGCCAGAAATGCTGGAAATCACGAATTTTGACGATGTCGCTGGAGTTGTGTACCGGGTGTCACAGGGCATCGAATTCCACACGGGACACAAAAACCGTGGACTATAGCCCACGAAAACGGCCAGAAAAGCCGGAAATCACGAGTTTTGACGATGCCGCTGGAGTTGTGTACCGGGTGTCACAGGGCATCGCAGTCCACACGGGACCCAAAAACCGTGGACTATAGCCCACGAAAACGGCCAGCAATGCCCGAAATCATGAGTTTTCACGATGCCGCTAGAGTCGTGTACCGGGGGTCACAGGGCATCAAAATCCTGACTGTACCCAAAAAAACATGGACTATAGCCCACGAAAACGGCAAGAAATGTCCGAAATCACGAGTTTTCACGATGCTGCTGGAGTCATGTACCGTGGTTCACGGGGCATCGAAATCCTCGCGGGACCCAAAAAAACGTGGACTATAGCCCACGAAAACGGCCAAAAATGCCCGAAATCACGAGTTTTCACAATGCCGCTGGATTCATGTACAGGGGGTCACGGTGCATCGAAATCGTTAGGGGATCAAAAAACCATGGACTATAGCCCACGAAACGGCCAGAAAAACCGGAAATCACGAGTTTTCACGATGCCGCTAGAGTCGTGTACCGGCGGTCACGGGGCATCAAAATCCTGACTGTACCAAAAAAATGGACTATTGCCCACGAAAACGGCCAGAAATGCCCAAAATCAGGAGTTTTAACGATGCCGCTGGAGTCATGTACCCAAACACCGTGGACTATAGCCCATGAAAACGGCCAGAAATGCCCGAAATCACGAATTTTCACATTGTCGTTGGATTCATGTACAGGAGGTCACGGGGCATTGAAATCGTTACGGGATCCAAAAAACGTGGACTATTGCCCACGAAAACGGACAGAAATGCCCGAAATCATGAGTTTTCACGATGCCGCTGGAGTCATGTACCGGGGGTCATAGGGCATCGAAATCCACACGGGACCCAAAAAAACATGGACTATAGCCCACGAAAACGGCAAGAAATGTCCGAAATCACGAGTTTTCACGATGCTGCTGGAGTCATGTACCGTGGTTCACGGGGCATCGAAATCCTCGCGGGACCCAAAAAAACGTGGACTATAGCCCACGAAAACGGCCAAAAATGCCCGAAATCACGAGTTTTCACAATGCCGCTGGATTCATGTACAGGGGGTCACGGTGCATCGAAATCGTTAGGGGATCAAAAAACCATGGACTATAGCCCACGAAACGGCCAGAAAAACCGGAAATCACGAGTTTTCACGATGCCGCTAGAGTCGTGTACCGGCGGTCACGGGGCATCAAAATCCTGACTGTACCAAAAAAATGGACTATTGCCCACGAAAACGGCCAGAAATGCCCAAAATCAGGAGTTTTAACGATGCCGCTGGAGTCATGTACCCAAACACCGTGGACTATAGCCCATGAAAACGGCCAGAAATGCCCGAAATCACGAATTTTCACATTGTCGTTGGATTCATGTACATGAGGTCACGGGGCATTGAAATCGTTACGGGGATCCAAAAAACGTGGACTATTGCCCACGAAAACGGACAGAAATGCCCGAAATCATGAGTTTTCATGATGCCGCTGGAGTCATGTATCGGGGGTCACAGGGCATCGAAATCCACACGGGACCCAAAAAACATGGACTATAGCCCACGAAAACGGCCAGAAATGCCCGAACTCAGGAGTTTTCACGATGCCGCTGGAGTCATGTACCGGGGGTCACAGGGCATCGAAATCCACACGGGACCCAAAAACATGGACTATAGCCCACGAAAACGGCCAGAAAAGCCGGAAATCACGAGTTTTGCCGATACCGTGGAGTTGTGTACCGGGTGTCAGGGGCATCAAAATCCACACAGGACACAAAAACTGTGAACTATAACCCACGAAAACAGCCAGAAATGCCCGAAATCACGAGTTTTCACGATGCCGCTGGAATCATGTACTGAGGGTCACGGGGCATCAAAATCCTCACAGGACCAAAAAACGTGGACCATAGCCCACGAAAACGGCCAGAAATGCTCGGAATCATGAGTGTTCACGATGCCGCTGGAGTCATGTACCGTGGGTCACGGGGCATCGAAATCCTCGCGGGTCCCAAAAAACGTGTACTATAGCCCACGAAAACGGCCAGAAATGTCCGAAATCATGAGTTTTACGATGTCGCTGGAGTCATGTACCGGGGGTCACGGGACATCAAAATCCTCACTGTACCCAAACACCGTGGAATATAGCCCATGAAAACGGCCAGAAATGCCCGAAATCACGAGTTTTCACAATGTCGCTGGATTCGTGTACTTGGGGTCACGGGGCATCGAAATCGTTACGGGGTCCAGAAAAGTGGACTATAGCCCACGAAAACGTCCAGAAATGCCCGAAATCACGAGTTTTCACGATGCCGCTAGAGACATGTACCGGGGGTCATAGGGCCTCGAAATCCAGACGGGACCCAAAAGTGTGGACTATAGCCCACGAAAACGGCAAGAAATGTCCGAAATCACGAGTTTTCACGATGCTTCTGGAGTCATGTACCGGGGGTCACAGGGCATCGAAATCCATACGGGACCCAAAAACATAGACTATAGCCCACGAAAACGTCCAGAAAAGCCGGAAATCACGAGTTTTTACGATGCCGTTGGAGTCATGTACCAGGGGTCACGAGGCATCAAAAACCTCACCGTACCCAAAAACCGTGTACTATAGCCCACGTAAACGGCCAGAAATGCTGGAAATCACGAGTTTTGACGATTTCGCTGGAGTTGTGTACCGGGTGTCACAGGGCATCGAAATCCACACGGGACACAAAAACCGTGGACTATAGCCCACGAAAACGGCCAGAAAAGCCGGAAATCACGAGTTTTGACGATGCCGCTGGAGTTGTGTACCGGGTGTCACAGGGCATCGCAGTCCACACGGGACCCAAAAACCGTGGACTATAGCGCACGAAAACGGCCAGCAATGCCCGAAATCATGAGTTTTCACGATGCCGCTAGAGTCGTGTACCGGGGGTCACAGGGCATCAAAATCCTGACTGTACCCAAAAAAACATGGACTATAGCCCACGAAAACGGCAAGAAATGTCCGAAATCACGAGTTTTCACGATGCTGCTGGAGTCATGTACCGTGGTTCACGGGGCATCGAAATCCTCGCGGGACCCAAAAAAACGTGGACTATAGCCCACGAAAACGGCCAAAAATGCCCGAAATCACGAGTTTTCACAATGCCGCTGGATTCATGTACAGGGGGTCACGGTGCATCGAAATCGTTAGGGGATCAAAAAACCATGGACTATAGCCCACGAAACGGCCAGAAAAACCGGAAATCACGAGTTTTCACGATGCCGCTAGAGTCGTGTACCGGCGGTCACGGGGCATCAAAATCCTGACTGTACCAAAAAAATGGACTATTGCCCACGAAAACGGCCAGAAATGCCCAAAATCAGGAGTTTTAACGATGCCGCTGGAGTCATGTACCCAAACACCGTGGACTATAGCCATGAAAACGGCCAGAAATGCCCGAAATCACGAATTTTCACATTGTCGTTGGATTCATGTACAGGAGGTCACGGGGCATTGAAATCGTTACGGGATCCAAAAAACGTGGACTATTGCCCACGAAAACGGACAGAAATGCCCGAAATCATGAGTTTTCACGATGCCGCTGGAGTCATGTACCGGGGGTCATAGGGCATCGAAATCCACACGGGACCCAACAACGTGGACTATAGCCCACGAAAACGGCAAGAAATGTCCGAAACCACGAGTTTTCACGATGCTGCTGGAGTCATGTACCGTGGTTCACGGGGCATCGAAATCCTCGCGGGACCCAAAAAAACGTGGACTATAGCCCACGAAAACGGCCAAAATTGCCCGAAATCACGAGTTTTCACAATGCCGCTGGATTCATGTACAGGGGGTCACGGTGCATCGATATCGTTAGGGGATCCAAAAACCATGGACTATAGCCCACGAAACGGCCAGAAAAACCGGAAATCACGAGTTTTCACGATGCCGCTAGAGTCGTGTACCGGCGGTCACGGGGCATCAAAATCCTGACTGTACCAAAAAAATGGACTATTGCCCACGAAAACGGCCAGAAATGCCCAAAATCAGGAGTTTTAACGATGCCGCTGGAGTCATGTACCCAAACACCGTGGACTATAGCCCATGAAAACGGCCAGAAATGCCCGAAATCACGAATTTTCACATTGTCGTTGGATTCATGTACATGAGGTCACGGGGCATTGAAATCGTTACGGGATCCAAAAAACGTGGACTATTGCCCACGAAAACGGACAGAAATGCCCGAAATCATGAGTTTTCATGATGCCGCTGGAGTCATGTATCGGGGGTCACAGGGCATCGAAATCCACACGGGACCCAAAAAACATGGACTATAGCCCACGAAAACGGCCAGAAATGCCCGAACTCAGGAGTTTTCACGATGCCGCTGGAGTCATGTACCGGGGGTCACAGGGCATCGAAATCCACACGGGACCCAAAAACATGGACTATAGCCCACGAAAACGGCCAGAAAAGCCGGAAATCACGAGTTTTGCCGATACCGTGGAGTTGTGTACCGGGTGTCAGGGGGCATCAAAATCCACACAGGACACAAAAACTGTGAACTATAGCCCACGAAAACAGCCAGAAATGCCCGAAATCACGAGTTTTCACGATGCCGCTGGAATCATGTACTGAGGGTCACGGGGCATCAAAATCCTCACAGGACCAAAAAACGTGGACCATAGCCCACGAAAACGGCCAGAAATGCTCGGAATCATGAGTGTTCACGATGCCGCTGGAGTCATGTACCGTGGGTCACGGGGCATCGAAATCCTCGCGGGTCCCAAAAAACGTGTACTATAGCCCACGAAAACGGCCAGAAATGTCCGAAATCATGAGTTTTACGATGTCGCTGGAGTCATGTACCGGGGGTCACGGGACATCAAAATCCTCACTGTACCCAAACACCGTGGAATATAGCCCATGAAAACGGCCAGAAATGCCCGAAATCACGAGTTTTCACAATGTCGCTGGATTCGTGTACTTGGGGTCACGGGGCATCGAAATCGTTACGGGGTCCAAAAAAGTGGACTATAGCCCACGAAAACGTCCAGAAATGCCCGAAATCACGAGTTTTCACGATGCCGCTAGAGTCATGTACCGGGGGTCATAGGGCCTCGAAATCCAGACGAGACCCAAAAGTGTGGACTATAGCCCACGAAAACGGCAAGAAATGTCCGAAATCACGAGTTTTCACGATGCTTCTGGAGTCATGTACCGGGGGTCACAGGGCATCGAAATCCATACGGGACCCAAAAACATAGACTATAGCCCACGAAAACGTCCAGAAAAGCCGGAAATCACGAGTTTTTACGATGCCGCTGGAGTCATGTACCAGGGGTCACGAGGCATCAAAAACCTCACCGTACCCAAAAACCGTGTACTATAGCCCACGTAAACGGCCAGAAATGCTGGAAATCACGAGTTTTGACGATGTCGCTGGAGTTGTGTACCGGGTGTCACAGGGCATCGAAATCCACACGGGACACAAAAATCGTGGACTATAGCCCACGAAAACGGCCAGAAAAGCCGGAAATCACGAGTTTTGACGATGCCGCTGGAGTTGTGTACCGGGTGTCACAGGGCATCGCAGTCCACACGGGACCCAAAAACCGTGGACTATAGCCCACGAAAACGGCCAGCAATGCCCGAAATCATGAGTTTTCACGATGCCGCTAGAGTCGTGTACCGGGGGTCACAGGGCATCAAAATCCTGACTGTACCCAAAAAAACATGGACTATAGCCCACGAAAACGGCAAGAAATGTCCGAAATCACGAGTTTTCACGATGCTGCTGGAGTCATGTACCGTGGTTCACGGGGCATCGAAATCCTCGCGGGACCCAAAAAAACGTGGACTATAGCCCACGAAAACGGCCAAAAATGCCCGAAATCACGAGTTTTCACAATGCCGCTGGATTCATGTACAGGGGGTCACGGTGCATCGAAATCGTTAGGGGATCAAAAAACCATGGACTATAGCCCACGAAACGGCCAGAAAAACCGGAAATCACGAGTTTTCACGATGCCGCTAGAGTCGTGTACCGGCGGTCACGGGGCATCAAAATCCTGACTGTACCAAAAAAATGGACTATTGCCCACGAAAACGGCCAGAAATGCCCAAAATCAGGAGTTTTAACGATGCCGCTGGAGTCATGTACCCAAACACCGTGGACTATAGCCCATGAAAACGGCCAGAAATGCCCGAAATCACGAATTTTCACATTGTCGTTGGATTCATGTACAGGAGGTCACGGGGCATTGAAATCGTTACGGGATCCAAAAAACGTGGACTATTGCCCACGAAAACGGACAGAAATGCCCGAAATCATGAGTTTTCACGATGCCGCTGGAGTCATGTACCGGGGGTCATAGGCATCGAAATCCACACGGGACCCAACAACGTGGACTATAGCCCACGAAAACGGCAAGAAATGTCCGAAACCACGAGTTTTCACGATGCTGCTGGAGTCATGTACCGTGGTTCACGGGGCATCGAAATCCTCGCGGGACCCAAAAAAACGTGGACTATAGCCCACGAAAACGGCCAAAAATGCCCGAAATCACGAGTTTTCACAATGCCGCTGGATTCATGTACAGGGGGTCACGGTGCATCGAAATCGTTAGGGGATCCAAAAACCATGGACTATAGCCCACGAAACGGCCAGAAAAACCGGAAATCACGAGTTTTCACGATGCCGCTAGAGTCGTGTACCGGCGGTCACGGGGCATCAAAATCCTGACTGTACCAAAAAAATGGAATATTGCCCACGAAAACGGCCAGAAATGCCCAAAATCAGGAGTTTTAACGATGCCGCTGGAGTCATGTACCCAAACACCGTGGACTATAGCCCATGAAAACGGCCAGAAATGCCCGAAATCACGAATTTTCACATTGTCGTTGGATTCATGTACATGAGGTCACGGGGCATTGAAATCGTTACGGATCCAAAAAACGTGGACTATTGCCCACGAAAACGGACAGAAATGCCCGAAATCATGAGTTTTCATGATGCCACTGGAGTCATGTATCGGGGGTCACAGGGCATCGAAATCCACACGGGACCCAAAAAACATGGACTATAGCCCACGAAAACGGCCAGAAATGCCCGAACTCAGGAGTTTTCACGATGCCGCTGGAGTCATGTACCGGGGGTCACAGGGCATCGAAATCCACACGGGACCCAAAAACATGGACTATAGCCCACGAAAACGGCCAGAAAAGCCGGAAATCACGAGTTTTGCCGATACCGTGGAGTTGTGTACCGGGTGTCAGGGGGCATCAAAATCCACACAGGACACAAAAACTGTGAACTATAGCCCACGAAAACAGCCAGAAATGCCCGAAATCACGAGTTTTCACGATGCCGCTGGAATCATGTACTGAGGGTCACGGGGCATCAAATCCTCACAGGACCAAAAAACGTGGACCATAGCCCACGAAAACGGCCAGAAATGCTCGGAATCATGAGTGTTCACGATGCCGCTGGAGTCATGTACCGTGGGTCACGGGTCATCGAAATCCTCGCGGGTCCCAAAAAACGTGTACTATAGCCCACGAAAACGGCCAGAAATGTCCGAAATCATGAGTTTTACGATGTCGCTGGAGTCATGTACCGGGGGTCGCGGGACATCAAAATCCTCACTGTACCCAAACACCGTGGAATATAGCCCATGAAAACGGCCAGAAATGCCCGAAATCACGAGTTTTCACAATGTCGCTGGATTCGTGTACTTGGGGTCACGGGGCATCGAAATCGTTACGGGGTCCAAAAAACTGGACTATAGCCCACGAAAACGTCCAGAATTGCCCGAAATCACGAGTTTTCACGATGCCGCTAGAGTCATGTACCGGGGGTCATAGGGCCTCGAAATCCAGACGGGACCCAAAAGCGTGGACTATAGCCCACGAAAACGGCAAGAAATGTCCGAAATCACGAGTTTTCACGATGCTTCTGGAGTCATGTACCGGGGGTCACAGGGCATCGAAATCCATACGGGACCCAAAAACATAGACTATAGCCCACGAAAACGTCCAGAAAAGCCGGAAATCACGAGTTTTGACGATGCCGTGGAGTTGTGTACCGGGTGTCACGGGGCATCGAAATCGTTACGGGACCCAAAAACCGTGGACTAAAGCCCACGAAAACGGCCAGAAATTCCCGAAATCACGAGTTTTTACGATGCCGCTGGAGTCATGTACCAGGGGTCACGAGGCATCAAAAACCTCACCGTACCCAAAAACCGTGTACTATAGCCCACGTAAACGGCCAGAAATGCTGGAAATCACGAATTTTGACGATGTCGCTGGAGTTGTGTACCGGGTGTCACAGGGCATCGAATTCCACACGGGACACAAAAACCGTGGACTATAGCCCACGAAAACGGCCAGAAAAGCCGGAAATCACGAGTTTTGACGATGCCGCTGGAGTTGTGTACCGGGTGTCACAGGGCATCGCAGTCCACACGGGACCCAAAAACCGTGGACTATAGCCCACGAAAACGGCCAGCAATGCCCGAAATCATGAGTTTTCACGATGCCGCTAGAGTCGTGTACCGGGGGTCACAGGGCATCAAAATCCTGACTGTACCCAAAAAAACATGGACTATAGCCCACGAAAACGGCAAGAAATGTCCGAAATCACGAGTTTTCACGATGCTGCTGGAGTCATGTACCGTGGTTCACGGGGCATCGAAATCCTCGCGGGACCCAAAAAAACGTGGACTATAGCCCACGAAAACGGCCAAAAATGCCCGAAATCACGAGTTTTCACAATGCCGCTGGATTCATGTACAGGGGGTCACGGTGCATCGAAATCGTTAGGGGATCAAAAAACCATGGACTATAGCCCACGAAACGGCCAGAAAAACGGAAATCACGAGTTTTCACGATGCCGCTAGAGTCGTGTACCGGCGGTCACGGGGCATCAAAATCCTGACTGTACCAAAAAAATGGACTATTGCCCACGAAAACGGCCAGAAATGCCCAAAATCAGGAGTTTTAACGATGCCGCTGGAGTCATGTACCCAAACATCGTGGACTATAGCCCATGAAAACGGCCAGAAATGCCCGAAATCACGAATTTTCACATTGTCGTTGGATTCATGTACAGGAGGTCACGGGGCATTGAAATCGTTACGGGATCCAAAAAACGTGGACTATTGCCCACGAAAACGGACAGAAATGCCCGAAATCATGAGTTTTCACGATGCCGCTGGAGTCATATACCGGGGGTCATAGGGCATCGAAATCCACACGGGACCCAACAACGTGGGACTATAGCCCACGAAAACGGCAAGAAATGTCCGAAACCACGAGTTTTCACGATGCTGCTGGAGTCATGTACCGTGGTTCACGGGGCATCGAAATCCTCGCGGGACCCAAAAAAACGTGGACTATAGCCCACGAAAACGGCCAAAAATGCCCGAAATCACGAGTTTTCACAATGCCGCTGGATTCATGTACAGGGGGTCACGGTGCATCGAAATCGTTAGGGGATCCAAAAACCATGGACTATAGCCCACGAAACGGCCAGAAAAACCGGAAATCACGAGTTTTCACGATGCCGCTAGAGTCGTGTACCGGCGGTCACGGGGCATCAAAATCCTGACTGTACCAAAAAAATGGACTATTGCCCACGAAAACGGCCAGAAATGCCCAAAATCAGGAGTTTTAACGATGCCGCTGGAGTCATGTACCCAAACACCGTGGACTATAGCCCATGAAAACGGCCAGAAATGCCCGAAATCACGAATTTTCACATTGTCGTTGGATTCATGTACATGAGGTCACGGGGCATTGAAATCGTTACGGGATCCAAAAAACGTGGACTATTGCCCACGAAAACGGACAGAAATGCCCGAAATCATGAGTTTTTCATGATGCCGCTGGAGTCATGTATCGGGGGTCACAGGGCATCGAAATCCACACGGGACCCAAAAAACATGGACTATAGCCCCACGAAAACGGCCAGAAATGCCCGAACTCAGGAGTTTTCACGATGCCGCTGGAGTCATGTACCGGGGGTCACAGGGCATCGAAATCCACACGGGACCCAAAAACATGGACTATAGCCCACGAAAACGGCCAGAAAAGCCGGAAATCACGAGTTTTGCCGATACCGTGGAGTTGTGTACCGGGTGTCAGGGGGCATCAAAATCCACACAGGACACAAAAACTGTGAACTATAGCCCACGAAAACAGCCAGAAATGCCCGAAATCACGAGTTTTCACGATGCCGCTGGAATCATGTACTGAGGGTCACGGGCATCAAAATCCTCACAGGACCGAAAAACGTGGACCATAGCCCACGAAAACGGCCAGAAATGCTCGGAATCATGAGTGTTCACGATGCCGCTGGAGTCATGTACCGTGGGTCACGGGGCATCGAAATCCTCGCGGGTCCCAAAAAATGTGTACTATAGCCCACGAAAACGCCAGAAATGTCCGAAATCATGAGTTTTACGATGTCGCTGGAGTCATGTACCGGGGGTCGCGGGACATCAAAATCCTCACTGTACCCAAACACCGTGGAATATAGCCATGAAAACGGCCAGAAATGCCCGAAATCACGAGTTTTCACAATGTCGCTGGATTCGTGTACTTGGGGTCACGGGGCATCGAAATCGTTACGGGGTCCAAAAAAGTGGACTATAGCCCACGAAAACGTCCAGAATTGCCCGAAATCACGAGTTTTCACGATGCCGCTAGAGTCATGTACCGGGGGTCATAGGGCCTCGAAATCCAGACGGGACCCAAAAGCGTGGACTATAGCCCACGAAAACGGCAAGAAATGTCCGAAATCACGAGTTTTCACGATGCTTCTGGAGTCATGTACCGGGGGTCACAGGGCATCGAAATCCATACGGGACCCAAAAACATAGACTATAGCCCACGAAAACGTCCAGAAAAGCCGGAAATCACGAGTTTTGACGATGCCGTGGAGTTGTGTACCGGGTGTCACGGGGCATCGAAATCGTTACGGGACCCAAAAACCGTGGACTAAAGCCCACGAAAACGGCCAGAAATTCCCGAAATCACGAGTTTTTACGATGCCGCTGGAGTCATGTACCAGGGGTCACGAGGCATCAAAAACCTCACCGTACCCAAAAACCGTGTACTATAGCCCACGTAAACGGCCAGAAATGCTGGAAATCACGAATTTTGACGATGTCGCTGGAGTTGTGTACCGGGTGTCACAGGGCATCGAATTCCACACGGGACACAAAAACCGTGGACTATAGCCCACGAAAACGGCCAGAAAAGCCGGAAATCACGAGTTTTGACGATGCCGCTGGAGTTGTGTACCGGGTGTCACAGGGCATCGCAGTCCACAACGGGACCCAAAAACCGTGGACTATAGCCCACGAAAACGGCCAGCAATGCCCGAAATCATGAGTTTTCACGATGCCGCTAGAGTCGTGTACCGGGGGTCACAGGGCATCAAAATCCTGACTGTACCCAAAAAAAACATGGACTATAGCCCACGAAAACGGCAAGAAATGTCCGAAATCACGAGTTTTCACGATGCTGCTGGAGTCATGTACCGTGGTTCACGGGGCATCGAAATCCTCGCGGGACCCAAAAAAACGTGGACTATAGCCCACGAAAACGGCCAAAAATGCCCGAAATCACGAGTTTTCACAATGCCGCTGGATTCATGTACAGGGGGTCACGGTGCATCAAAATCCTGACTGTACCCAGAAAAACATGGACTATAGCCCACGAAAACGGCCAGAAGTGGCCGAAATCACGAGTTTTAACAATGCCGCTGGAGGCATTACCGGGGGTCACGGGGCATCAAAATCCTCATTGTACCCAAACACCATGGGCTATAGCCCATGAAAACGGCCAGAAATGCCCGAAACCACGAGTTTTCACAATGCAGTTGGATTCACGTACTGGGGTCACGGGGCATCGAAATTGTTACGGGATCCAAAAAACGTGGACTATAGCCCATGAAAACGGCAAGAAATGCCCGAAATCGCGAGTTTTCACGATGCCGCTAGAGTCGTGTATTGGGGGTCACCGGGCATCAAAATCCTCACTGTACCCAAACACTGTGGACTATAGCCCATGAAAACGGCCATAAATGCCCGAAATCACAAGTTTTCACAATGCCGTTGGATTCATGTAGTGGTGTCTCGGGGCATCGAAATCGTTACGGGATCCAAAAAACATGGACTATAGCCCACGAAAACGTCCAGAAATGCCCGAAATCACGAGTTTTCACGATGCCGCTGGATTCATGTACCGACGGTCATAGGGCATCGAAATCCACACAGGACCCAAAAACGTGGACTATAACCCACGAAAAGGCAAGAAATGTCCGAAATCACGAGTTTTCACGATGTTGCTGGAGTCATGTACCGGGGCTCACAGGGCATCGAAATCCATATGTGACCCAAAAATGTAGTCTATACCCCACGAAAACGTCCAGAAAAGCCAGAAATCACGAGTTTCGACGATGCCGTGGAGTTGTGTACTGGGTGTCACGGGGCATCGAAATCGTCACGGGACCCAAAAACCATGGACTATAGCCCACAAAAACGGCCAGAAATGCCGCTGGAGTCATGTACCGGGGGTCACGGGACATCAAAATCCTCATTGTACCCAAACACCGTGGACTATAGCCCATGAAAACGGCCAGAAATGCCCGAAATCACAAGTTTTCACAATGTCGCTGGATTCGTGTACTTGGGGTCTCTGGGCATTGAAATCGTTACGGGGTCGAAAAAACGTGGACTATAGCTCACGAAAACGTCCAGAAATGCCCGAAATAACTAGTTTTCATGATGTCGCTGGAGTCATGTACCGGGGGTAATAGGGCATCGAAATCCACACGGGACCCAAAAACGTGGACTATAGCCCACGAAAACGGCAAGAAATGTCCGAAATCACGAGTTTTCACGATGCTTCTGGAGTCATGTACCAGGGGTCACAGGGCATCGAAATCCATACGGGACCCAAAAAGCATGGACTATAGCCCACGAATACGGCCAGAAATGCCCAAAATCACGAGTTTTCACGATGCCGCTAGAGTCATGTACCGTGGTTCACGGGGCATCGAAATCCTCGCGGGACCCAAAAAAACGTGGACTATAGCCCACGAAAACGGCCAAAAATGCCCGAAATCACGAGTTTTCCCAATGCCGCTGGATTCATGTACAGGGGGTCACGGTGCATCGAAATCGTTAGGATCCAAAAACCATGAACTATAGCCCACGAAACGGCCAGAAAAACCGGAAATCACGAGTTTTCACGATGCCGCTAGAGTCGTGTACCGGCGGTCACGGGGCATCAAAATCCTGACTGTACCAAAAAAATGGACTATTGCCCACGAAAACGGCCAGAAATGCCCAAAATCAGGAGTTTTAACGATGCCGCTGGAGTCATGTACCCAAACACCGTGGACTATAGCCCATGAAAACGGCCAGAAATGCCCGAAATCACGAATTTTCACATTGTCGTTGGATTCATGTACAGGAGGTCACGGGGCATTGAAATCGTTACGGGATCCAAAAAAACGTGGACTATTGCCCACGAAAACGGACAGAAATGCCCGAAATCATGAGTTTTCATGATGCCGCTGGAGGCATGTACCGGGGGTCACAGGGCATCGAAATCCACACGGGACCCAAAAAACATGGACTATAGCCCACGAAAACGGCCAGAAATGCCCGAACTCACGAGTTTTCACGATGCCGCTGGAGTCATGTACCGGGGGTCACAGGGCATCGAAATCCACACGGGACCCAAAAACATGGACTATAGCCCACGAAAACGGCCAGAAAATCCGGAAATCACGAGTTTTGACGATGCCGTGGAGTTGTGTACCGGGTGTCAGGGGGCATCAAAATCCACACAGGACACAAAAACTGTGGACTATAGCCCACGAAAACAGCCAGAAATGCCCGAAATCACGAGTTTTCACGATGCCGCTGGAATCATGTACTGAGGGTCACGGGGCATCAAAATCCTCACAGGACCAAAAAAACGTGGACCATAGCCCACGAAAACGGCCAGAAATTCTCGGAATCATGAGTGTTCACGATGCCGCTGGAGTCATGTACCGTGGGTCACGGGGCATCGAAATCCTCGCGGGTCCCAAAAAACGTGTACTATAGCCCACGAAAACGGCCAGAAATGCCCGAAATCATGAGTTTTACGATGTCGCTGGAGTCATGTACCGGGGGTCACGGGACATCAAAATCCTCACTGTACCCAAACACCGTGGAATATAGCCCATGAAAACGGCCAGAAATGCCCGAAATCACGAGTTTTCACAATGTCGCTGGATTCGTGTACTTGGGGTCACGGGGCATCGAAATCGTTACGGGGTCCAAAAAAGTGGACTATAGCCCACGAAAACGTCCAGAAATGCCCGAAATCACGAGTTTTCACGATGCCGCTAGAGTCATGTACCGGGGGTCATAGGGCCTCGAAATCCAGACGGGTCCCAAAAGCGTGGACTATAGCCCACGAAAACGGCAAGAAATGTCCGAAATCACGAGTTTTCACGATGCTTCTGGAGTCATGTACCGGGGGTCACAGGGCATCGAAATCCATACGGGACCCAAAAACATAGACTATAGCCCACGAAAACGTCCAGAAAAGCCGGAAATCACGAGTTTTGACGATGCCGTGGAGTTGTGTACCGGGTGTCACGGGGCATCGAAATCGTTACGGGACCCAAAAACCGTGGACTAAAGCCCACGAAAACGGCCAGAAATTCCCGAAATCACGAGTTTTTACGATGCCGCAGGAGTCATGTACCAGGGGTCACGGGGCATCAAAAACCTTACTGTACCAAAAACCGTGTACTATAGCCCACGTAAACGGCCAGAAATGCTGGAAATCACGAGTTTTGACGATGTCGCTGGAGTTGTGTACCGGGTGTCCCAGGGCATCGAAATCCACACGGGACACAAAAACCGTGGACTATAGCCCACGAAAACGGCCAGAAAAGCCGGAAATCACGAGTTTTGACGATGCCGCTGGAGTTGTGTACCGGGTGTCACAGGGCATCGGAGTCCACACGGGACCCAAAAACCGTGGACTATAGCCCACGAAAACGGCCAGCAATGCCCGAAATCATGAGTTTTCACGATGCCGCTAGACTCGTGTACCGGGGGTCACAGGGCATCAAAATCCTGACTGTACCCAAAAAAACATGGACTATAGCCCACGAAAACGGCCAGAAAATCCGGAAATCAAGAGTTTTGACGATGCCGCTGGAGTTGTGTACTGGGTGTCACGGGGCATCGAAATCCACACGGGACCCAAAAACCGTGGACTATAGCCCACGAAAACGGCCAGAAATGCCTGAAGTCACGAGTTTTCACGATGCCGTTGGAGTCGTGTACCGGGGGTCACGGGCATCCTGACTGTACCCAGAAAAACATGGACTATAGCCCACGAAAACGGCCAGAAGTGGCCGAAATCACGAGTTTTAACGATGCCGCTGGAGGCATTACCGGGGGTCACGGGGCATCAAAATCCTCATTGTACCCAAACACCATGGACTATAGCCCATGAAAACGGCCAGAAATGCCCGAAATCACAAGTTTTCACAATGCAGTTAGATTCACGTACTGGGGGTCACGGGGCATCGAAATTGTTACGGGATCCAAAAAACGTGGACTATAGCCCATGAAAACGGCAAGAAATGCCCGAAATCGCGAGTTTTCACGATGCCGCTAGAGTCGTGTATTGGGGGTCACCGGGCATCAAAATCCTCACTGTACCCAAACACTGTGGACTATAGCCCATGAAAACGGCCATAAATGCCCGAAATCACAAGTTTTCACAATGCCGTTGGATTCATGTAGTGGTGTCTCGGGGCATCGAAATCGTTACGGGATCCAAAAAACATGGACTATAGCCCACGAAAACGTCCAGAAATGCCCGAAATCACGAGTTTTCACGATGCCGCTGGATTCATGTACCGGCGGTCATAGGGCATCGAAATCCACACAGGACCCAAAAACGTGAACTATAACCCACGAAAACGGCAAGAAATGTCCGAAATCACGAGTTTTCACGATGTTGCTGGAGTCATGTACCGGGGCTCACAGGGCATCGAAATCAATATGTGACCCAAAAACATGGACTATAGCCCACGAAAATGTCTAGAAATGCCCGAAATCACGAGTTTTTACGATGCCACTGGAGTCATGTACCGGGGGTCACGGGACATCAAAATCCTCACTGTACCCAAACATCGTGGACTATAGCCCATGAAAACGGCCAGAAATGCCCGAAATCACGAGTTTTCACAATGTCGCTGGATTCGTGTACTTGGGGTCACGGGGCATCGAAACCGTTACGGGGTCCAAAAATTGTGGACTATAGCCCACGAAAACGGCCAGAAAAGCCGGAAATCACGAGTTTTGACGATGCCGCTGGAGTTATGTACCGGGTGTCACGGGGCATCGCAGTCCACACGGGACCCAAAAAGCGTGGATTATAGCCCACGAAAACGGCCAGAAATGCCCGAAATCACGAGTTTTCACGATGCCGCTAGAGTCGTGTACCGGGGGTCACGGGGCATCAAAATCCTGACTGTACCCAAAAAAACATGGACTATAGCCCATGAAAACGGCCAGAAAAGCCGGAAATCATGAGTTTTGACGATGCCGCTGGAGTTATGTACCGGGGGTCACGGGACATCAAAATCCTCATTGTACCGAAACACCGTGGACTATAGCCCATGAAAACGGCCAGAAATGCCCGAAATCACAAGTTTTCACAATGTCGCTGGATTCGTGTACTTGGGTTCTCTGGGCATTGAAATCGTTACGGGGTCCAAACAACGTGGACTATAACCCACGAAAACGTCCAGAAATGTCCGAAATAACGAGTTTTCATGATGCCGCTGGATTCGTGTACTTGGGGTCACGGGGCATCGAAACCGTTACGGGGTCCAAAAATTGTGGACTATAGCGCACGAAAACGGCCAGAAAAGCTGGAAATCACGAGTTTTGACGATGCCGCTGGAGTTATGTACCGGGTGTCACGGGGCATCGCAGTCCACACGGGACCCAAAAAGCGTGGACTATAGCCCACGAAAACGGCCAGAAATGCCCGAAATCACGAGTTTTCACGATGCCGCTAGAGTCGTGTACCGGGGGTCACGGGGCATCAAAATCCTGACTGTACCCAAAAAAACATGGACTATAGCCCATGAAAACGGCCAGAAAAGCCGGAAATCATGAGTTTTGACGATGCCGCTGGAGTTATGTACCGGGGGTCACGGGACATCAAAATCCTCATTGTACCGAAACACCGTGGACTATAGCCCATGAAAACGGCCAGAAATGCCCGAAATCACAAGTTTTCACAATGTCGCTGGATTCGTGTACTTGGGGTCTCTGGGCATTGAAATCGTTACGGGGTCCAAACAACGTGGACTATAACCCACGAAAACGTCCAGAAATGTCCGAAATAACGAGTTTTCATGATGCCGCTGGAGTCATGTACCGGGGGTCATAGGGCATCGAAATCCACACGGGACCCAAAAACATGGACTATAGCCCACGAAAACGGCAAGAAATGTCCGAAATCACGAGTTTTCACAATGTAGTTGGATTCATGTACTGGGGGTCACGGAGCATCGAAATCGTTACGGGATCCAAAAAACATGGACTATAGCCCACGAAAACAGCCAGAAATACCCGAAATCACGAGTTTTTACGATGCCACTGGAGTCATGTACCGGGGGTCACGGGACATCAAAATCCTCACTGTACCCAAACATCGTGGACTATAGCCCATTAAACGTCCAGAAATGCCCGAAATAACGAGTTTTCACAATGTCGCTGGATTCGTGTACTTGGGGTCACGGGGCATCGAAATCGTTACGGGGTCCAAAAAACGTGGACTATAGCCCACGAAAATGTCCAGAAATGCCCGAAATCACGAGTTTTCACGATGCCGCTAGAGTCGTGTACCGGGGGTCACGGGACATCAAAATCCTCACTGTACCCAAACATCGTGGACTATAGCCCATGAAAACGGCCAGAAATGCCCGAAATCACGAGTTTTCACAATGTCGTTGGATTCGTATACTTGGGGTCACGGGGCATCGAAATCGTTACGGGGTCCAAAAAACATGGACTATAGCCCACGAAAATGTCTTGGAATGCCCGAAATCCCGAGTTTTTACGATGCCACTGGAGTCATGTACCGGGGGTCACGGGACATCAAAATCCTCACTGTACCCAAACATCGTGGACTATAGCCCATGAAAACGGCCAGAAATGCCCGAAATCACGAGTTTTCACAATGTCGCTGGATTCGTGTACTTGGGGTCACGGTGCATCGAAATCGTTACGGGGTCCAAAAAACGTGGACTATAGCCCACGAAAACGGCCAGAAAAGCCGGAAATCACGAGTTTTGACGATGCCGCTGGAGTTATGTACCGGGTGTCACGGGGCATCGCAGTCCACACGGGACCCAAAAAGCGTGGACTATAGCCCACGAAAACGGCCAGAAATGCCCGAAATCACGAGTTTTCACGATGCCGCTAGAGTCGTGTACCGGGGGTCACGGGGCATCAAAATCCTGACTGTACCCAAAAAAACATGGACTATAGCCCATCAAAACGGCCAGAAAAGTCGGAAATCATGAGTTTTGACGATGCCGCTGGAGTTATGTACCGGGGGTCACGGGACATCAAAATCCTCATTGTACCCAAACACCGTGGACTATAGCCCATGAAAACGGCCAGAAATGCCCGAAATCACAAGTTTTCACAATGTCGCTGGATTCGTGTTCTTGGGGTCACGGGGCATCGAAATCGTTACGGGGTCCAAACAACGTGGACTATAGCCCACGAAAACGTCCAGAAATGCCCGAAATAACGAGTTCTCATGATGCCGCTGGAGTCATGTACCGGGGGTCATAGGGCATCGAAATCCACACGGGACCCAAAAACGTGGACTATAGCCCACGAAAACGGCAAGAAATGTCCGAAATCACGAGTTTTCACAATGCAGTTGGATTCATGTACTGGGGGTCACGGAGCATCGAAATCGTTACGGGATCCAAAAAACATGGACTATAGCCCACGAAAACAGCCAGAAATACCCGAAATCACGAGTTTTTACGATGCCACTGGAGTCATGTACCGGGGGTCACGGGACATCAAAATCCTCACTGTACCCAAACATCGTGGACTATAGCCCATGAAAACGGCCAGAAATGCCCGAAATCACGAGTTTTCACAATGTCGCTGAATTCGTGTACTTGGGGTCACGGGGCATCGAAATCGTTACAGGGTCCAAAAGAACGTGGACAATAGCCCACGAAAATGTCTAGAAATGCCCGAAATCACGAGTTTTTACGATGCCACTGGAGTCATGTACCGGGGGTCATAGGGCATCGAAATCCACACGGGACCCAAAAACGTGGACTATTGCCCACGAAAACGGCCAGAAAAGCCGGAAATCACGAGTTTTGACGATGCCGCTGGAGTTATGTACCGGGTGTCACGGGGCATCGCAGTCCACACGGGACCCAAAAAGCGTGGACTATAGCCCACGAAAACGGCCAGAAATGCCCGAAATCACGAGTTTTCACGATGCCGCTAGAGTCGTGTACCGGGGGTCATGGGGCATCAAAATCCTGACTGTACCCAAAAAAAACGTGTACTATAGCCCACGAAAACGGCCAGAAATGCTCGAAATCACGAGTTTTACGATGTCGTTGGAGTCATGTACCGGGTTTCACGGGACATCAAAATCCTCACTGTACCCAAACATCGTGGACTATAGCCCATGAAAACGGCCAGAAATGCCTGAAATCACGAGTTTTCACAATGTCGCTGGATTCGTGTACTTGGGGTCACGGGGCATCGAAATCGTTACGGGGTCCAAAAAACGTGGACTATAGCCCACGAAAATGTCCACAAATGCCCGAAATCACGAGTTTTGACGATGCCGCTGGAGTTATGTACCGGGTGTCACGGGGCATCGCAGTCCACACGGGACCCAAAAAGCGTGGATTATAGCCCACGAAAACGGCCAGAAATGCCCGAAATCACGAGTTTTCACCATGCCGCTAGAGTCGTGTACCGGGGGTCACGGGGCATCAAAATCCTGACTGTACCCAAAAAAACATGGACTATAGCCCATGAAAACGGCCAGAAAAGCCGGAAATCATGAGTTTTGACGATGCCGCTGGAGTTATGTACCGGGGGTCACGGGACATCAAAATCCTCATTGTACCGAAACACCGTGGACTATAGCCCATGAAAACGGCCAGAAATGCCCGAAATTACAAGTTTTCACAATGTCGCTGGATTCGTGTACTTGGGTTCTCTGGGCATTGAAATCGTTACGGGGTCCAAACAACGTGGACTATAACCCACGAAAACGTCCAGAAATGTCCGAAATAACGAGTTTTCATGATGCCGCTGGATTCGTGTACTTGGGGTCACGGGGCATCGAAACCGTTACGGGGTCCAAAAATTGTGGACTATAGCCCACGAAAACGGCCAGAAAAGCTGGAAATCACGAGTTTTGACGATGCCGCTGGAGTTATGTACCGGGTGTCACGGGGCATCGCAGTCCACACGGGACCCAAAAAGCGTGGACTATAGCCCACGAAAACGGCCAGAAATGCCCGAAATCACGAGTTTTCACGATGCCGCTAGAGTCGTGTACCGGGGGTCACGGGGCATCAAAATCCTGACTGTACCCAAAAAAACATGGACTATAGCCCATGAAAACGGCCAGAAAAGCCGGAAATCATGAGTTTTGACGATGCCGCTGGAGTTATGTACCGGGGGTCACGGGACATCAAAATCCTCATTGTACCGAAACACCGTGGACTATAGCCCATGAAAACGGCCAGAAATGCCCGAAATCACAAGTTTTCACAATGTCGCTGGATTCGTGTACTTGGGGTCTCTGGACATTGAAATCGTTACGGGGTCCAAACAACGTGGACTATAACCCACGAAAACGTCCAGAAATGTCCGAAATAACGAGTTTTCATGATGCCGCTGGAGTCATGTACCGGGGGTCATAGGGCATCGAAATCCACACGGGACCCAAAAACATGGACTATAGCCCACGAAAACGGCAAGAAATGTCCGAAATCACGAGTTTTCACAATGTAGTTGGATTCATGTACTGGGGGTCACGGAGCATCGAAATCGTTACGGGATCCAAAAAACATGGACTATAGCCCACGAAAACAGCCAGAAATACCCGAAATCACGAGTTTTTACGATGCCACTGGAGTCATGTACCGGGGGTCACGGGACATCAAAATCCTCACTGTACCCAAACATCGTGGACTATAGCCCATTAAACGTCCAGAAATGCCCGAAATAACGAGTTTTCACAATGTCGCTGGATTCGTGTACTTGGGGTCACGGGGCATCGAAATCGTTACGGGGTCCAAAAAACATGGACTATAGCCCACGAAAATGTCCAGAAATGCCCGAAATCACGAGTTTTCACGATGCCGCTAGAGTCGTGTACCGGGGGTCACGGGACATCAAAATCCTCACTGTACCCAAACATCGTGGACTATAGCCCATGAAAACGGCCAGAAATGCCCGAAATCACGAGTTTTCACAATGTCGTTGGATTCGTATACTTGGGGTCACGGGGCATCGAAATCGTTACGGGGTCCAAAAAACATGGACTATAGCCCACGAAAATGTCTTGGAATGCCCGAAATCCCGAGTTTTTACGATGCCACTGGAGTCATGTACCGGGGGTCACGGGACATCAAAATCCTCACTGTACCCAAACATCGTGGACTATAGCCCATGAAAACGGCCAGAAATGCCCGAAATCACGAGTTTTCACAATGTCGCTGGATTCGTGTACTTGGGGTCACGGTGCATCGAAATCGTTACGGGGTCCAAAAAACGTGGACTATAGCCCACGAAAACGGCCAGAAAAGCCGGAAATCACGAGTTTTGACGATGCCGCTGGAGTTATGTACCGGGTGTCACGGGGCATCGCAGTCCACACGGGACCCAAAAAGCGTGGACTATAGCCCACGAAAACGGCCAGAAATGCCCGAAATCACGAGTTTTCACGATGCCGCTAGAGTCGTGTACCGGGGGTCACGGGGCATCAAAATCCTGACTGTACCCAAAAAAACATGGACTATAGCCCATCAAAACGGCCAGAAAAGCCGGAAATCATGAGTTTTGACGATGCCGCTGGAGTTATGTACCGGGGGTCACGGGACATCAAAATCCTCATTGTACCCAAACACCGTGGACTATAGCCCATGAAAACGGCCAGAAATGCCCGAAATCACAAGTTTTCACAATGTCGCTGGATTCGTGTTCTTGGGGTCACGGGGCATCGAAATCGTTACGGGGTCCAAACAACGTGGACTATAGCCCACGAAAACGTCCAGAAATGCCCGAAATAACGAGTTCTCATGATGCCGCTGGAGTCATGTACCGGGGGTCATAGGGCATCGAAATCCACACGGGACCCAAAAACGTGGACTATAGCCCACGAAAACGGCAAGAAATGTCCGAAATCACGAGTTTTCACAATGCAGTTGGATTCATGTACTGGGGGTCACGGAGCATCGAAATCGTTACGGGATCCAAAAAACATGGACTATAGCCCACGAAAACAGCCAGAAATACCCGAAATCACGAGTTTTTACGATGCCACTGGAGTCATGTACCGGGGGTCACGGGACATCAAAATCCTCACTGTACCCAAACATCGTGGACTATAGCCCATGAAAACGGCCAGAAATGCCCGAAATCACGAGTTTTCACAATGTCGCTGAATTCGTGTACTTGGGGTCACGGGGCATCGAAATCGTTACAGGGTCCAAAAGAACGTGGACAATAGCCCACGAAAATGTCTAGAAATGCCCGAAATCACGAGTTTTTACGATGCCACTGGAGTCATGTACCGGGGGTCATAGGGCATCGAAATCCACACGGGACCCAAAAACGTGGACTATTGCCCACGAAAACGGCCAGAAAAGCCGGAAATCACGAGTTTGACGATGCCGCTGGAGTTATGTACCGGGTGTCACGGGGCATCGCAGTCCACACGGGACCCAAAAAGCGTGGACTATAGCCCACGAAAACGGCCAGAAATGCCCGAAATCACGAGTTTTCACGATGCCGCTAGAGTCGTGTACCGGGGGTCACGGGGCATCAAAATCCTGACTGTACCCAAAAAAACATGGACTATAGCCCATCAAAACGGCCAGAAAAGTCGGAAATCATGAGTTTTGACGATGCCGCTGGAGTTATGTACCGGGGGTCACGGGACATCAAAATCCTCATTGTACCCAAACACCGTGGACTATAGCCCATGAAAACGGCCAGAAATGCCCGAAATCACAAGTTTTCACAATGTCGCTGGATTCGTGTTCTTGGGGTCACGGGGCATCGAAATCGTTACGGGGTCCAAACAACGTGGACTATAGCCCACGAAAACGTCCAGAAATGCCCGAAATAACGAGTTCTCATGATGCCGCTGGAGTCATGTACCGGGGGTCATAGGGCATCGAAATCCACACGGGACCCAAAAACGTGGACTATAGCCCACGAAAACGGCAAGAAATGTCCGAAATCACGAGTTTTCACAATGCAGTTGGATTCATGTACTGGGGGTCACGGAGCATCGAAATCGTTACGGGATCCAAAAAACATGGACTATAGCCCACGAAAACAGCCAGAAATACCCGAAATCACGAGTTTTTACGATGCCACTGGAGTCATGTACCGGGGGTCACGGGACATCAAAATCCTCACTGTACCCAAACATCGTGGACTATAGCCCATGAAAACGGCCAGAAATGCCCGAAATCACGAGTTTTCACAATGTCGCTGAATTCGTGTACTTGGGGTCACGGGGCATCGAAATCGTTACAGGGTCCAAAAGAACGTGGACAATAGCCCACGAAAATGTCTAGAAATGCCCGAAATCACGAGTTTTTACGATGCCACTGGAGTCATGTACCGGGGGTCATAGGGCATCGAAATCCACACGGGACCCAAAAACGTGGACTATTGCCCACGAAAACGGCCAGAAAAGCCGGAAATCACGAGTTTTGACGATGCCGCTGGAGTTATGTACCGGGTGTCACGGGGCATCGCAGTCCACACGGGACCCAAAAAGCGTGGACTATAGCCCACGAAAACGGCCAGAAATGCCCGAAATCACGAGTTTTCACGATGCCGCTAGAGTCGTGTACCGGGGGTCATGGGGCATCAAAATCCTGACTGTACCCAAAAAAAACGTGTACTATAGCCCACGAAAACGGCCAGAAATGCTCGAAATCACGAGTTTTACGATGTCGCTGGAGTCATGTACCGGGTTTCACGGGACATCAAAATCCTCACTGTACCCAAACATCGTGGACTATAGCCCATGAAAACGGCCAGAAATGCCTGAAATCACGAGTTTTCACAATGTCGCTGGATTCGTGTACTTGGGGTCACGGGGCATCGAAATCGTTACGGGGTCCAAAAAACGTGGACTATAGCCCACGAAAATGTCCACAAATGCCCGAAATCACGAGTTTTGACGATGCCGCTGGAGTTATGTACCGGGTGTCACGGGGCATCGCAGTCCACACGGGACCCAAAAAGCGTGGATTATAGCCCACGAAAACGGCCAGAAATGCCCGAAATCACGAGTTTTCACCATGCCGCTAGAGTCGTGTACCGGGGGTCACGGGGCATCAAAATCCTGACTGTACCCAAAAAAACATGGACTATAGCCCATGAAAACGGCCAGAAAAGCCGGAAATCATGAGTTTTGACGATGCCGCTGGAGTTATGTACCGGGGGTCACGGGACATCAAAATCCTCATTGTACCGAAACACCGTGGACTATAGCCCATGAAAACGGCCAGAAATGCCCGAAATCACAAGTTTTCACAATGTCGCTGGATTCGTGTACTTGGGTTCTCTGGGCATTGAAATCGTTACGGGGTCCAAACAACGTGGACTATAACCCACGAAAACGTCCAGAAATGTCCGAAATAACGAGTTTTCATGATGCCGCTGGATTCGTGTACTTGGGGTCACGGGGCATCGAAACCGTTACGGGGTCCAAAAATTGTGGACTATAGCCCACGAAAACGGCCAGAAAAGCTGGAAATCACGAGTTTTGACGATGCCGCTGGAGTTATGTACCGGGTGTCACGGGGCATCGCAGTCCACACGGGACCCAAAAAGCGTGGACTATAGCCCACGAAAACGGCCAGAAATGCCCGAAATCACGAGTTTTCACGATGCCGCTAGAGTCGTGTACCGGGGGTCACGGGGCATCAAAATCCTGACTGTACCCAAAAAAACATGGACTATAGCCCATGAAAACGGCCAGAAAAGCCGGAAATCATGAGTTTTGACGATGCCGCTGGAGTTATGTACCGGGGGTCACGGGACATCAAAATCCTCATTGTACCGAAACACCGTGGACTATAGCCCATGAAAACGGCCAGAAATGCCCGAAATCACAAGTTTTCACAATGTCGCTGGATTCGTGTACTTGGGGTCTCTGGGCATTGAAATCGTTACGGGGTCCAAACAACGTGGACTATAACCCACGAAAACGTCCAGAAATGTCCGAAATAACGAGTTTTCATGATGCCGCTGGAGTCATGTACCGGGGGTCATAGGGCATCGAAATCCACACGGGACCCAAAAACATGGACTATAGCCCACGAAAACGGCAAGAAATGTCCGAAATCACGAGTTTTCACAATGTAGTTGGATTCATGTACTGGGGGTCACGGAGCATCGAAATCGTTACGGGATCCAAAAAACATGGACTATAGCCCACGAAAACAGCCAGAAATACCCGAAATCACGAGTTTTTACGATGCCACTGGAGTCATGTACCGGGGGTCACGGGACATCAAAATCCTCACTGTACCCAAACATCGTGGACTATAGCCCATTAAACGTCCAGAAATGCCCGAAATAACGAGTTTTCACAATGTCGCTGGATTCGTGTACTTGGGGTCACGGGGCATCGAAATCGTTACGGGGTCCAAAAAACGTGGACTATAGCCCACGAAAATGTCCAGAAATGCCCGAAATCACGAGTTTTCACGATGCCGCTAGAGTCGTGTACCGAGGGTCACGGGACATCAAAATCCTCACTGTACCCAAACATCGTGGACTATAGCCCATGAAAACGGCCAGAAATGCCCGAAATCACGAGTTTTCACAATGTCGTTGGATTCGTATACTTGGGGTCACGGGGCATCGAAATCGTTACGGGGTCCAAAAAACATGGACTATAGCCCACGAAAATGTCTTGGAATGCCCGAAATCCCGAGTTTTTACGATGCCACTGGAGTCATGTACCGGGGGTCACGGGACATCAAAATCCTCACTGTACCCAAACATCGTGGACTATAGCCCATGAAAACGGCCAGAAATGCCCGAAATCACGAGTTTTCACAATGTCGCTGGATTCGTGTACTTGGGGTCACGGTGCATCGAAATCGTTACGGGGTCCAAAAAACGTGGACTATAGCCCACGAAAACGGCCAGAAAAGCCGGAAATCACGAGTTTTGACGATGCCGCTGGAGTTATGTACCGGGTGTCACGGGGCATCGCAGTCCACACGGGACCCAAAAAGCGTGGACTATAGCCCACGAAAACGGCCAGAAATGCCCGAAATCACGAGTTTTCACGATGCCGCTAGAGTCGTGTACCGGGGGTCACGGGGCATCAAAATCCTGACTGTACCCAAAAAAACATGGACTATAGCCCATCAAAACGGCCAGAAAAGCCGGAAATCATGAGTTTTGACGATGCCGCTGGAGTTATGTACCGGGGGTCACGGGACATCAAAATCCTCATTGTACCCAAACACCGTGGACTATAGCCCATGAAAACGGCCAGAAATGCCCGAAATCACAAGTTTTCACAATGTCGCTGGATTCGTGTTCTTGGGGTCACGGGGCATCGAAATCGTTACGGGGTCCAAACAACGTGGACTATAGCCCACGAAAACGTCCAGAAATGCCCGAAATAACGAGTTCTCATGATGCCGCTGGAGTCATGTACCGGGGGTCATAGGGCATCGAAATCCACACGGGACCCAAAAACGTGGACTATAGCCCACGAAAACGGCAAGAAATGTCCGAAATCACGAGTTTTCACAATGCAGTTGGATTCATGTACTGGGGGTCACGGAGCATCGAAATCGTTACGGGATCCAAAAAACATGGACTATAGCCCACGAAAACAGCCAGAAATACCCGAAATCACGAGTTTTTACGATGCCACTGGAGTCATGTACCGGGGGTCACGGGACATCAAAATCCTCACTGTACCCAAACATCGTGGACTATAGCCCATGAAAACGGCCAGAAATGCCCGAAATCACGAGTTTTCACAATGTCGCTGAATTCGTGTACTTGGGGTCACGGGGCATCGAAATCGTTACAGGGTCCAAAAGAACGTGGACAATAGCCCACGAAAATGTCTAGAAATGCCCGAAATCACGAGTTTTTACGATGCCACTGGAGTCATGTACCGGGGGTCATAGGGCATCGAAATCCACACGGGACCCAAAAACGTGGACTATTGCCCACGAAAACGGCCAGAAAAGCCGGAAATCACGAGTTTTGACGATGCCGCTGGAGTTATGTACCGGGTGTCACGGGGCATCGCAGTCCACACGGGACCCAAAAAGCGTGGACTATAGCCCACGAAAACGGCCAGAAATGCCCGAAATCACGAGTTTTCACGATGCCGCTAGAGTCGTGTACCGGGGGTCATGGGGCATCAAAATCCTGACTGTACCCAAAAAAACCGTGTACTATAGCCCACGAAAACGGCCAGAAATGCTCGAAATCACGAGTTTTACGATGTCGCTGGAGTCATGTACCGGGTTTCACGGGACATCAAAATCCTCACTGTACCCAAACATCGTGGACTATAGCCCATGAAAACGGCCAGAAATGCCTGAAATCACGAGTTTTCACAATGTCGCTGGATTCGTGTACTTGGGGTCACGGGGCATCGAAATCGTTACGGGGTCCAAAAAACGTGGACTATAGCCCACGAAAATGTCCACAAATGCCCGAAATCACGAGTTTTTACGATGCCGTGGAGTTGTGTACCGGGTGTCACGGGGCATCGAAATCGTTACGGGACCCGAAAACCGTGGACTATAGCCCACGAAAACAGCCAGAAATACCCGAAATCACGAGTTTTTACGATGCGATGGAGTCATGTACAGGGGGTCACGGGGCATCAAATTCCTTACTGTACCCAAAAACCGTGGACTATAGCCCACGAAAACGGCCAGAAATGCTGGAAATCAAGAGTTTTGACGATGTCCTTGAAGTTGTGTACCGGGTGTCATAAAGCATCGAAATCCACATGGGACACAAAAACCGTGGACTATAGCCCACGAAAACGGCCAGAAATGCCCGAAATCACGAGTTTTAACGATGCCGCTGGAGACATGTACCGGGGATCACGGGGCACCAAAATCCTTACTGTACCCAAAAACCGTGGACTATAGCCCACGAAAACGGCCAGAAATGCTGGAAATCAAGAGTTTTGACGATGTCCCTGGAGTTGTGTACCGGGTGTCATAAAGCATCGAAATCAACATGGGACACAAAAACCGTGGACTATAGCCCACGAAAACGGCCAGAAATGCCCGAAATCACGAGTTTTCACGATGCCGCTAGAGTCGTGTATTGGGGGTCACGGGGGGTCGAAATCCTCAGTGTACCCAAAAACCGTGGACTATAGCCCACGAAAACGGCCAGAAAAGCCGGAAATCACGAGTTTTGACAATGTCGTCGGAGTTGTGTACTGGGTGTCACGGGGCATCGAAATCCACACTGGACCCAAGAACCGTGGACTATAGCCCACGAAAACGGCCAGAAATGCCCGAAATCACGAGTTTTCACGATGCCGCTAGAGTCGTGTACGAGGGTCACCGGGCATCAAAATCCTGACTGTACGAAAAAAAACATGGACTATAGCCCACGAAAACGGAAAGAAATGCCCGAAATCACGAGTTTTAACGATGCCGCTGGAGTCATGTACCCAAACACCGTGGACTATAGCCCATGAAAACGGCCAGAAATGCCCAAAATCACGAGTTTTCACAATGTCGTTGGATTCATCTACAGGGGGTCACGGGGAATTGAAATCGTTACGGGATCAGAAAAACGTGGACTATAGCCCACGAAAACGGCCAGAAATGCCCGAAATCATGAGTTTTCATGATGCCGCTGGAGTCATGTACCGTGGGTCACAGGGCATCGAAATCCACACGGGACCCAAAAACATGGACTAAGCCCACGAAAACGGCCAGAAAAGCCGGAAATCACGAGTTTTGACGATGCCGTGGGGTTGTGTACCGGGTGTCACGGGGCATCGAAATCCACACGGGACACAAAAACCGTGGACTTTAGCCCACGAAAACGGCCAGAAATGCCCGAAATCACGAGTTTTCACGATGCCGCTGGAATCATGTACCGAGGGTCACGGGGCATCAAAATCCTCACAGGACCAAAAAACATGGACTATAGCCCACGAAAACGGCCAGAAATGCTCGAAATCATGAGTGTTCACGATGCCGCCGGAGTCATGTATCGTGGGTCACGGGGCATCAAAATCCTCGCGGGTCCCAAAAAAACGTGTACTATAGCCCACGAAAACTTCCAGAAATGCCCGAAATCACGAGTTTTACGATGTCGCTGGAGTCATGTACCGGGTGTCACGGGACATCAAAATCCTCACTGTACCCAAACACCATGGACTATAGCCCATGAAAACGGCCAGAAATGCCCGAAATCACGAGTTTTCACAATGTCGCTGGATTCGTGTACTTGGTGTCACGGGGCATCGAAATCGTTACGGGGTCCAAAAAACGTGGACTATAGCCCACGAAAACGTCCAGAAATGTCCGAAATCACGAGTTTTCACGATGCTGCTGGAGTCATGTACCAGGGGTCACAGGGCATCGAAATCCATACGGGACCCGAAAACGTAGACTATAGCCCACGAAAACGTCCAGAAAAGCCGGAAATCACGAGTTTTGACGATCCGCTGGAGACATGTACCGGTGGTCACGGGGCACCAAAATCCTTACTGTACCCAAAAACCATGGACTATAGCCCACGAAAACGGCCAGAAATGCAGGAAATCAAGAGTTTTGACGATGTCGCTGGAGTTGTGTACCGGGTGTCAGAAAGCATCAAAATCCACATGGGACACAAAAATCGTGGACTATAGCCCCTTAAAACGGCCATAAATGCCCGAAATCACGAGGTTTCACGATGCCGCTAGAGTCGTGTATTGGGGGTCTCGGGCCATCGAAATCCTCACTGTACCAAAAAATCGTGGACTATAGCCCACGAAAACGGCCAGAAAAGCCGGAAATCACGAGTTTTGACGATGCCGCTGGAGTTGTGTACCGGGAGTCACGGGGTATCGCAATCCACACGGGACCCGCAAACATGGACTATAGGCCACGAAAAGGGCCAGAAATGCCCGAAATCACGAGTTTTCACGATGCCGCTAGAGTCGTGTATTGGGGGTCACGGGGTGTCGAAATCCTCACTGTACCCAAAAACTGAAGGGGATCGTGTGCAGAAAACAAAAAATTTCCTAGCAACGATATCCTTAAACTAGCCAAGATCTATTCTATGCAGATATAGTAGTACGAACGGAGATCGGAATACGTACCCTTGTAGACCGAAAGCGGGGATTACGTTCCCGCACAAACGTTGTCGATGCAGACCGACGAAGCCGACCTCAAGGTCGTGTAGAGGAAGCAGGCCTCCGAGACCCGCAGGGAGTCGCACACGTACGGTGGAGACGACGCCTCCGAAGCTCCAATCCAGGACGAGCAGCGGAAGACTTGGACCGGAACACCAGCAGCGCGGCAGCGGGCTATGGTGGAGGAGATCCCCTCTTTCTCTTGCTCGGCGCGGCTCCGACTTGGGAACCACGAGATCGAGAGAGAAATCAGGAATTAATTGGTGAATTAAAAGGCTGGGGGTGCCCCTTCTTATATAGGCTCCCAAGGGGAGCCAACCTTGCCAGCCAGGCAATGTGGGACTATCCGATATTTTCATATTAATAACACTAACATAATATATATAATATTTCCTAGCTCCGAAAACTCTTTCGGCGCTGCCCGATCTCCATCGGACCTCTCCCGGGACGCTCCCGGTGATCTCCTTCCTTTCCGGTTGTCTTGTCGAAACCCCTTAAGTGTGTTACCCTAGCGGTTCGATATAATATCAGGTATGATCAAGACTCCTCAATGATCAACGACTAATCCGTAGGCCTGGACCCCATGAATTAATCCCTGAGATATAACGAATGACTTTCATCTATCAAACCTGAACGTGAAGTCTTAGACCTTTTGCCATAGCGATACTTAGCACGTCTGAGTGTCGTTCCATAGATATCTCCATACCTAATCCCGACCTCGTTACCGACGACGCTATCTTCTACTCGTTCATGATCTCATGTCTCCGTGACCTAGTCACATGCTTGCAAGCTCATTAGACATGATCTCACCGAGTGGGCCCGAGAGTATCTATCCTGCTATGCGGACTGGCAAATCCCGCTCTTGACCCCTCGTCTCAATACTCCTTTCCAATACCCAAAAGTATCACCGTTATTGTCATACTAAATAAGATACGACGTTTGGTGCAATCAAAGTACCTTCCGGGAATATCAATAAGAGTTGATCTCACGGTCAAAGGCGTAACGACTATGTTCTCCAAATCTGGGTATGTCCATCACATCACTCTCCAGCGATATGACTCTCATTGCCGACCGGCACCATGCCCCATGACCGGGAAACCTCGATCATCAATCGCGCAACGAAACTAGTCTTAGTAGAGGCTACTAGGGACCTGGTTGTTTGCGTATCACACCCGCATTAATGTTTCCGCTTAATACGGTTCTAGCATGACACAAAAACCTATTATGAACAAACGAGATATGATAAAGAATACACTTTATTAATTGCCTCTAGGGCATATCTCCTTCAGTCTCCCACTTGCACTAGAGTACAACTTAATCTAGATTACAACTTGGTAAAAGCCTAACACCCATAGCTAATTGGTGTTGTTCATGCTTATCAAGCGGGAGAGGCTTCGTCAGCGGATCTGCCACATTCAGATCCGTATGCACTTTGCAAATCTTCACATCGCCTCCTTGTACGTACTGACGTATCACATGGAAGCGTCGGAGAATGTGTATGGCGGTGGAGTGAGACCTTGGCTCCTTGGCGTTCGCAATGGCACCCGTGTTGTCGCAGAAGAGGACCACGGGGTCTTGCACGCTCGGGAACACTCCAAGTTCGATGACGAACTTCCTCAGCCACACAGCTTCATTCGCGGCCTCGCAGGCAGCAATGTACTCCGACTCCATTGTAGATTGTGCGACTATGGGTTGCTTCCCACTTATCCAGCACACGACGCCTCCATTCACCTTGAACACGTAACCTGTCTGTGACTTACAGTCATCGGGGTCTGAGCAGAAACTTGCATCTACGTAACCCGTTACGCCAAGTTCCTCATCGCAGCCACCATACACAAGGAACATTTCCTTTGTCTTATTGAGATACTTAAGAATGCTCTTAACAGCTACCCAATGCGGCATTCCAGGATTACTCTGGAACCGGCTGGTCAAACTTAGAGCTAATGCCACATCTGGTCTAGTACTCAACATTGCATACATGATCGATCCTATGGCTGAAGCATAAGGATGTTTCGTCATTTTGGCCTTACCCAGTTCCGTCACCGGACACTGCGCCTTACGCAATATCTTATTCTTGATAACCGGCAGAGAACCCTTCTTTGCCTTCTCCATATGAAAACGCTTCAATATTTTATCAAGATAAGTACTCTGACTTAGTGCTAATAGGCGCCTTGATCTATCACGATAGATTTTTATGCCTAAAACATACGCAGCTTCTCCTAAGTCCTTCATGGAAAACTTACTGTTTAAATATTCCTTCATGCTATTCAGAAGTTCCACATCATTCCCTATTAGCAATATGTCGTCAACATACAGTGCTAAGAACACAACCGAGCTCCCACTCATTTTCTTGTAAATACAGGTCTCTTCCACATTCTGGATAAATCCAAAACCTTTGATTACCTCATCAAAGCGAAGATTCCAGCTCCGAGATGCCTGCTTCAATCCATAGATGGATCGCTGAAGCTTGCACACCTTGTTAGCACTTCCTGGATCGACAAAACCTTCCGGCTGTACCATGTACAACTCTTCCTCAATGTTTCCATTCAGGAAGGCCGTTTTGACGTCCATCTGCCAGATTTCATAATCATAGTAGGCAGCTACCGCTAACAAAATCCGAATAGACTTAAGCATCGCTACCGGTGAAAAAGTTTCATCGTAGTCAATTCCATGAACTTGTCGGAAACCCTTTGCGACAAGCCAAGCTTTATAGACGGTCACATTACCATCAGCATCAGTCTTCTTCTTAAAGATCCACTTATTCTCGACGGCCTTGCGCCCTTCGGGAATATCTACCAAAGTCCACACTTTGTTATCGTACATGGATCCTATTTCGGATTTCATGGCTTCAAGCCATTTCTCGGACTCTAGACTCTCCATCGCCTCCTTGTAGTTCGTAGGTTCGTCTTGCTCAACTAGCATGACGGTGCAAACCATGTTGCCATACCATTCTGGTGGGATCCGAGATCTACCAGACCTACGAGGTAGAACATCTTCCTCGACAGTTTCTCCCACTCCTTCCACGGAGGACGTTTCCGGAATTGCTTCCGTTGCGCCACTCGGAATCTCGAGTTCAGGATCAACGATTTCATCGAGGTCTACCTTCCTCCCACTTACTCCTTTCGCGAGAAACTCCTTCTCTAGAAAAGCATCGGTCTTCGCGACAAAAGTTTTGCCCTCAGCTTGGTTGTAGAAGGTGTACCCAACGGTTTCCCGCGGATATCCTACAAAGACGACTTTCTCCGACTTCGGTTCGAGTTTGTCGGGCTGCAGTTTCTTAACGTACGCCTCACAACCCCAAACCTTCAGAAACGATAACTTAGGCTTTTGGCCATACCATAATTCATACGGCGTCGTTTCAACGGACTTGGACGGAGCCCTATTTAAAATGAATGCGGCTGTTTCTAACGCATAACCCCAGAAGGACACTGGCAGATCGGTATGAGACATCATAGATCGGACACTATCCAGTAGAGTACGATTACGTCGCTCGGACACACCGTTACGCTGCGGCGTTCCGGCGGGCGTAAGTTGGGGCACTATGCCACAACTCTTCAGATGTGTGCCAAACTCAAAACTCAAGTACTCTCCACCACGATCGGATCGGAGATGCTTGATTTTCCTATTAAGCTGATTCTCAACTTCACTCTGGAATTCTTTGAACTTTTCAAACGTTTCAGACTTGTGTTTCATCAAATAGATATAACCGTATCTACTCAAGTCATCAGTGAAGGTGACGAAGTAACGATAACCATTGCGTGTCAAAACGCTCATCGGTCCTGACACATCTGTATGTATGATCCCCAACAAATCCGACGCCCGTTCAACGAAACCTTTGAACGGTGTTCTGGTCATTTTGCCCATGAGGCATGGTTCACATGTATTGAGGGATCCGAAATCCAACGAGTCCAAGAGTCCATCGGAGTGGAGTCGCTTCATGCGCTTTATACCAATATGACCAAGACGGCAATGCCACAAAAACATGGCGGTATCGTCACTACACTTAATTCGTTTGGCTTCTATGTTATGGATGTGAGTACTACGATCGAGATTCAACAAGAATAAACCGTTATTCTCGGGAGCATCAACATAAAAGATATCATTCATATAAATAGCACAATTGCTTGACACTTATTTAAATGAATAACCGTCTTGTAACAGGCAAGACCCACTTATAATGTTTACACTCAAGGATGGCACAAAATAACATTTATTTAAAACCAAAACTAATCCCGATGGTAGATGCAGAGGGAGCGTGCCGACAGCCACCACGTCGACTCTCGATCCGTTGCCGACGCGCATCGTCACCTCATCCTTCGCCAGCCGCCTTCTATTCCGTAACTCCTCCTGAGAGTTACATATATGAGCAACAGAACCAGTATCAAATACCCACGTATTGCTCCGGGCGGATGTAAGGTACACATCTATAACATGTATATCAAATATACCTTTCTCTTTGTCGACCGTCTTGCCAGACTTCCTATCCTCCAGATACTTGGGGCAGTTGCGCTTCCAGTGACCCTTCCCCTTGCAGTAGAAACACTCCACGCTAGCTCTGGGACCATACCTGTTAGTCCTGGGCTTGGCAGCCAACTTTGCCTCCCTCCGGGACTTCCAGCTCTGCTTTCCCTTGCCACCGGACTTCTTGAAATCAACGGTCTTGTTGACCATCAACAGCGTGTGCTCCTTCTTAATCTCTACCTCAGCAGTCTTGAGCATCACGAACACTTCACCCAGGGACTTAGCCATGCCCTGCATGTTGTAGTTCATGACGAAGCCTTTGTAGCTTGGTGGCAACGATTGCAACACCCTGTCAATCGCCAGCTCATCGGGAATCTTGCACTCCAGAGTATTCAGGCGTTGAACGTAGCCAGACATCTTGACTACATGCTCGCTCACACTGCTATGCTCTTCCATCTTGGCTGAGAAGAAAAGCTCAGAAGCCTCATATCTCTCAGCCTTAGCCTGCGGCGCAAAGACAGCCTTAAGATCCGAGATGATCTCAAAGGCGCTCATCTTCTCAAAGCGCTTCTGCAGGTCGGCTTCCATGGCGTAGAGCATCCCACTCTAGACAAAGGCAGAATCCTCCGATCGGGTCTGGAAGACCTTTTTCTCATCCTCAGAGGCATCATCTACAGGAGGGTCACCTATGGCGGCCTCAATGACGTAGGCCACCCTATGGGGAGTGAGGAGGATCCTCAGGTTGCGGAACCAGGCCATGAAGTTTGACCCATTGGTCTTAAGCTTTTCTTTCTCAAGGAACAGACCTAGGTTAAACGAGGGGCGAGACATCTACAATGGAATTTGCAACAACATAAGACTTTGTTCATAATAATTTTGAGTTATAGTATTTTAGAAAATAACTAACATAACTCCCACTCAAACGAACATCCCTCCTGGTCGCTTAAGCGATCACACGACCCCCATCCATTGCACCACCCCTCGTCATCAAAGCCGGCGGCACAACTTCAAGAGTAGACAAAATCGTCCGTCACACCAATTTTGTGACTCGTGCTCGACCTTTCGGTCTTCCTGTTCCGGGGCCATACCTCTGAGTATGCTAGGCTCGCCACCAAAGACCTCCACGCTGACGCTTGTGCAACATGGCTTACACCCACCGTATGCGAACGAAGATATGTCTGACACCCGATCATCACGGCCTGCCTCATAACGTAGAACTTTATTGGTGGTGCGCGTTGGAGGGAGAACACTAGTGGTATTTCGAAGGGATCATCTTATTCAGCTACCGCCGTGTAACACACAATCACACAAAAATAAGATGCACACAAAACATCAAATGTAATGCAATGTGATATAGTCCATCGCGCCATGGTCTTCTTGGCGCCCGCAGTTTATAAACAATTTAATAAACCTACCTTGACCATATCACATAGCCCCTGCAAAATAAAGTTAGACGCTTCTACTTTATCTTTTGCATATTTTACGTGGCTTGGGGCTTTCGTAAATAGAACCGCTTCATACCTACGAATCTAATGACCACAACAATGATCCAATAATTGCATGTTTAAGCATCCCTTCCGGGCCCTCCACTGAAAATGCGAAGACCAACTAAAGAGAGAGAAACTGTCACCCGCCAGCCACAGATACGGTACAAGCCGTATGTCAGTAGTGGAACCAGTCTCGCGTAAGCGTACGCGTAAAGTCGGTCCGGGCCGCTTCATCAACTCAATGACGCTGGAATACACAAGTGCACGCTAGAGGGTAGCAAATAACAGGAACGGTGCCCCCATGCAGAGCACGGGTTCTAACAGCGTACAGCTATATCTTACGATAGATCGGCTCTGATACCACTGAAGGGGATCGTGTGTAGAAAACAAAAAATTTCCTAGCAACGATATCCTTAAACTAGCCAAGATCTATTCTATGCAGATATAGTAGTATGAACGGAGATCGGAATACGTACCCTTGTAGACCGAAAGCGGGGATTACGTTCCCGCACAAACGTTGTCGATGTAGACCGACGAAGCCGACCTCAAGGTCGTGTAGAGGAAGCAGGCCTCCGAGTACCGCTAGCGCAGCACCTCGCAGGGAGTCGCACACGTACGGTGGAGACGACGCCTCCGAAGGTCCAGTCCAGGACGAGCAGCGGAAGACTTGGACCGGAACACCAGCAGCGCGGCAGCGGGCTATGGTGGAGGAGATCCCCTCTTTCTCTTGCTCGGCGCGGCTCCGACTTGGGAACCACGAGATCGAGAGAGAAATCAGGAATTAATTGGTGAATTAAAAGGCTGGGGGTGCCCCTTCTTATATAGGCTCCCAAGGGGAGCCAACCTTGCCAGCCAGGCAATGTGGGACTATCCCCACATAGCCTGGTGCGGTTTGGGAGGTGCGCCGGCCCCCTTGGTGGGCCCTTGGCCCACCTGGGGCAGCCCTCCTGGCCCCCACCGAATTCCCCTAGGGAATTTCCCCCTCTTGGGCCTTCTTTCGTCCGGAAGGCCCATTTAGGGAAATCTGCCTTAATAAATTCGAAAATAAATATATAAAACCATATTTGCATATTAATAACACTAATTAATATCAAACATAATATATATAATATTTCCTAGCTCCGAAAACTCTTTCGGCGCTGCCCGATCTCCATCGGACCTCTCCCGGGACGCTCCCGGTGATCTCCTTCCTTTCCGGTTGTCTTGTCGAAACCCCTTAAGTGTGTTACCCTAGCGGTTCGATATAATATCAGGTATGATCAAGACTCCTCAATGATCAACGACTAATCTTTAGGCCTGGACCCCATGAATTAATCCCTGAGATATAACGAATGACTTTCATCTGTCAAACCTGAACGTGAAGTCTTAGACCTTTTGCCATAGCGATACTTAGCACGTCTGAGTGTCGTTCCATAGATATCTCCATACCTAATCCCGACCTCGTTACCGACGACGCTATCTTCTACTCGTTCATGATCTCATGTCTCCGTGACCTAGTCACATGCTTGCAAGCTCATTAGACATGATCTCACCGAGTGGGCCCGAGAGTATCTATCCTGCTATGCGGACTGGCAAATCCCGCTCTTGACCCCTCGTCTCAATACTCCTTTCCAATACCCAAAAGTATCACCGTTATTGTCATACTAAATAAGATACGACGTTTGGTGCAATCAAAGTACCTTCCGGGAATATCAATAAGAGTTGATCTCACGGTCAAAGGCGTAACGACTATGTTCTCCAAATCTGGGTATGTCCATCACATCACTCTCCAGCGATATGACTCTCATTGCCGACCGGCACCATGCCCCATGACCGGGAAACCTCGATCATCAATCGCGCAACGAAACTAGTCTTAGTAGAGGCTACTAGGGACCTGGTTGTTTGCGTATCACACCGGCATTAATGTTTCCGCTTAATACAGTTCTAGCATGACACAAAAACCTATTATGAACAAACGAGATATGATAAAGAATACACTTTATTAATTGCCTCTAGGGCATATCTCCTTCAGTCTCCCACTTGCACTAGAGTACAACTTAATCTAGATTACAACTTGGTAAAAGCCTAACACCCATAGCTAATTGGTGCTGTTCATGCTTATCAAGCGGGAGAGGCTTCGTCAGCGGATCTGCCACATTCAGATCCGTATGCACTTTGCAAATCTTCACATCGCCTCCTTGTACGTACTGACGTATCACATGGAAGCGTCGGAGAATGTGTATGGCGGTGGAGTGAGACCTTGGCTCCTTGGCGTTCGCAATGGCACCCGTGTTGTCGCAGAAGAGCACCACGGGGTCTTGCACGCTCGGGAACACTCCAAGTTCGATGACGAACTTCCTCAGCCACACAGCTTCATTCGCGGCCTCGCAGGCAGGAATGTACTCCGACTCCATTGTAGATTGTGCGACTATGGGTTGCTTCCCACTTCTCCAGCACACGGCGCCTCCATTCACCTTGAACACGTAACCTGTCTGTGACTTACAGTCATCGGGTTTTCACAATGCCGCAGGAGTCATGTACTGGGGGTCATAGGGCATCGAAATCCACACGGGACCCAAAAACGTGGACTATAGCCCACGAAAACGGCAAGAAATGTCCGAAATCACGAGTTTTCACAATGCCGCAGGAGTCATGTACCGGGGGTCATAGGGCATCGAAATCCACACAGGGCCCAAAAACGTGGACTATAGCCCACGAAAACGGCAAGAAATGTCCGAAATCACGAGTTTTCACGATGCTGCTGGAGTCATATACCAGGGGTCAAAGGGCATCGAAATCCATACGGGGCCCGAAAACGTAGACTATAGCCCACGAAAACGTCCAGAAATGCCGGAAATCACGAGTTTTGACGATGCCGTGGAGTTGTGTACCGGGTGTCACGGGGCATCGAAATCGTTACGGGACCCGAAGACCGTGGACTCTAGCCCACGCAAACGGCCAGAAATACCCGAAATCATGAGTTTTCACGATGCCGCTTGAGTCGTGTACGGGGGTCACGGGGCATCAAAATCCGGACTGTACGAAAAAAACATGGACTATAGCCCACGAAAACGGCCAGAAATGCCTGAAATCACGAGTTTTAACGATGCCGCTGGAGTCGTGTATTGGGGGTCACGGGGCATCGAAATCCTCACTGTACCCAAAAACCATGGACTATAGCCCACGAAAACGGCTAGAAAAGCCGGAAATCACGAGTTTTGACGATGCCGCTGGAGTTGTGTACCGGGTGTCACGGGGCATCGCAGTCCACACGGGACCCAAAAACCATGGACTATAGCCCACGAAAAACGGCCAGAATACCCGAAATCACGAGTTTTTACGATGCCGCCGGAGTCATGTATCGGGGGTCACGGGGCATCAAAATCCTCACTGTACCCAAAAACCCTGGACTATAGCCCACGAAAACGGCCAGAAATGCTGGAAATCAAGAGTTTTGACGATGTCGCTGGAGTTGTGTACCGGGTGTCATAAAGCATCGAAATCCACATGGGACACAAAAACCGTGGACTATAGCCCACGAAAACGGCCAGAAATGCCTGAAATCACGGGTTTTCATGATGCCGTTGGATTCGTGTACCGGGGGTCACGGGCCATCGAAATCCTCACTGTACCCAGAAAAACATGGACTATAGCCCACGAAAACGGCCAGAAATGGCCGAAATTACGAGTTTTAACGATGCTGCTGGAGGCATGTACCGGGGGTCATGGGGAATCAAAACCCTCACTGTACCCAAACACCATGGACTATAGCCCATGAAAACGGCCAGAAATGCCCGAAATCACGAGTTTTCACAATGCAGTTGGATTCATGTACTCGGGGTCACGGGGCATCGAAATCATTACGGGATCCAAAAAACGTGGACTATAGCCCACGAAAACGGCCACAAATGCCCGAAATCGCGAGTTTTCACGATACCGCTAGAGTCGTGTATTGGGGGTCACGGGGCATCAAAATCCTCATTGTACCCAAACACTGTGGACTATAGCCCATGAAAACGGCCAGAAATCCCCGAAATCACGAGTTTTCACAATGCTGCTGGAGTCATGTACCGGGGGTCACAGGGCATCGAAATCCATACGGGACCCAAAAACGTAGACTATAGCCCACGAAAACGTCCAGAAAAGCCGGAAATCACGAGTTTTTACGATGCCGCTGGAGTCATGTACCGGGGGTCACGGGGCATCAAAATCCTCACTCTACCCAAAAACCATGGACTATAGCCCACGAAAACGGCCAGAAATGCTGGAAATCAAGAGTTTTGACGATGTCACTAGAGTTGTGTCCCGGGTGTCATAAAGCATCGAAATCCACATGGGACACAAAAACCGTGGACTATAGCCCACGAAAACGGCCATAAATGCCCGAAATCACGAGTTTTCACGATGCCGCTAGAGTCGTGTGTTGGGGGTCACGGGCCATCGAAATCCTCACTGTACCCAAAAACCGTGGACTATAGCCCACGAAAACGGCCAGAAATGCCGGAAATCACGAGTTTTGACGATGCCGCTGGAGTTGTGTACCGGGTGTCACGGGGCATCGCAATCCACACGGGACCCACAAACATGGACTATAGCCCACGAAAACGGCCAGAAATGCCGGAAATCACGAGTTTTGACGATGCCGCTGGAGTTGTGTACCGGGTGTCACGGGGCATCGCAATCCACACGGGACCCACAAACATGGACTATAGCCCACGAAAACGGCCAGAAATGCCCCAAATCACGAGTTTTCACGATGCCGCTAGAGTCGTGTACGGGGGTCACGGGGCATCAAAATCCGGACTGTACGGAAAAAAACATGGACTATAGCCCACGAAAACGGCCAGAAATGCCTGAAATCACGAGTTTTCACGATGCCACTGGAGTCGTGTATTGGGGGTCACGGGGCATCGAAATCCTCACTGTACCCAAAAACCATGGACTATAGCCCACGAAAACGGCCAGAAAAGCCGGAAATCACGAGTTTTGACGATGCCGCTGGAGTTGTGTACTGGGTGTCAGGGGGCATCGAAATCCACACTGGACCCAAAAACCGTGGACTATTGCCCACGAAAACGGCCAGAAATGCCCGAAATCACGAGTTTTCACGATGCCGCTAGAGTCGTGTACGGGGGTCACGGGGCATCAAAATCCGGACTGTACGAAAAAAAACATGGACTATAGCCCACGAAAACGGCCAGAAAAGCCCAAAATCACGAGTTTTAACGATGCCGCTGGAGTCATGTACCCAAACATCGTGGACTATAGCCCATGAAAACGGCCAGAAATGCCGAAAATCACGAGTTTTCACAATGTCGTGGGATTCATGTACCGGGGGTCACGGGGCATGGAAATCGTTACGGGATCAGAAAAATGTGGACTATAGCCCACGAAAACGACCAGAAATGTCCGAAATCATGAGTTTTCACGATGCCGCTGGAGTCATGTACCGGGGTCACAGGGCATCGAAATCCACACGGGACCCAAAAAACGTGGACTAGCCCACGAAAACGGCCAGAAATGCCCGAACTCACGAGTTTTCACGATGCCGCTAGGGTCGTGTATTGGGGGTCACGGGGTATCGAAATCCTCACTGTACCCAAAAAACATGGACTATAGCCCACGAAAACGGCCAGAAAAGCCGGAAATCACGAGTTTTGACGATGCCGCTGGAGTTGTGTACCGGGTGTCATGGGGCATCGCAGTACACACGGGACCCAAAAACCATGGACTATAGCCCACGAAAACGGCCAGAAATACCCGAAATCACGAGTTTTTACGATGTCGCTGGAGTCATGTACCGGCGGTCATGGGGCATCAAAATCCTCACTGTACCCAAAAACCCTGGACTATAGCCCACGAAAACGGCCAGAAATGCTGGAAATCAAGAGTTTTGACGATGTCGCTGGAGTTGTGTACCGGGTGTCATAAAGCATCGAAATCCACATGGGAAACAAAAACCGTGGACTATAGCCCACGAAAACGGCCATAAATGCCCGAAATCCCGAGTTTTCACGATGCCGCTAGAGTCGTGTATTGGGGGTCACGGGCCATCGAAATCCTCACTGTACCAAAAAATCGTGGAGTATAGCCCACGAAAACGGCCAGAAAAGCCGGAAATCACGAGTTTTGACGATGCCGCTGGAGTTGTGTACCGGGTGTCACGGGGCATCGCAATCCACACGGGACCCACAAACATGGACTATAGCCCACGAAAACGGCCAGAAATGCCCCAAATCACGAGTTTTCACGATGCCGCTAGAGTCGTGTACGGGGGTCACGGGGCATCAAAATCCGGACTGTACGGAAAAAAACATGGACTATAGCCCACGAAAACGGCCAGAAATGCCTGAAATCACGAGTTTTCACGATGCCACTGGAGTCGTGTATTGGGGGTCACGGGGCATCGAAATCCTCACTGTACCCAAAAACCATGGACTATAGCCCACGAAAACGGCCAGAAAAGCCGGAAATCACGAGTTTTGACGATGCCGCTGGAGTTGTGTACTGGGTGTCAGGGGGCATCGAAATCCACACTGGACCCAAAAACCGTGGACTATTGCCCACGAAAACGGCCAGAAATGCCCGAAATCACGAGTTTTCACGATGCCGCTAGAGTCGTGTACGGGGGTCACGGGGCATCAAAATCCGGACTGTACGAAAAAAAACATGGACTATAGCCCACGAAAACGGCCAGAAAAGCCCAAAATCACGAGTTTTAACGATGCCGCTGGAGTCATGTACCCAAACATCGTGGACTATAGCCCATGAAAACGGCCAGAAATGCCGAAAATCACGAGTTTTCACAATGTCGTGGGATTCATGTACCGGGGGTCACGGGGCATGGAAATCGTTACGGGATCAGAAAAATGTGGACTATAGCCCACGAAAACGACCAGAAATGTCCGAAATCATGAGTTTTCACGATGCCGCTGGAGTCATGTACCGGGGTCACAGGGCATCGAAATCCACACGGGACCCAAAAAACGTGGACTAGCCCACGAAAACGGCCAGAAATGCCCGAACTCACGAGTTTTCACGATGCCGCTAGGGTCGTGTATTGGGGGTCACGGGGTATCGAAATCCTCACTGTACCCAAAAAACATGGACTATAGCCCACGAAAACGGCCAGAAAAGCCGGAAATCACGAGTTTTGACGATGCCGCTGGAGTTGTGTACCGGGTGTCATGGGGCATCGCAGTACACACGGGACCCAAAAACCATGGACTATAGCCCACGAAAACGGCCAGAAATACCCGAAATCACGAGTTTTTACGATGTCGCTGGAGTCATGTACCGGCGGTCATGGGGCATCAAAATCCTCACTGTACCCAAAAACCCTGGACTATAGCCCACGAAAACGGCCAGAAATGCTGGAAATCAAGAGTTTTGACGATGTCGCTGGAGTTGTGTACCGGGTGTCATAAAGCATCGAAATCCACATGGGAAACAAAAACCGTGGACTATAGCCCACGAAAACGGCCATAAATGCCCGAAATCCCGAGTTTTCACGATGCCGCTAGAGTCGTGTATTGGGGGTCACGGGCCATCGAAATCCTCACTGTACCAAAAAATCGTGGAGTATAGCCCACGAAAACGGCCAGAAAAGCCGGAAATCACGAGTTTTGACGATGCCGCTGGAGTTGTGTACCGGGTGTCACGGGGCATCGCAATCCACACGGGACCCACAAACATGGACTATAGCCCACGAAAACGGCCAGAAATGCCCCAAATCACGAGTTTTCACGATGCCGCTAGAGTCGTGTACGGGGGTCACGGGGCATCAAAATCCGGACTGTACGGAAAAAAACATGGACTATAGCCCACGAAAACGGCCAGAAATGCCTGAAATCACGAGTTTTCACGATGCCACTGGAGTCGTGTATTGGGGGTCACGGGGCATCGAAATCCTCACTGTACCCAAAAACCATGGACTATAGCCCACGAAAACGGCCAGAAAAGCCGGAAATCACGAGTTTTGACGATGCCGCTGGAGTTGTGTACTGGGTGTCAGGGGGCATCGAAATCCACACTGGACCCAAAAACCGTGGACTATTGCCCACGAAAACGGCCAGAAATGCCCGAAATCACGAGTTTTCACGATGCCGCTAGAGTCGTGTACGGGGGTCACGGGGCATCAAAATCCGGACTGTACGAAAAAAAACATGGACTATAGCCCACGAAAACGGCCAGAAAAGCCCAAAATCACGAGTTTTAACGATGCCGCTGGAGTCATGTACCCAAACATCGTGGACTATAGCCCATGAAAACGGCCAGAAATGCCGAAAATCACGAGTTTTCACAATGTCGTGGGATTCATGTACCGGGGGTCACGGGGCATGGAAATCGTTACGGGATCAGAAAAATGTGGACTATAGCCCACGAAAACGACCAGAAATGTCCGAAATCATGAGTTTTGACGATGCCGCTGGAGTTGTGTACCGGGTGTCACGGGGCATCGCAATCCACACGGGACCCACAAACATGGACTATAGGCCACGAAAACGGCCAGAAATGCCTGAAATCATGAGTTTTCACAATGTCGCTGGATTCGTGTACTTGGGGTCACGGGGCATCGAAATCATTACGGGGTCCAAAAAACGTGGACTATAGCCCACGAAAACGTCCAGAAATGCCCGAAATCACGAGTTTGCACAATGCCGATGTACCGGGGGTCATAGGGCATCGAAATCCACACGGGACCCAAAAACGTCGACTATAGGCCACGAAAACGGCAAGAAATGTCCGAAATCACGAGTTTTCACGATGCTGCTGGAGTCATGTACCCAAACACCGTGGACTATAGCCCATGAAAACGGCCAGAAATGCCCAAAATCACGAGTTTTCACAATGTCGTTGGATTCATGTACAGGGGGTCACGGGGCATTGAAATCGTTACGGGATCAGAAAAATGTGGACTATAGCCCACGAAAACGGCCAGAAATGCCCGAAATCATGAGTTTTCACGATGCCGCTGGAGTCATGTACAGGGGTCACAGGGCATCGAAATCCACACGGGACCCAAAAAACGTGGACTATAGCCCACGAAAACAGACAGAAATGCCCGAACTCACGAGTTTTCACGATGCCGCTGGAGTCATGTACCGGGGGTCACAGGGCATCGAAATCCACACGGGACCCAAAAACATGGACTATAGCCCACGAAAACGGCCAGAAAAGCCGGAAATCACGAGTTTTGACGATGTCGTGGAGTTGTGTACCGGGTGTCATGGGGCATCGAAATCCACACGGGATAAAAAATCGTGGACTTTAGCCCACGAAAACGGCCAGAAATGCCCGAAATCACGAGTTTTCACGATGACGCTGGAATCATGTACCGAGGGTCACGGGGCATCAAAATCCTCACAGGACCAAAAATGTGGACTATAGCCCACGAAAACGGCCAGAAATGCTCGAAATCATGAGTGTTCACGATGCCGCTGAAGTCATGTACCGTGGGTCACGGGGCATCAAAATCCTCGCGGGTCCCAAAAAAACGTGTACTATAGCCCACGAAAACGGCCAGAAATGCCCGAAATCACGAGTTTTACGATGTCGCTGGAGTCATGTACCGGGTGTCACAGGACATCAAAATCCTCACTGTACCCAAACACCGTGGACTATAGCCCATGGAAACGGCCAGAAATGCCCGAAATCACGAGTTTTCACAATGTCGCTGGATTCGTGTACTTGGGGTCACGGGGCATCGAAATCGTTACGGGGTCCAAAAAACGTGGACTATAGCCCACGGAAACGTCCAGAAATGCCCGAAATCACGAGTTTTCACAATGCCGCTGGAGTCATGTACCGGGGGTCATAGGGCATCGAAATCCACACGGGACACAAAAACGTGGACTATAGCCCACGAAAACGGCAAGAAATGTCCGAAATCACGAGTTTTCACGATGCTGCTCAAGTCATGAACCAGGGGTCACAGGGCATCGAAATCTATACGGGACCCGAAAACGTAGACTATAGCCCACAAAAACGTCCAGAAAAGCCGGAAATCAAGAGTTTTGACGATGCCGTGGAGTTGTGTACCGGGTGTCACGGGGCATCGAAATCGTTACGGGACCCAAAAACCGTGGACTATAGCCCACGAAAACGGCCAGAAATACCCGAAATCACGAGTTTTCACGATGCCGTTAGAGTCGTGTACGGGGGTCACGGGGCATCAAAATCCGGACTGTACGGAAAAAAACATGGACTATAGCCCACGAAAACGGCCAGAAATGCCTGAAATCACGAGTTTTCACGATGCCACTGGAGTCGTGTATTGGGGGTCACGGGGCATCGAAATCCTCACTGTACCCAAAAACCATGGACTATAGCCCACGAAAACGGCCAGAAAAGCCGGAAATCACGAGTTTTGACGATGCCGCTGGAGTTGTGTACCGGGTGTCACGGGGCATCGCAGTCCACACGGGACCCAAAAACCAAGGACTATAGCCCACGAAAACGGCCAGAAATATACGAAATCACGAGTTTTTACGATGCCGCTGGAGTCATGTACCGGGGGTCACGGGGCATCAAAATCCTCACTGTACCCAAAAACCGTGGACTATAGCCTACGAAAACGGCCAGAAATGCTGGAAATCAAGAGTTTTGACGATGTCGCTGGAGTTGTGTACCGGGTGTTATAAAGCATCGAAATCCACATGGGACACAAAAACAGTGGACTATAGCCCACGAAAACGGCCAGAAATGCCTGAAATCACGAGTTTTCACGATGCCGTTGGATTCGTGTACCGGGTGTCACGGGGCATCAAAATCCTGACTGTACCCAGAAAAACATGGACTATAGCCCACGAAAACGGCCAGAATGGCCGAAATTACGAGTTTTAACGATGCTGCTGGAGGCATGTACCGGGGGTCACGGGGAATCAAAACCCTCACGGTACCCAAACACCATGGACTATAGCCCATGAAAACGGCCAGAAATGCCCGAAATCACGAGCTTTCACAATGCAGTTGGATTCATGTACTGGGGGTCACGGGGCATCGAAATCGTTACGGGATCCAAAAAACGTGGACTATAGCCCACGAAAACGGCCAGAAATGCCCGAAATCGCGAGTTTTCACGATGCCGCTAGAGCGTGTATTGGGGGTCACGGGGCATCAAAATCCTCATTGTACCCAAACACTGTGGACTATAGCCCATGAAAACGGCCAGAAATGCCCGAAATCACGAGTTTTCACAATGCTGCTGGAGTCATGTACTGGGGGTCACAGGGCATCGAAATCCATACGGGACCCAAAAACGTAGACTATAGCCCACGAAAACGTTCAGAAAAGCCGGAAATCATGAGTTTTTACGATACCGCTGGAGTCATGTACCGGGGGTCACGGGGCATCAAAATCCTCACTGTACCCAAAAACCGTGGACTATAGCCCACGAAAACGGCCAGAAATGCTGGAATCAAGAGTTTTGACGATGTCGCTGGAGTTGTGTCCCGGGTGTCATAAAGCATCGAAATCCACATGGGACACAAAAACCGTGGACTATAGCCCACGAAAACGGCCATAAATGCCCGAAATCACGAGTTTTCACGATGCCGCTAGAGTCGTGTTTTGGGGTCACGGGCCATCGAAATCCTCACTGTACCCAAAAACCGTGGACTATAGCCCACGAAAACGGCCAGAAAAGCCGGAAATCACGAGTTTTGACGATGCCGCTGGAGTTGTATACCGGGTGTCACGGGGCATCGCAATCCACACGAGACCCACAAACATGGACTATAGCCCACGAAAACGGCCAGAAATGCCCGAAATCACGAGTTTTCACGATGCCGCTAGAGTCGTGTATTGGGGGTCACGGGGCGTCGAAATCCTCACTTTACCCAAAAACCGTGGACTATAGCCCACGAAAACGGACAGAAATGCCCGAACTCACGAGTTTTCACGATGCCGCTGGAGTCATGTACCGGGGGTCACAGGGCATCGAAATCCACACGGGACCCAAAAACATGGACTATAGCCCACGAAAACGGCCAGAAAAGCCGGAAATCACGAGTTTTGACGATGTCGTGGAGTTGTGTACCGGGTGTCATGGGGCATCGAAATCCACACGGGATAAAAAATCGTGGACTTTAGCCCACGAAAACGGCCAGAAATGCCCGAAATCACGAGTTTTCACGATGACGCTGGAATCATGTACCGAGGGTCACGGGGCATCAAAATCCTCACAGGACCAAAAATGTGGACTATAGCCCACGAAAACGGCCAGAAATGCTCGAAATCATGAGTGTTCACGATGCCGCTGAAGTCATGTACCGTGGGTCACGGGGCATCAAAATCCTCGCGGGTCCCAAAAAAACGTGTACTATAGCCCACGAAAACGGCCAGAAATGCCCGAAATCACGAGTTTTACGATGTCGCTGGAGTCATGTACCGGGTGTCACAGGACATCAAAATCCTCACTGTACCCAAACACCGTGGACTATAGCCCATGGAAACGGCCAGAAATGCCCGAAATCACGAGTTTTCACAATGTCGCTGGATTCGTGTACTTGGGGTCACGGGGCATCGAAATCGTTACGGGTCCAAAAAACGTGGACTATAGCCCACGGAAACGTCCAGAAATGCCCGAAATCACGAGTTTTCACAATGCCGCTGGAGTCATGTACCGGGGGTCATAGGGCATCGAAATCCACACGGGACACAAAAACGTGGACTATAGCCCACGAAAACGGCAAGAAATGTCCGAAATCACGAGTTTTCACGATGCTGCTCAAGTCATGAACCAGGGGTCACAGGGCATCGAAATCTATACGGGACCCGAAAACGTAGACTATAGCCCACAAAAACGTCCAGAAAAGCCGGAAATCAAGAGTTTTGACGATGCCGTGGAGTTGTGTACCGGGTGTCACGGGGCATCGAAATCGTTACGGGACCCAAAAACCGTGGACTATAGCCCACGAAAACGGCCAGAAATACCCGAAATCACGAGTTTTCACGATGCCGTTAGAGTCGTGTACGGGGGTCACGGGGCATCAAAATCCGGACTGTACGGAAAAAAACATGGACTATAGCCCACGAAAACGGCCAGAAATGCCTGAAATCACGAGTTTTCACGATGCCACTGGAGTCGTGTATTGGGGGTCACGGGGCATCGAAATCCTCACTGTACCCAAAAACCATGGACTATAGCCCACGAAAACGGCCAGAAAAGCCGGAAATCACGAGTTTTGACGATGCCGCTGGAGTTGTGTACCGGGTGTCACGGGGCATCGCAGTCCACACGGGACCCAAAAACCAAGGACTATAGCCCACGAAAACGGCCAGAAATATACGAAATCACGAGTTTTTACGATGCCGCTGGAGTCATGTACCGGGGGTCACGGGGCATCAAAATCCTCACTATACCCAAAAACCGTGGACTATAGCCTACGAAAACGGCCAGAAATGCTGGAAATCAAGAGTTTTGACGATGTCGCTGGAGTTGTGTACCGGGTGTTATAAAGCATCGAAATCCACATGGGACACAAAAACAGTGGACTATAGCCCACGAAAACGGCCAGAAATGCCTGAAATCACGAGTTTTCACGATGCCGTTGGATTCGTGTACCGGGTGTCACGGGGCATCAAAATCCTGACTGTACCCAGAAAAACATGGACTATAGCCCACGAAAACGGCCAGAATGGCCGAAATTACGAGTTTTAACGATGCTGCTGGAGGCATGTACCGGGGGTCACGGGGAATCAAAACCCTCACGGTACCCAAACACCATGGACTATAGCCCATGAAAACGGCCAGAAATGCCCGAAATCACGAGCTTTCACAATGCAGTTGGATTCATGTACTGGGGGTCACGGGGCATCGAAATCGTTACGGGATCCAAAAAACGTGGACTATAGCCCACGAAAACGGCCAGAAATGCCCGAAATCGCGAGTTTTCACGATGCCGCTAGAGCGTGTATTGGGGGTCACGGGGCATCAAAATCCTCATTGTACCCAAACACTGTGGACTATAGCCCATGAAAACGGCCAGAAATGCCCGAAATCACGAGTTTTCACAATGCTGCTGGAGTCATGTACTGGGGGTCACAGGGCATCGAAATCCATACGGGACCCAAAAACGTAGACTATAGCCCACGAAAACGTTCAGAAAAGCCGGAAATCATGAGTTTTTACGATACCGCTGGCGTCATGTACCGGGGGTCACGGGGCATCAAAATCCTCACTGTACCCAAAAACCGTGGACTATAGCCCACGAAAACGGCCAGAAATGCTGGAATCAAGAGTTTTGACGATGTCGCTGGAGTTGTGTCCCGGGTGTCATAAAGCATCGAAATCCACATGGGACACAAAAACCGTGGACTATAGCCCACGAAAACGGCCATAAATGCCCGAAATCACGAGTTTTCACGATGCCGCTAGCGTCGTGTTTTGGGGTCACGGGCCATCGAAATCCTCACTGTACCCAAAAACCGTGGACTATAGCCCACGAAAACGGCCAGAAAAGCCGGAAATCACGAGTTTTGACGATGCCGCTGGAGTTGTATACCGGGTGTCACGGGGCATCGCAATCCACACGAGACCCACAAACATGGACTATAGCCCACGAAAACGGCCAGAAATGCCCGAAATCACGAGTTTTCACGATGCCGCTAGAGTCGTGTATTGGGGGTCACGGGGCGTCGAAATCCTCACTTTACCCAAAAACCGTGGACTATAGCCCACGAAAACGGACAGAAATGCCCGAACTCACGAGTTTTCACGATGCCGCTGGAGTCATGTACCGGGGGTCACAGGGCATCGAAATCCACACGGGACCCAAAAAACGTGGACTATAGCCCACGAAAACGGCCAGAAATGCCCGAATTCACGAGTTTTCACGATGCCGCTAGAGTCGTGTATTGGGGGTCACGGGGCATCGAAATCCTCACTGTACCCAAAAACCATGGACTATAGCCCACGAAAACGGCCAGAAAAGCCGGAAATCACGAGTTTTGACGATGCCGCTGGAGTTGTGTACCGGGTGTCACGGGGCATCGCAGTACACACGGGACCCAAAAACCATGGACTATAGCCCACGAAAACAGCCAGAAATACCCGAAATCACGAGTTTTTACGATGCCGCTGGAGTCATGTACCGGCGGTCATGGGGCATCAAAATCCTCACTGTACCCAAAAACCCTGGACTATAGCCCACGAAAACGGCCAGAAATGCTGGAAATCAAGAGTTTTGACGATGTCGCTGGAGTTGTGTACCGGGTGTCATAAAGCATCGAAATCCACATGGGACACAAAAACCATGGACTATAGCCCACGAAAACGGCCGTAAATGCCCGAAATCACGAGTTTTCACGATGCCGCTAGAGTCGTGTATTCGGGGTCACGGGCCATCGAAATCCTCACTAGACCAAAAAACCGTGGAGTATAGCCCACGAAAACGGCCAGAAAAGCCGGAAATCACGAGTTTTGACGATGCCGCTGGAGTTGTGTACCGGGTGTCACAGGGCATCGCAATCCACACGGGACCCACAAACATGGACTATAGGCCACGAAAACGGCCAGAAATGCCTGAAATCACGAGTTTTCACAATGTCGCTGGATTCGTGTACTTGGGGTCACGGGGCATCGACATCGTTACGGGGTCCAAAAAACGTGGACTATAGCCCACGAAAACGTCCAGAAATGCCCGAAATCACGAGTTTTCACAATGCCGATGTACCGGGGGTCATAGGGCATCGAAATCCACACGGGACCCAAAAGCGTGGACTATAGCCCACGAAAACGGCAAGAAATGTCCGAAATCACGAGTTTTCACGATGCTGCTGGAGTCATGTACCAGGGGTCACAGGGCATCGAAATCAATACGGGACCCGAAAACATAGACTATAGCCCACGAAAACGTCCAGAAAAGCCGGAAATCACGAGTTTTGACGATGCCGTGGAGTTGTGTACCGGGTGTCACGGGGTATCGAAATCGTTACGGGACCCGAAAACCGTGGACTATAGCCCACGAAAACGGCCAGAAATACCCGAAATCACGAGTTTTTACGATGCCGCTGGAGACATGTACCGGTGGTCACGGGGCACCAAAATCCTTACTGTACCCAAAAACCGTGGACTATAGCCCACGAAAACGGCCAGAAATGCTGGAAATCAAGAGTTTTGACGATGTCGCTGGAGTTGTGTACCGGGTGTCATAAAGCATCGAAATCCACATGGGACAGAAAAACCGTGGACTATAGCCCACGAAAACAGCCATAAATGCCCGAAATCACGAGTTTTCACGATGCCGCAAGGGTCGTGTTTTGGGGTCACGGGCCATCGAAATCCTCACTGTACCCAAAAACCGTGGACTATAGCCCACGAAAACGGCCAGAAAAGCCGGAAATCACGAGTTTTGACGATGCCGCTGGAGTTGTATACCGGGTGTCACGGGGCATCGCAATCCACACGAGACCCACAAACATGGAGTATAGCCCACGAAAACGGCCAGAAATGCCCGAAATCACGAGTTTTCACGATGCCGCTAGAGTCGTGTATTGGGGGTCACGGGGCGTCGAAATCCTCACTTTACCCAAAAACCGTGGACTATAGCCCACGATAACGGACAGAAATGCCCGAACTCACGAGTTTTCACGATGCCGCTGGAGTCATGTACCGGGGGTCACAGGGCATCGAAATCCACACGGGACCCAAAAACATGGACTATAGCCCACGAAAACGGCCAGAAAAGCCGGAAATCACGAGTTTTGACGATGCCGTGGAGTTGTGTACCGGGTGTCACGGGGCATCGAAATCCACACGGGACACAAAAACCGTGGACTTTAGCCCACGAAAACGGCCAGAAATGCCCGAAATCACGAGTTTTCACGATGACGCTGGAATCATGTACCGAGGGTCACGGGGCATCATAATCCTCACAGGACCATAAAACGTGGACTATAGCCCACGAAAACGGCCAGAAATGCTCGAAATCATGAGTATTCACGATGCCGCTGAAGTCATGTACCGTGGGTCACGGGGCATCAAAATCCTCGCGGGTCCCAAAAAAACGTGTACTATAGCCCACGAAAACGGCCAGAAATGCCCGAAATCACGAGTTTTACGATGTCGCTGGAGTCATGTACCGGGTGTCACGGGACATCAAAATCCTCACTGTACCCAAACACCGTGGACTATAGCCCATGAAAACGGCCAGAAATGCCCGAAATCACGAGTTTTCACAATGCCGCTGGAGTCATGTACCGGGGGTCATAGGGCATCGAAATCCACACGGGACCCAAAAACGTGGACTATAGCCCACGAAAACGGCAAGAAATGTCCGAAATCATGAGTTTTCACGATGCTGCTGGAGTCATGTACCAGGGGTCACAGGGCATCGAAATCTATACGGGACCCGAAAACGTAGACTATAGCCCACAAAAACGTCCAGAAAAGCCGGAAATCACGAGTTTTGACCACGGGGCATCGAAAGTCGGAAACGTGGAGTTGTGTACCGGGTGTCACGGTGGCATCGAAATCGTTACGGGACCCAAAAATCGTGGACTATAGCCCACGAAAACGGCCAGAAATACCCGAAATCACGAGTTTTCACGATGCCGCTAGAGTCGTGTACGGGGGGTCACGGGGCATCAAAATCCGGACTGTACGAAATAAAACATGGACTATAGCCCACGAAAACGGCCAGAAAAGCCCAAAATCACGAGTTTTAACGATGCCGCTGGAGTCATGTACCCAAACACCGTGGACTATAGCCCATGAAACAGGCCAGAAATGCCCAAAATCACGAGTTTTCACAATGTCATTGGATTCATGTACAGGGGGTCACGGGGCATTGAAATTGTTATGGGATCAGAAAAATGTGGACTATAGCCCACGAAAAACTGGCCAGAAATGCCCGAAATCATGAGTTTTCACGATGCCGCTGAAGTCATGTACCGGGGTCACAGGGCATCAAAATCCACACGGGACCCAAAAAAAGTGGACTATAGCCCACGAAAACGGCCAGAAATGCCCGAACTCACGAGTTTTCACGATGCCGCTGGAGTCATGTACCGGGGGTCACAGGGCATCGAAATCCACACGGGACCCAAAAACATGGACTATAGCCCACGAAAACGGCCCGAAAAGCCGGAAATCACGAGTTTTGACGATGTCGTGGAGTTGTGTACCGGGTGTCACGGGGCATCGAAATCCACACGGGACACAAAAACCGTGGACTTTAGCCCACGAAAACGGCCAGAAATGCCGTAATCACGAGTTTTCACGATGCCGCTGGAATCATGTAACGAGGGGCATCAAAATCCTCACAGGACCAAAGAACGTGGACTATAGCCCACGAAAACGGCCAGAAATGCTCGAAATCATGAGTGTTCACGATGCCGCTGGAGTCATGTACCGTGGGTCACGGGGCATAAAAATCCTAGCGGGTCCCAAAAAAACGTGTACTATAGCCACGAAAACGGCCAGAAATGCCCGAAATCATGAGTTTTACGATGTCGCTGGAGTCATGTACCGGGTGTCACGGGACATCAAAATTGTCACTGTACCCAAACACCATGGACTATAGGCCATGAAAACGGCCAGAAATGCCCGAAATCATGAGTTTTCACAATGTCGCTGGATTCGTGTACTTGGGGTCACGGGGCATCGAAATCGTTACGGGGTCCAAACACCGTGGACTATAGCCCCCGAAAACGTCCAGAAATGCCCGAAATCACGAGTTTTCACGATGCCGCTGGAGTCATGTACCAGGGGTCATAGGGCATGGAAATCCACACGGGACCACAAAACGTGGACTATAGCCCACGAAAACGGCAAGAAATGTCCGAAATCACGAGTTTTCACGATGCTGCTGGAGTCATGTACCGGGGGTCACAGGGCATCGAAATCCATACGGGACCCAAAAACATAGACTATAGCCCACGGAACGTCCAGAAAAGCCGGAAATCACGAGTTTTGACGATGTCGTGGAGTTGTGTCCCGGGTGTCACGGGGGCATCGAAATCGTTACAGAACCCATCGTGGACTATAGCCCAAGAAAATAGCCAGGAATACCTGAAATCACGAGTTTTTACGATGCCGCTGGAGTCATGTACCGGGGGTCACGGGGCATCAAAATCCTCATGTACCCAAAAACCGTGGACTATAGCCCACGAAAACGGCCAGAAATGCTGGAAATCACGAGTTTTGACGATGTTGCTGGAGTTGTGTACGTGTCACAGGGCATCGAAATCCACACGGGACACAAAAAACCGTGGACTATAGCCCACGAAAACGGCCAGAAATGCCTGAAATCACGAGTTTTCACGATGCCGCTAGAGTCGTGTATTGGGGGTCACAGGGCATCGAAATCCTCACTGTACCCAAAAAACCATGGACTATAGCCCACGAAAACGGCCAGAAAAGCCGGAAATCACGAGTTTTGACGATGCCGCTGGAGTTGTGTACCGGGTGTCACGGGGCATCGCAGTACACACGGGACCCAAAAACCATGGACTATAGCCCACGAAAACGGCCAGAAATACCCGAAATCACGAGTTTTTACGATGTCGCTGGAGTCATGTACAGGGGGTCACGGGGCATCAAAATCCTCACTGTACCCAAAAACCTTGGACTTAGCCCACGAAAACGGCCAGAAAATGCTGGAAATCAAGAGTTTTGACGATGTCGCTGGAGTTGTGTACCGGGTGTCGTAAAGCATCAAAATCCACATGGGACACAAAAACCGTGGACTATAGCCCACGAAAACGGCCATAAATGCCCGAAATCACGAGTTTTCACGATGCCGCTAGAGTCGTGTGTTGGGGGGTCACGGGCCATCGAAATCCTCACTGTACCCAAAAACCGTGGACTATAGCCCACGAAAACGGCCAGAAAAGCCGGAAATCACGAGTTTTGACGATGCCGCTGGAGTTGTGTACCGGGTGTCACGGGGCATCGCAATCCACACGGGACCCACAAACATGGACTATAGCCCACAAAAACGGCCAGAAATGCCCGAAATCACGAGTTTTCACGATGCCCGCTAGAGTCGTGTACCGGGGGTCACGGTGGCGTCGAAATCCTCACTCTACCCAAAAACCCTGGACTATAGCCCACGAAAACGGCCAGAAATGCTGTAAAATCAAGAGTTTTGACGATGTCGCTGGAGTTGGGTACCGGGTGTCATAAAGCATCGAAATCCACATGGGACACAAAAACCGTGGACTATAGTCCACGAAAACGGCCAGAAATGCCTGAAATCACGAGTTTTCACGATGCCGTTGGATTCGTGTACCGGGGGTCACGGGGCATCAAAATCCTGACTGTACCCAGAAAAACATGGGACTATAGCCCACGAAAACGGCCAGAAATGGCCGAAATTACGAGTTTTAACGATGCTGCTGGAGGCATGTACCGGGTGTCACGGGGAATCAAAACCCTCACTGTACCCAAACACCATGGACTATAGCCCATGAAAACGGCCAGAAATGCCCGAAATCATGAGTTTTGACGATGTCGTGGAGTTGTGTCCCGGGTGTCACGGTGCATCGAAATCGTTACAGAACCCATCGTGGACTATAGCCCAAGAAAATAGCCAGGAATACCTGAAATCACGAGTTTTTACGATGCCGCTGGAGTCATGTACCGGGGGTCACGGGGCATCAAAATCCTCACTGTACCCAAAAACCGTGGACTATAGCCCACGAAAACGGCCAGAAATGCTGGAAATCACGAGTTTTGACGATGTTGCTGGAGTTGTTGTACGTGTCACAGGGCATCGAAATCCACACGGGACACAAAAAACCGTGACTATAGCCCACGAAAACGGCCAGAAATGCCTGAAATCACGAGTTTTCACGATGCCGCTAGAGTCGTGTATTGGGGGTCACAGGGCATCGAAATCCTCACTGTACCCAAAAACCATGGACTATAGCCCACGAAAACGGCCAGAAAAGCCGGAAATCACGAGTTTTGACGATGCCGCTGGAGTTGTGTACCGGGTGTCACGGGGCATCGCAGTACACACGGGACCCAAAAACCATGGACTATAGCCCACGAAAACGGCCAGAAATACCCGAAATCACGAGTTTTTACGATGTCGCTGGAGTCATGTACAGGGGGTCACGGGGCATCAAAATCCTCACTGTACCCAAAAACCTTGGACTTTAGCCCACGAAAACGGCCAGAAATGCTGGAAATCAGAGTTTTGACGATGTCGCTGGAGTTGTGTACCGGTGTCGTAAAGCATCAAAATCCACATGGGACACAAAAACCGTGGACTATAGCCACGAAAACGGCCATAAATGCCCGAAATCACGAGTTTTCACGATGCCGCTAGAGTCGTGTGTTGGGGGTCACGGGCCATCGAAATCCTCACTGTACCAAAAAACCGTGGACTATAGCCCACGAAAACGGCCAGAAAAGCCGGAAATCACGAGTTTTGACGATGCCGCTGGAGTTGTGTACCGGGTGTCACGGGGCAATCGCAATCCACACGGACCCACAAACATGGACTATAGCCCACAAAAACGGCCAGAAATGCCCGAAATCACGAGTTTTCACGATGCCGCTAGAGTCGTGTACCGGGGGTCACGGTGGCGTCGAAATCCTCACTCTACCCAAAAACCCTGGACTATAGCCCACGAAAACGGCCAGAAATGCTGTAAATCAAGAGTTTTGACGATGTCGCTGGAGTTGGGTACCGGGTGTCATAAAGCATCGAAATCCACATGGGACACAAAAACCGTGGACTATAGTCCACGAAAACGGCAGAAATGCCTGAAATCACGAGTTTTCACGATGCCGTTGGATTCGTGTACCGGGGGTCACGGGGCATCAAATCCTGACTGTACCCAGAAAAACATGGACTATAGCCCACGAAACGGCCAGAAATGGCCGAAATTACGAGTTTTAACGATGCTGCTGGAGGCATGTACCGGGGTGTCACGGGGAATCAAACCCTCACTGTACCCAAACACCATGGACTATAGCCCATGAAAACGGCCAGAAATGCCCGAAATCATGAGTTTTGACGATGTCGTGGAGTTGTGTACCGGGTGTCACGGGGCATCGAAATCGTTACAGAACCCAAAAATCGTGGACTATAGCCCAAGAAAATAGCCAGGAATACCTGAAATCACGAGTTTTTACGATGCCGCTGGAGTCATCTACCGGGGGTCACGGGGCATCAAAATCCTCACTGTACCCAAAAACCGTGGATTATAGCCCACGGAAAACGGCCAGAAATGCTGGAAATCACGAGTTTTGACGATGTTGCTGGAGTTGTGTACGTGTCACAGGGCATCGAAATCCACACGGGACACAAAAACCGTGGACTATAGCCCACGAAAACGGCCAGAAATTCCCAAAATCACGAGTTTTCACAATGTCGTTGGATTCATGTACAGGGGGTCACGGGGCATTGAAATTGTTATGGGATCAGAAAAATGTGACTATAGCCCACGAAAACGGCCAGAAATGCCCGAAATCATGAGTTTTCACGATGCCGCTGAAGTCATGTACCGGGGTCACAGGGCATCAAAATCCACACGGGACCCAAAAAAAGTGGACTATAGCCCACGAAAACGGCCAGAAATGCCCGAACTCACGAGTTTTCACGATGTCGCTGGAGTCATGTACCGGGGGTCACAGGGCATCGAAATCCACACGGGACCCAAAAACATGGACTATAGCCCACGAAAACGGCCACAAAAGCCGGAAATCACGAGTTTTGACGATGTCGTGGAGTTGTGTACCGGGTGTCACGGGGCATCGAAATCCACACGGGACACAAAAAACCCGTGGACTTTAGCCCACGAAAACGGCCAGAAATGCCGGTAATCACGAGTTTCACGATGCCGCTGGAATCATGTAACGAGGGGCATCAAAATCCTCACAGGACCAAAGAACGTGGACTATAGCCCACGAAAACGGCCAGAAATGCTCGAAATCATGAGTGTTCACGATGCCGCTGGAGTCATGTACCGTGGGTCACGGGGCATAAAAATCCTAGCGGGTCCCAAAAAAACGTGTACTATAGCCCACGAAAACGGCCAGAAATGCCCGAAATCATGAGTTTTACGATGTCGCTGGAGTCATGTACCGGGTGTCACGGGACATCAAAATTGTCACTGTACCCAAACACCATGGACTATAGGCCATGATAAACGGCCAGTAATGCCCGAAATCATGAGTTTTCACAATGTCGCTGGATTCGTGTACTTGGGGTCACGGGGCATCGAAATCGTTACGGGGTCCAAACACCGTGGACTATAGCCCCCGAAAACGTCCAGAAATGCCCGAAATCCAGAGTTTTCACGATGCCGCTGGAGTCATGTACAGGGGTCATAGGGCCTGGAAATCCACACGGGACCACAAAACGTGGACTTATAGCCCACGAAAACGGCAAGAAATGTCCGAAATCACGAGTTTTCACGATGCTGCTGGAGTCATGTACCGGGGGTCACAGGGCATCGAAATCCATACGGGACCAAAAACATAGACTATAGCCCACGGAAACGTCCAGAAAAGCGGAAATCACGAGTTTTGACGATGTCGTGGAGTTGTGTCCCGGGTGTCACGGGGCATCGAAATCGTTACAGAACCCATCGTGGACTATAGCCCAAGAAAATAGCCAGGAATACCTGAAATCACGAGTTTTTACGAAGCCGCTGGAGTCATGTACCGGGGGGCACGGTGGCATCAAAATCCTCACTGTACCCAAAAAACCGTGGACTATAGCCACGAAAACGGCCAGAAATGCTGGAAATCACGAGTTTTGACGATGTTGCTGGAGTTGTGTACGTGTCACAGGGCATCGAAATCCACACGGGAC